>JAZKJV010000063.1:449835-762859 GCA_037367405.1 Ottelia alismoides
TAAGTAGGTTCTCCCGTTGCGCCGGGGAGAGCCCACGAACACAACATCTAGTCACGTCGAGGATGACGAAATCCCCAGAGAAGTCTTCGCCCAAGAACTCCAACGTAGCCGCGCGAATGTCCTCCCACCCAACACCAGGCTTTTGCAAGACCCCCACAGCAGCGAGGTGCACCGAGGGAGCACCATGAGAGCCGTCCGTGGAGTGGACTCCATGCACCCTGCTCCGCGAAACTCAACCCCAGCCGACTTCGCCTCCAGCATCCGCCCCCCTCGCACCAAGTCCACGCCTTCCCCTGACCCCATAGCCCTGACACCAAGAGCCGCATGCAACTTCTCCCCGCCCGGCGCAGAATCAACTTCCACATTCGCACGCACAGGAATCTCCAGCGTCGACGCACCTCCCGAGCCACTTCCCACGTCGAAGCGGGAACAGAAAACCTGCGCCTCCCCCCTACAGGTGCAAGACCACCATCCAGCGCCGCCGAGGTTGCACCACCATTGCCAACAACCTGCGCAAAAGAGCGAGAATCTCGTACACCATGCGAACCTTCAAGACGTCTGCGCATCGCCGGGCGCTGCGAACCCAAGCGAAACCTGTTGCCTTAGACTGCCGCATAAAACCAGCAAGAGGACATGCGATGACCGACCTTGCCACAGAGGAAGCACCTAGGCGGTGCATGACACGCGGAGGCGATGTGACGTCACGCACCACAGCGGAAGCACCGCTTCCCCGGCTTAGCATGAGAGACCTTGACCCACGCTCCGTCCACCGCCTCCGACTCGACGCTAACCCCGCCTCCTCGCAAACCAGAACCGCCGCGAGCATCGCCATTTCCTCCAAGCACCTTCGCACCAACGCTCTTCGGTCGCCACGCCCTGCGCTCTCCGCCTTCGGTCGCCATCCTTCGGGGGTCTCTTGCGGGCAACTATGTCAAGTCAGCTCTGTGTTTCTTGCACACATAAAATATGTGGAATTTTGATTCCACTTTATTGTTTATCACATATTGGTCCAGTGTCGGCTCACCTCATGTGGCGGCCCATGTGAGGTGAGCAAGTTGCAGCTAACCCTTAATGAGTTTGTTTGTTTCTTTTTAGTATTTAAAAATTCTATAATAGTGTAAAACTTTGATGTATTTTGCATGTTAGCCCTCAGATTTCATTTTTATTGCAAATATACCTTGCCATGCCTTTATTTATTTTGTTGCATTTCTATTTTTCTTAAATAGCTCTTATGCTCTATATATCTTGGAAAAAATGTTGGATATACTTAAAATGATGCTCATTCATGCCATGCCTTTTATTTGTCATTTTATTGCATTTCCTATTTATTAAAAATAGAGTAGGAGATATTTATTCTCTGTTTAGATATAACAATTCAAAAAATATAAAACATTATTTAAAAAATCCAAAAAATTATATTTATATATTACTATATAATATAACTCTAGACCAAAAATCACAAAAAATATAAAAAGACAATCTTAAAAATTGAAAAAACCCTCCAAACCCTATAAAAATCTACAAAAATTCCATAAAATTAAAAAAAAATCAGTTTTCTGTTGTATAATTATATGTATATTATAGTATATATTAAATTACTTTTGGGAAATTTTGACCTATTTATCTATATTTTTAAAACCCTAAAACTTTTGGCCTATTATTCTATTCCCTGTTTTATTATATTTAATTAAAAAATACCAAAAAAATAACAAAAATTACAAAACAGAACATATACTTAATATTGCTTATATAGTATTGTAATAATTACTATTAATTATAAATATCTTAAATATATTTTAAAATCCTTAAAAAATGAAAAGGATTATTTGTATTTCTTGAATTTCTTTATATTTATTATATATTTTTATATATCATATGTAGCATTAATGTTAAATTTATTATGTATATACACTTATTACATCTTAAAAAGAAAAAGAAATAAAAAATCAGAAAAATTAAGAAAAAAACAAAATTATAAAATTTAAGATATAAACAATATTTAAAACATCAAAAATTCATAAAAATTAAATATAATTAAAAACCACAAAAAAATAAAAAAAGCCAAAAAGTACAAAAATATATATTGTTTAATTTTCATTAATCGACAATAAATACCTATCCTCGTAGCTCTCAGTGGTTCGACCCCTGCACTTGCTTGCTATACACATTTATTTGTAAGGTATAACTAATTTCACACGGCACACTTTTCATCGATTTATCATAGATTGTGGGTTGATTGTTGTCTTAGTTGGTTGATTGGGATCCAAGAGCCGTGAGAGGCGTCGATACGACGATTGTCGGATTCTACTTGTCGAACATCGCATGCCCTCCAAGTCCGGATGCTAGGATTCCTGTTCGACTGATTGAATACCCGTACACGAGATTCGATGGCGACGACGACCCACTGAGGGGAGAGGGGTTGTGGCGGCCAATGGGGGGGGGAGGGGCGGTTGCGACAGCTTCGTGGAGAGAGGAAGATGCGGCGGCAACGACTCACGTGGAGAGGTCTGCGGGTGGGGTTTAGGGCATGGTGGGATGCTAGAACTCCGGTCTAGGACCGTCGCTTTGATTCCATGTTGAGGGAAAATAATCAATTGCTTATTCTTGCGGCCTTAAATTTCTCTTATATAGATGAAAGACCCGTTGGGCATCTGATGAATCTCGTATTCATCATGCTAAAATCAGTCATTTAGGCTCTGTCCCCCATCATCCACCTGTAATTAATCATTAATAGAGCATTATTAGCCATCATACTTGTGTAAATACTATCTGCATTTCATCTGCATAAATTGCATTAAAAATCCCATGTGTAAATTAGCCAAAAAGCCGCTAACTTCTCACATTTTTAGTTAATTCATCCTAACTCCAATTAACCTGAAACCACCTTCATTGTGTAGATATCACTAATCTTATTAAATAAAAAATACAAAAAAATTACTAACCCCAATAAGTGTCAAATAATCCCAAAGTCAAATTTCACATCTGACAGACTAAAATGAGCATATCTCCCACATACAGTGTCCGATTTTGGTCTACTCACTTTTAAAGTACTCCATTTTCAAATATCTTCAAAACAAGACCAATTTCATAAAATTCGGAGCTCATATGTGAAAGTTGGGTTTTGGGCCTCTTTTGCGCATTTTAACTTCTTGCTAATTTTGACCTGAGACTTTATGTGCTTAATTAACTCTTTTAATTTTATTTCTTTTTCATTTGTGTCTTTTGATGAAAGTTTTAATAAGAAACGTAAAAATCCAAATCCAGATCAAAACTGAGATCAAAGAAACTGACCAAGTCCAAGTGTCCGTTGTCGGTCTGCACAAAAGTTGTGCGTTTCTCACTTCTATTTTATTTTCCTATTTTCTTATCTTTTAAAAATCCAAAAAAATTAGATTAATGTGTAAATAATTTTCTTCTATTTTATTGTATTTTTTCTAGAATTTTTATCCTCTCTAAAACTACCAAAAAAATACAAAATCTCAAAAATACGGTTTTTCGTACACATGGAAAGCTACCAAAAATAACACTTTGTACAGGTGACCTCTGTTGCTCCCGGGCCCTTCATGAAAGTTGTAGATCTCGACGAGACGAACAACTTTCGTGAAGAAAATTTTTTGATCCGAGGTCTCCTGCTATTTCTTTCTTCTTAAATTTTGAAATTTTTTTGGGGGTGCCACGTGGCAGCCCCTGGGCGTGCCACGGGGTACCCCCACTCTCTCTCCAGCTGCCCCCTTCCCCAAGGTCACGTGCTGCGCACGCGACCTTCTTCCACCTCCAGCCGTTGAAAGCCCCCTCCCCCCTGCCGTTCCTCTCTTCCTCCCTCGTCGTAACGGCCGCCGCCCACACCCATCTCCGGCCGTTACGACCGCAGCCTCTACCTCGCGCGTAACCGCCTCCATCCGCTTCCCTATAAAACCCAGCCACCTCCGGACCTCGGCCGTCATCCGCCCTTCCCCTGCGCGGCCGGTGACAGCGGCAGCCCCTTCGCGGCGCGATCCAAGGTGAGGATCCAACCCTCCCTTGCAGCAGCTTCTTCCCCAGAAGGTGCCAAAGCTTCGAAGGTTCATTCGCTGGCCTTCTCGAGGCATCAACAACTGAGGTCCCTCGACCTTCGACACTCCCCAGGTTCATCGTCACCCCCCCTTTTTTTTCTCTGCTCTGACCTTGCAGGTACAGCTCCACCGTCTTCGCCGCACCTCCCAGACACCGGCCACCTCTCGACGGAGCTCGCCGCTCCCCCCGCCTTCCAGGCTCGGCCATCACGGACCACCCCCGAGCGCCTCCGCAACGACCACTGCCCCGCTCCTCCTTCGCCGCCTCCGCCCTCAGCCGCGGCTGCACCACCCACCTTCGCGCCGTGTGTCGGCCAAGGTGCAGTCCACGCCCTCCGGCCGCACCGCTTCCTCGCCCCGCCATCTCCCTCGACCTCCGACTCGCCGCCCGCGAGGCCCCTCGTCGCCGCCTTGCGGCTCCGCCCTCTCGGCCGCGCCTCAGGACCTCCGCGGTTCCGCCCGACCTCCGCAACACACAGTTGCCGTCGGATCGGGCAAGTGCTGCCCTTGATCCGACGGGCCCTGTGCTGCCACGTGCCTCCCCTCCAAGCCTCAAGGCTCGACCGCCCGAGCCTGAGGCTCTCCAACCGAGCCTTAGGTTCGGCCCCCGAGCCTCTGGCTTGGCGTCCGAGCCACAGGTTTGGCTACCGAGCCTTAGGTTCGGAGCCCGAACCTCAGGCTCGGCCACCCGAGCCTGTACCAGCGACCCGAGCCTCCTGGGCGCACGTGCTTCGCACGTGCGCGTGGGTAAATTGCAATAAAACCCCTGGCACTTTCAGAATTTGCAGAAATACCCCCGCCAGGGGTAAATTACAGAGGAGCCCCTCAAGTTTCTATAAATTACAGATAAGTCCTCCCAGAGACCTTTTTGCAAAGAAAACTTTATTTTATTTACATTTTAGTCCCTGAAATTTCATTTTGTCATATCTTTGTCATACGGACTCCGATTTTAGCATATAATATGTCGTTTCGAAGCTATTTTCATGCTCTACAACTTAGCATACCTTGTGAACAGATCTGAGGTTGTTTACTGTCTATTTTTCTTCAAGGATCTAATTTGACATGCAGGCTCAAATTTTGATAGACATGTGCCACATATTGCTTGAGAAGCTATTGATAAATCTTTTGTAGGAGTTCGGATAAGGATTTTACTTTGATTAAATCATTGAAATTACTGTTGTCACAGGAGATTAATTTACATTTATTCCTCTGAGATTTTTGCTGATTATTTGAGGAACTGAATCGAAGATATTTGGAGGCCGGATACTCTGCTTCAATATTCTGAATACTAGTTGATTATTAACCTGAAGCAATGAGTTATGATCAATACATTTTGATTTGTGGTTAATTTTGCGGAGAGAAAGATCATATTATTTGAGGAGTTAATTTGTTTAAAAATCACAAATCCTGGGCATAGTTCTCTCAATTTATTTTCCTTGCATCATATTCGCATCTTCATCACTGCATTGTATATTTTCTCAACACAGAAATTAACCGAGCATTAATCAATTATTAAATTTGATTTAAGACCGCGTAACTAAAAATCACCGTTCCCTGAGTTCGACCTTGGTAAACTTGCCAAGTAAAATATTCCACAACATTCAAAGCTTGTGGTATTTTGACGACCGAAATCCGCCTCCTATACTACAATTACCGACTATTAAGGAGGTGGATTTCACGCTCATCAAATGGCGCCGTTGCCGGGGAACGGCGTATTTTTAGGGTTTTAAATCATTTTCTGTAATTGATTTTTGTGAAACTATTTTTTGTGTCATTTTTTTTTCTTCTTTTGCATTTTTTTCTTTTTGAATTTTTTTACTAACCGCACTCTCTTTCTTCGCAGATTACTCGGAGATAATTTTGGATATAAATCAAGGACTTGCGAAGAAAACTAATTTTTATTTTAATTTTGAGAGAGAGAGTTAGCATAGGTTTAAATTTCTGCATTATTCACAGGGTCCCTCTCTCCTTGTACCCTGTCAATTTTTAATATTCAGGACTGAACTCTCTGTGGCTTGACGTAGAATTTAGGAGCACATACGCTAGATTAGAATTATTTGATTGTGTTCGTAATTTTTAGGCCACACTTTTCACTAATTAAACGCACTATAGATCGTTCAACATTAGCAAAAAATTTCAATCAATTCTTCCCGCTAATAGAACTATCTGTCTAGGGCGTTTTTCATCTGTGCATATCATTTAGTGTAAATTTTAATTCCTTGTACTGCATCCCGCATGAAGAACGCGAGGAGTCACTATAAGTCTTTCTCTTAAGCATGCATCATTGATTTACGCTTGCATTTGCTTTTTTTCGATTCTCCCTCCTCAAGTTTTACAACTTAGGAAATAACGGAAATGGGACTGCTCGTTAGGCGTGAATTTCTGTGCTCACATAAACTACAGTGATAACCTTAATCTAAAATTGGGACTGCTAATCAAGGTGACTGCAAATAAACTGACCTAAATTAACTCTTGTTTGGTGGAGAGAAACCCACTCATTGTTTGTTTAAGGACAAGATCGCACACCTTAGGGTAGAGCCAAAAACCGAAATACTTCATTCAGACTACTGATTTTAAAAACAATTAGCTACTTTTCAGTGAGGGTCTCGGGTAGCCGTTTACGGTCCGACTTCCCTTAGCAGAGTAGGTGGTTTAGAGGACACCGCGGAAGGCACCGTCCTCAAGTAACACGGGTAGCCGTTTTTACGGTCCGTACTTACACCTATACTGGCTGAGAGTATATGCAACTAGTTGTATGAACTCGGGACAGTCTTTGTGAAATATTTCGGCACCTAACAGCTCCGCTTAATCTGCAAGATTGTTTTGTCATTAAATTAAAATTGAAAAGATAAGCGGCCGAACCCTAACGTGCCTTCACCAGAGTTGAGTGGATAATCCAACGTGTTTGTTTTGTGTTTGATTTGTGTACGTCAAAGACCTTGCAATTGCATGCAAATCGTGTTCGCTGATTATTCCATCCCTCTTGACAAGATGTCGGCACAGTGGTCTTCTTTCCCGATCTCCACGACCACGTCCCGATATTCTTCTCATCCATCATTCTCTTCCCGCCCATACATCCCACCCTATGACCACACTTCTTCTTGGAATAGTCCTCTCTCACATTCGGAGAATCTTATGGACATAAGAGAGAGATCAGAATTGAGGATAAACAATAGAGTGACCGATATTGACAATAGAACACGATTTCCGGTCACTAGGATCTCACAACCTCTTGAATTATCCCCGACTCAAGATAAGTATCAATTTTCCTTTGACAACCCACAACAATACCAAACTCAAGGAAATTCAATTCATGACCAGCCCATAATGTTTATGAACAATCAATACTCTCCTCGAGGATACATGCCCGAATCACGACACATGGAGACTGATTATACAATCACTAGTCATGAGATGTTTGAGGATGAGATTGCTCGGATTAATCATAGAGCAGACACCTTAACTATGAGAATATATGATCTCATCCAGTCAATGCAAAATTCAGAAGAAGTGAGGCCACCACCATGCGAACCATTGGATCAGCACAATCAGACACAACCACTGACCTCTGACCCCCTGACTGACCATATTACAGAAAATACCAAAAAAATTGAAAAAATTTGAAAATTCAAAAAAAATGGACAATTCTGAAATGGAAGTGTTTTGCAAGAGTCTGATCTTAGAGCTTCCATTAATCAAAGCCATAGAATATGTGCCCGATCTTAAGAGATTTGTGAAGAGTCGACTAATACCCAAAAAGACGGGCAAGAAACGATCCAGGACTGAATATCATGTCATATCTATGGCTAGTTCTTTGGTGATGAATCATAAACTCAAAAGCCGTAAAGTCAAGCGGTTGACTCGGGTCACATGTGAAATTGAGGATTCTATATTTACTCATGTTCGGTTAGACGACGACTCTACATTAAACATCCTCCCCAAGTCCGTCTTTGACCAACTCAAACTCGGACAACTCAAAAAGACTAGGGTGATCGTTCAATTACCCGATCGATCTACCAAAAGACCGCGGGGGATAGTTTCTGTCGTCGTAAATTTCCGAGGAGAAAGACACAAAGTGGACTTTATTGTCCTTGACATTGAGCACCCCGGAAGAATGTATGAATCTCCTATTATTTTAGGAAAGCCGTTCTTAGCCTCCGCTAAGGCGATTGTCGATTGCGAGACTCAGGAAATCAAGTTCCCGAACTCGGACCACAATGAACACGACCCCAATGACACATCATGCTCTGAGGAAAATCAACTTGAAACCAACAGTTATGATCAGGAGATAAATAATTCACATTATCAGACATATCCACATGACACACTGATACATACCCTAGGAGAGTCACCTAAGGAACTGACTGTTGGACAAACTTCGGATTCTCACCACCCTATCACTGCTCCTAGGAAAATTCAAGATTTTGGAGCTTCTGAAGAATTGGACCATATTTTTGAAGATCACCACGATTATTTGAGTGGTCCAATCTTTGAGTCGGTAGTAATTCATGAGATACTGGAACCATATAAGGAACCGACTCCAGAAACATCTGATGTCACCAAAACTCATGATCATTCCGAAGTGACATCAACACCCCCAGCCATAAACCACAAGATCCGCAGGAACACTCTCCCTCGACCAAAGCAGTGCATGACCCTTCAAGAATTGGTCGACTTTTATGGAGATTCATCTGATGAGGAACTCACAAATGCCACACCGGTTACTCAAGACAGGGAGATGAAGACTGTCCAACTTCCTCCCAATACTTTCCAAGGAAACAAACCGACCAAGAAAGTCACCTTTGACCTTAGACATCAGGTGATTTCTGACGAGTGCTCGTCTGGTCCTGATGAGGCTCATCGGATAAGTGCAATAGGTACAACTCTGATCCAAGGGCACTTACCTCTGATCGATAAAAGTTGGAGATTCTCTGCAGACGACTACTATTCTCCTGAGGACGACTCCGATGATGGCTGGTCTTCTTCTTCTTCGGCCCCCTCTTCATCACACTCATCATCTCCATACTATCTCCCTCCACACTCCCGCAAGAAGGTCCGTCGCAAGCCTCCTTGATCTTGTACATCCGCAAATCTACCCGGTTCCCCATCTGTAATTAACCGATTATACTTAGGCTGACCTGAGCCTAAGTATAGGGGGACCGCATCAATTGTTTATACATCTCTTCTCTTCTTTTGTTTTAAAATCTCTCTATATTTAGTACGAGCTATGTCAACATTTCACTTTGTGCCATGGGGACATAGCACAAGCTAAGTATAGGGGGGTGTATTTGTATATATATTTTATCTACTTTATCCATAGCTCGTACTTTATTCATTTTTATCTAACATCGGGGGTGGGTACGAGTAGTGTGTATAATACCTGTGATCAAAAAAAAAACTTTTGCATTAAAAAAAAAACATCACTCATGGTCTTGCATTTCATCAAGCATTTCATGCATTCCTTGGTTGATTTATTCCTGACACATTCACTATCACTCAAGGCTTGAGGATTTTTGAGGACACTTGATTTCTGAGATCTGGAGATTCTGCGTTAGCCTGCCTTAGTCATTAGGGTTTTGAACTTAATAATCCACACTTCCCTAGTTTGAAAGATTTGAGCGCTATATTGCACTCTTCATCTCTACCTTCAAAAAGAATATGATCAACACAACCACTCCCACAACTGCATGATTGATGAGATGAGTTGAGATATCACTTGAGGAACTAGGACTAGAGATTTGAGTCTAGATCCGATCTGATGATATTCGAGGATGGGATAAAGTTAATGAAGGCTTCAGAAAACCTGAGTGTCAGCAAAACACTAGCCAGTATGTGAACAAGATTCATATGCTATCTTTTTGATATTGACCTAAGTGCCAGGGTGTGATGAAACTTAAGGAAAATTGTTGATCAGTGTGCGCCGACTTTTGGTAAAAGCAGTGGAGCTAGCAAAAAAAATAGAGAGAAATGTCAAAGAAAAGCTCTATCATCCAAAGTCAAAATTCCAAATGAGCTTCCACCAATGGCGAGCGCTCCCAAACATTTTCAAAGTGTCCACTTGGACCAAACGCTAATTAGGACCAAGGAGTCGGGCTGACACCATAAAAGGGCTCTGCATCGTAAGCGATACAAGTCTGGGTGTCGAAGGTATCTTAGATACTCAAAAAAAGACACACCCCGGTGTACTCCCAGAAAAACAAGTGCAGACGACTCCAAATTCTCTTGACGGACACATTGATCAACAAAATTAAAATATACTTGTGTTGAGTAAAAAGGCACTCGAGAGGCACCTTGTTCCAATGAAAGGGAGAGAAAATCAGACACAATCCTATGCTCTCCATCAACTGGCCGTCCATCTACACTTTCAAGTCTGACAAACTAATGAGACGGTTGACTGAAGTAAGAATAGACTTATTCCCTAGGGTTGAGGATTAGGTCTAGAGGAGAGTCTCTTGGATTGGAACTTTGGGTGATGTCTCGACTTGACTCTCATGAATGCAGTACACTTAAAATCATATCCTTATATTATATGTACAAACAGAGAGTCTGAAAATTAGAGAAGTTGGGTTCCTTTTGATTAAAGCTTGGTTGAGCCAGAATTTTAGGATCACTCAAATTAAGGGTCTTCTAAGAATTAAGCCTTGAAAATTCACATACACAGTCAGGGATGTATTCAACTAAGACATTCATTCATGCTCGGGGACGAGCATGGTCTAAGTATAGGGGTATGATGAATCTCGTATTCATCATGCTAAAATCAGTCATTTAGGCTCTGTCCCCCATCATCCACCTGTAATTAATCATTAATAGAGCATTATTAGCCATCATACTTGTGTAAATACTATCTGCATTTCATCTGCATAAATTGCATTAAAAATCCCATGTGTAAATTAGCCCAAAAAGCCGCTAACTTCTCACATTTTTAGTTAATTCATCCTAACTCCAATTAACCTAAAACCACCTTCATTGTGTAGATATCACTAATCTTATTAAATAAAAAATACAAAAAAAATTACTAACCCCAATAAGTGTCAAATAATCCCAAAGTCAAATTTCACATCTGACAGACTAAAATGAGCATATCTCCCACATACAGTGTCCGATTTTGGTCTACTCACTTTTAAAGTACTCCATTTTCAAATATCTTCAAAACAAGACCAATTTCATAAAATTCGGAGCTCATATGTGAAAGTTGGGTTTTGGGCCTCTTTTGCGCATTTTAACTTCTTGCTAATTTTGACCTGAGACTTTATGTGCTTAATTAACTCTTTTAATTTTATTTCTTTTTCATTTGTGTCCTTTGATGAAAGTTTTAATAAGAAACGTAAAAATCCAAATCCAGATCAAAACTGAGATCAAAGAAACTGACCAAGTCCAAGTGTCCGTTGTCGGTCTGCACAAAAGTTGTGCGTTTCTCACTTCTATTTTATTTTCCTATTTTCTTATCTTTTAAAAATCCAAAAAAATTAGATTAATGTGTAAATAATTTTCTTCTATTTTATTGTATTTTTTCTAGAATTTTTATCCTCTCTAAAACTACCAAAAAAATACAAAATCTCAAAAATACGGTTTTTCGTACACATGGAAAGCCACCAAAAATACCACTTTGTACAGGTGACCTCTGTTGCTCCCGGGCCCTTCATGAAAGTTGTAGATCTCGACGAGACGAACAACTTTCGTGAAGAAAATTTTTTGATCCGAGGTCTCCTGCTATTTCTTTCTTCTTAAATTTTGAAATTTTTTTGGGGGTGCCACGTGGCAGCCCCTGGGCGTGCCACGGGGCACCCCCACTCTCTTTCCAGCTGCCCCCTTCCCCAAGGTCACGTGCTGCGCACGCGACCTTCTTCCACCTCCAGCCGTTGAAAGCCCCCTCCCCCCTGCCGTTCCTCTCTTCCTCCCTCGTCGTAACGGCCGCCGCCCACACCCATCTCCGGCCGTTACGACCGCAGCCTCTACCTCGCGCGTAACCGCCTCCATCCGCTTCCCTATAAAACCCAGCCACCTCCGGACCTCGGCCGTCATCCGCCCTTCCCCTGCGCGGCCGGTGACAGCGGCAGCCCCTTCGCGGCGCGATCCAAGGTGAGGATCCAACCCTCCCTTGCAGCAGCTTCTTCCCCAGAAGGTGCCAAAGCTTCGAAGGTTCATTCGCTGGCCTTCTCGAGGCATCAACAACTGAGGTCCCTCGACCTTCGACACTCCCCAGGTTCATCGTCACCCCCCCTTTTTTTTCTCTGCTCTGACCTTGCAGGTACAGCTCCACCGTCTTCGCCGCACCTCCCAGACGCCGGCCACCTCTCGACGGAGCTCGCCGCTCCCCCCGCCTTCCAGGCTCGGCCATCACGGACCACCCCCGAGCGCCTCCGCAACGACCACTGCCCCGCTCCTCCTTCGCCGCCTCCGCCCTCAGCCGCGGCTGCACCACCCACCTTCGCGCCGTGTGTCGGCCAAGGTGCAGTCCACGCCCTCCGGCCGCATCGCTTCCTCGCCCCGCCATCTCCCTCGACCTCCGACTCGCCGCCCGCGAGGCCCCCTCGTCGCCGCCTTGCGGCTCCGCCCTCTCGGCCGCGCCTCAGGACCTCTGCGGTTCCGCCCGACCTCCGCAACACACAGTTGCCGTCGGATCGGGCAAGTGCTGCCCTTGATCCGACGGCCCCTGTGCTGCCACGTGCCTCCCCTCCAAGCCTCAAGGCTCGACCGCCCGAGCCTGAGGCTCTCCAACCGAGCCTTAGGTTCGGCCCCCGAGCCTCTGGCTTGGCGTTCGAGCCACAGGTTTGGCTACCGAGCCTTAGGTTCGGAGCCCGAACCTCAGGCTCGGCCACCCGAGCCTGTACCAACGACCCGAGCCTCCTGGGCTTACGTGCTTCGCACGTGCGCGTGGGTAAATTGCAATAAAACCCCTGGCACTTTCAGAATTTGCAGAAATACCCCCGCCAGGGGTAAATTACAGAGGAGCCCCTCAAGTTTCTATAAATTACAGATAAGTCCTCCCAGGGACCTTTTTGCAAAGAAAACTTTATTTTATTTACATTTTAGTCCCTGAAATTTCATTTTGTCATATCTTTGTCATACGGACTCCGATTTTAGCATATAATATGTCGTTTCGAAGCTATTTTCATGCTCTACAACTTAGCATACCTTGTGAACAGATCTGAGGTTGTTTACTGTCTATTTTTCTTCAAGGATCTAATTTGACATGCAGGCTCAAATTTTGATAGACATGTGCCACATATTGCTTGAGAAGCTATTGATAAATCTTTTGTAGGAGTTCGGATAAGGATTTTACTTTGATTAAATCATTGAAATTACTGTTGTCACAGGAGATTAATTTACATTTATTCCTCTGAGATTTTTGCTGATTATTTGAGGAACTGAATCGAAGATATTTGGAGGCCGGATACTCTGCTTCAATATTCTGAATACTAGTTGATTATTAACCTGAAGCAATGAGTTATGATCAATACATTTTGATTTGTGGTTAATTTTGCGGAGAGAAAGATCATATTATTTGAGGAGTTAATTTGTTTAAAAATCACAAATCCTGGGCATAGTTCTCTCAATTTATTTTCCTTGCATCATATTCGCATCTTCATCACTGCATTGTATATTTTCTCAACACAGAAATTAACCGAGCATTAATCAATTATTAAATTTGATTTAAGACCGCGCAACTAAAAATCACCGTTCCCTGAGTTCGACCTTGGTAAACTTGCCAAGTAAAATATTCCACAACATTCAAAGCTTGTGGTATTTTGACGACCGAAATCCGCCTCCTATACTACAATTACCGACTATTAAAGAGGTGGATTTCACGCTCATCAAATGGTGCCGTTGCCGGGGAACGGCGTATTTTTAGGGTTTTAAATCATTTTCTGTAATTGATTTTTGTGAAACTATTTTTTGTGTCATTTTTTTTCTTCTTTTGCATTTTTTTTCTTTTTGAATTTTTTTACTAACCGCACTCTCTTTCTTCGCAGATTACTCGGAGATAATTTTGGATATAAATCAAGGACTTGCGAAGAAAACTAATTTTTATTTTAATTTTGAGAGAGAGAGTTAGCATAGGTTTAAATTTCTGCATTATTCACAGGGTCCCTCTCTCCTTGTACCCTGTCAATTTTTAATATTCAGGACTGAACTCTCTGTGGCTTGACGTAGAATTTAGGAGCACATACGCTAGATTAGAATTATTTGATTGTGCTCGTAATTTTTAGGCCACACTTTTCACTAATTAAACGCACTATAGATCGTTTAACATTAGCAAAAAATTTCAATCAATTCTTCCCGCTAATAGAACTATCTGTCTAGGGGTGGGTCGTTGGAGGAGGAATGGGGAGAGGTAATCTTTTTTAGGAAATTTAATAACCATTAGATAGCCATGAGCTTGATTAGCCCAATGATCTATTTGGGTTAACGGACAAATATAACAGAGGGTTATGGTTGTGAGATGAAGTGATTATTCATGGTTCCTAGTGTAATTCGCGATTACACGAAGTTTTATACGTAATTACAAAATTACTCAAGATTATGTGTAAATATCCTTTTATAAATGCACATTCTTGCTTTATTTATAATTTAGCACCTATGATTACTGTGGGTATTATCACCTGATTATGTAGTCTATGAGAAACTGGTTATTTTATCCGTTACATTCTAGCTATTTGTCAAATTTTCTCATGGTTGTTTTGATATGAAATTTTAACTGTTCTGATCACAGAATTCGGTGAGTTGTGGATGAATTTCGCAAAGAATACCATGGGATACATCTTGTGGACATGAAATAGGCATTTATTAGATTCATGCATAAAATTGTGCCATTAGAATTTCCCATCAAATTATGGATCTGTGTCATTTATCGGCATTTTACTATCATAAAAACTTGTCTTTATATCTAGTTTTTGGATATTGATGCTATGCCATGGTCACACTTTTTCAGACGGAGTTCAAGAGGATTGTGTCTCCTCTCAAGTATCAGACTAGATGCGTTGCCGCCTTCCCCGATCAACAAGGTTTCTTGGTAATTTTTGTTTCAGTTTAGTTATATTTTTTGATTTGCCTTCCCATTTCAACAAGGTTTCTTGCTAATTTTTGTTTCAGTTATTTAGTTATATTTTTGATTTCCGAACTTATTCTACTTATATATGAGACGATCGAGATCACAACATTCTTTGATTATCGCCGATGATTCTTAAGTTGTGTCACTTCTCAAGCATCAATTGTTATGTATTTATTTATTTCTTAGTGCAAAAATGAGATGTTAATGATATGCATGGTTAATATTTCTTACGCTCGTCTTGCTACGTGTTCAGAAATAATTTATTTTGTATTTAGAAAATGAAAGACGTGTTTATCATGTAACCCTATCCCTTCTTATATAAGAGAAGAGGATGGTAAAGTTAAACAAAGATCCCAAGCATAAAACATCTAATGAAGGGGTGCATAACAAGCTTGTAAAAATGGCAATTACATTGACGAGTCGAATTTGGATATCTTTCGAACTGTATCGACCCAAACATGATTACAGTTAAGCTTTGCAAGAAAGTGGTGAAAGGAGGAATCTATAGATTTAAGCAACATCTTGCACGTTGAAGGTGCAATATATTTGCATTTCTCGAGGTCGGTCATGTGACAGGGAAGAAAGTGTTAACATATCTTGGTGATATTCCTAGGAAGAAGGTTAGAAAAGCAATTACAATTGAGAACGTAAATGAGGTTGACCTTATTGAGCATGCTGATTCGCTGAATGAGATAAAAAATGTCAATTCTCTGAATATGTTGAGGAGAACTTGGTAATCTAAGCATAAAAGTGTCAAATGACCATTAATGATACTTTCTCCCAGGACCACCGAGAAGGGTTCATCTCTTATATACGTGATTGGGGATATAAAGTAAGAATTCTAATGAATTGCCTATCGAACCATTCACGCAAATGCTGGAGGCAGTTGGGTTACAGTACAAGTTAAATCCTACCTCCTTTGTAGAATTTTCTATTTTCTTGTCTTGATCTTAAACTACAGCAAAGCATGAGATAAGGGGCCAATATTTGAAGGAGGCAATGAAAAGAATTTCTTATGATATGTAATATCATCGAGATATGTGGAAGGTAACATGATGCTCGATAATGTCTGCCGCATGGACCAACATGCGAGGAAGGGGTATCATGAACTTATGTGTAAATTGTTTACTTAGAACTTATGAAGCACAATACAGAATATATCTTTCAATTGGTTGATCAATATATGAAAGAATTTTTTGGGGAAGATATTCTTTAGGTAGTGGTAGATAATGCTTTCGTTAACATAACAACGAGAAGATTGTTGCAGTTAAAATAACCGCTGTTTTAATATTCGATCAAATGGACCAACTATAGGACTGAATATTCTATTCTGGAGGGGGTATTGATTGAATAGAATATTGCTATCGGTCAATATTCGACCCAAATGTTCAGGTATTCGACCGAATATTTGTCAATTTTTCTATTTTTTAAAGGTTCCCATTTACCCCAGTATAACTACAAATGTTAAAGTTCCATATATGTAACTTGTTTCCGACTCCTGAGATCCAACAACTTCCATCAAGAATATGTTTTCAGGATTGTTTTTGCAACTCCGGACAAATATTTGTATTTTTTTCTAATGATAATAATTTGGATGATATGTGTTGCACGTGGCAGAAGTAGAACATTAATCAAACATACAAACAAGCATGAAGCATCCATGACATAAGATTTATGAGGTTCACCTTAACTGGGCTACATCCACATTGGTGGTGGCAGGTTTTTCGCCAGTATGGTTGTAAAACATTTAATAGAATAAATGCAGGCTGGCTAAAGTGCAGAGGAGCCTCTGTTGTTCTCTGTGATAAGAAAATTCCTTTAAAAATTGAAGGAAAGTTTTACAAAGCAGCCGTGAGATCTGCTATGCCCTATGGATCTGAATGTTGGCCTGTGAACCATAGACATGTACAGAGAATGGCTCTAGCAGAAATGAAAATGCTAAGGTGGATGTATGAACACACATGTAAAGATCGGATTCGGAATGATGCAATCAGAAAGAAAGTTGGTGTAGCTCCGATCGAGGATAAGATGCGAGAAAACCGCTTAAGATGGTTTGGTCATTTGCAAAGAAGATCAACGAATGCACCAGTTAGGAGATGCGAGTGTTGGGATGTTGAGCCAGCTAAGAGAGGGCGAGGACGGCCCAAGAAGTGTTGGAAAGAGACTATACGAAGGGATCTTAGTTTTTTTGGATATAAGCCTGGGATTGACCCAATATAGATCTGAATGGAGGTGGAAAATCCATGTAGCCGACCCTACTTAATTGTGGGAAAAGGCTTTGTTGTTGTTGTATGGTTGTAAAACATTTGCAGAGTGGATGAAAATAGACCTTACCCTAAGGGGATTTGTAAAGCATCCCTGTACAAACGAATCCCCCTCTGCATGCATATCCACTAATCCGAATGCAAAGACCCCTTTATTGAATGTTGTTTCGGAGGTGTTGGTCCTAAGCGGGGCTTTGATTGCCAGCGATGAAGGGAAGGTCACACAATGGGCTCTGCATGGATCAGGTTGAACAAATGAGTTAGGATTAAATGTATGGATCAAGTTGAACAATTGTGTTAGGATTGAATGCCTCTTAACAATATCTTATTTCAGATAGCATCCCTTCATCTTTCAATCAACGCCTTGGTATTATAAGACGATGATGCAGGAGTGTTAACAAGGTTTTTTAAAATTGGGGGGGGGGGCTCGTTGTCACTAGATAACCATGGATAGTGCTCTTCAAGACTGATAGGTTTCCTAAATGATGCAGGTCAGGAATGATGCTTTTGTGGGAGGTCCTCTTTTCCGCTTGCAGACCAACTTTGATTTGCTAGAAGGGTTGCATCATGTGTGCAGATCGTGTTTGTTTTAGATGGGTGTAGCCATACTTCTAATGGTTGCTCAGAGATGTTCCCTTTATTTGAGAGGTGTTATGTTCTTCTTTTCTTTTGGGGTGGAGGTTGTTGGTTAATAGATTCCCAAGATCAATCTCCTTGACTCAGATCGTGGGAAGTAGGACCATGATGCTGGCAGGGTGGGCAGAATGCAGATAGCATTTGTCTGAAACTTGCTAGTGTGTGCTGGGAAGATTTGTCAACGGTGCTAAATTTTATGTTACTACATGATCTTGGACCATGCTTCTTTTCTTACTAACATGAAGTGAGAGCATTGGTAGATTTGAATTTAGTTTTTCCTTAGTAGGACGTGCTGCTGTGAAGGCGATTTTTGCAAACTGTGGTGGGGATATGTTATTCTCACGATAATGAAGCTGCATGAGGCTGCTGCAAGGTCATCGGTACAGCTTGCACATTATGGCAATGCCAGAATGGTAGGGGTGGGAAGTTTTTGGCGCATATAAATTGTGTAGTTGGTGGTCAATGCATCTCAGGACGGCCTTTGACAACATGGCTATCCTTCAGCTTTTCAAAAAGAGGAAGAAACATCCCTAAAAGACTATGTGCATCTTTATCTCCAAGAGAAAAACACTTTAGTCTGTTTGAAGATCTTGTTGTGAAGTCTTTCATTTACCACCTTACCCTTGTACATTTCTCTGTTTTTCTAATTAAAATTTAGCTCATAAATTCCTTGATAATCAACACTACTGCTTTATTCAAGCTGCAATCCTTAGTCTCCCTGATGACATCCAGTGTCCTACCCAGAATGCTTGTGGAGCTCACCAACAATCCTTACTTCAGAGGACTTGTCCACGTAAAAATCCCCGTATTTTTTTATTCCCATTGCCCCATGACATGATACGCAAACTTGAAGGTTCCAAATAATCAACACCTGGTATGAAGATATGTCGCCCCCATAATATTCTACGAGTGTTTCCTCTCCATTCCTTCGACCTCCAGATCCTATTTACTCAATATGAACTGGTCACAATCAAACAAGTACTGTTTATGAGGCAAATGCCACTCAAAATCATGAAAAGAGTCGAGACCTGTTTAATTTGAAGGTACATTCATCTGAACACATAATAGAAGTTGCATATTTACATTTTGACTGTATGATTTTTTGTTGCTGATACATGTTTCTATGTTTACATGCATTGGAGAGATGATTTTATTTTTTGTAATTTTTAATATAATGTTTTCTTTTGTCGACAATTTTTGCACTATATTTCTGTTGACATGAGGTTTGCAATTTCCAGGTGGGGTCAATAGAGGGAAGGGTTGGTGTTCACCATTTGGATGATGCACAACAAAGCAAAAACTTCACATTCAAGTGCCATCGAGAAGGAACGGAAATTTACTCTGTGAACTCTCTCAATTTTCATCCAGTATGTTTGCAAATCATTGCCCAAGTTAGCAATGCCTTACTTTAGTCGTCTTTCCAAATTATGCCTTATGAAGGATTCAATTGTTAGTTAATGTATCATCATAATTTGTCTTCTGGAAATGGTCACAGGTATAACGAAAATGAAATCTGAATCACCTAATATATACGTTGCATTAGGTATCCTTGAAAACCTCCTCAATAAGAATGTGGTGACAAATATGATAACTACTAATTAAAACATGTTGGAAGAAAAAGAGGGAATGTTTATTACAGGAACCCTAGGCTCTCTTATATAAAGGAGAGTCCTATAGGTAAATTACATTAGATAAACATAGGAAAATAAAATAACCAAAAAGGTACATAGAAACATAAAAATATCTCCACACTCCCCCTCAAGATGCAGCATAGATGTCAATCATGCTCAGCTTGGACGAACACTTTTGAAATGGTCCCCTGAGTAATGCCTTGGTAAAGATATTTGTTGTTTGCTCTCTTGAACTAACATGAGAAGTAGAAATGAAGCCCTTCTGGATCATATCTCTCGTATAATGACAATCTACCTCAATATGTTTCGTTCTCTCATGGAATACAGTGTTGATTGCAATGAATAAGGCATCTTGATTATTACATTGTAACTGCATTGGTAGAGGAATATCTACATGCAAATCTGCTAACACGGCTCGAACCCACATCATTTCTATACTTGCTTGTGCCATAGCCCTGTACTCAGATTCAACACTTGATCTGACCACAACTGCTTGTTTCTTGCTTTTCCAAGAAACAAGAGAACTGCTAACAAATACTGCAATACTGAAATGGACTTCTTATCCTTAGGACACTTGCATGGTCAGCGTCAGGACACAGATACAGAGAGCGTTGCTCCTTTCTTGAAAAATAATTCTACACCTGAAGAAGATTTTAGACATCTCAATATCATGTATATAGCGTCCATATGTACTTGCCGAGGTTGCTCCATGAACTGACTCACTGCAAAAGAGATATCCGGTCTGGTAATACTAACATACAGGAGCTTTCTCACCATCTCTCTATATCTCCTCTTATCCATTTCATCTATATCATCATCATATAATTTCATGCTAGGATTCATAGGAGTAGTAGAGGGTCGACACCCAATCATACCCGTCTCAACAAGCATGTCTGTAACATATTTTCTTTGGGTCATCACAAGATCCTGCTCATTCCTAGCAAATTCCAACCCTAAGAAATATCTTAGAGTGCCCAAATCCTTAGTAACAAATTGACTGCCTAGAAACTCTTTTGCCATCTCCTGCATATCATATCATGTAACAAGAATATCATCAACATAGACCATTATGACCACAGTACCTCTAGGTGTCCTTTGCATAAAAAGCGAATGGCCTGCATTAAACCTCTTGAACCCCTGTTTCTCAATCAAATCCGAGAGCTTCTGAAACCACGTCCTTTGACTTTGCTTAAGGCCATATATCGCTTTGTGGAGTCTACAGATCTGCTGACACTCCGCCTCAGCAGCAAACCCCGGAGGTTGCTACATGTAAACTTCTTCCTGTAGATCTCCATATAGAAATGCATTTTTTTAACATCCAACTGAAATAAAGGCCAATCACATACCACTGCTATGAAAAGAAGGATACGTAGTATAGAGTAACGGGTCACTGGCGAAAAAGTGTCGAAGTAATCGACGTCGTAGGTCTGAGTAAATTCATGTGCCACTAAACTTGTCTTGTAACGATCAAGGCTGCCATCTGCATGATGTTTAACAGTAAACACCCACTTGCAACTGACTACATATGCCCCAGGAGGAGCAGACACCAAACTCCATGTACCACGGGACTGCAATGCAGCCATCTCTTCCTCCATATATATATATCAAAATAATAATAAAATATATAAATATCTTCAGTCAAAACTTTAATCTAACTCTTAAATCTCGTGTCTAACTGATTTGATTTGGATTTAGATAAAAAGTATAGAAACCAACAAAAGAAACTTCTTTAAACAATGTAAATCACCCTAACAACTCAATACATTAGCGAATAAATAAGTGAAAATTCATTAATTATGCAAAATTCGATAAAGGCGAAGGGTAGATTTCCTTATTTTTGTTGTTTTATCGAAACATGTAATTTCGATGAAATTTCGTTGGCATTTCGATGATATTTCGTTGAAATCCTGGAAAAAGAAATAAAGGAGCATTTCGATTTCGATGACCTAATGAAATGGAAATTTCGGAGAATTTCGTGAAATTTCGTTGAAATTTGAGGCCATGATTAAGACAAGGCGTAGAACTTCAAAATATACCAAATCATAACACATGATAAAGTAATAAGATCTGAAAAAATCCTACACAACCAAATAATACATAAGAGGGAGAAATTAAGTAGAGATTATAGAGGGCATTCCTTACTGAATTCAAAGGTTGGTATGAAAAAATTACAAATCGGAATCATTCAAGAGCTCAAGCGGCAGACAACGTTGAAGTCTCCAGGTGCAGCTACAGGTAGGACCTAAATGGGGAAAGCGGAAAGTGATTTTGTCCATATCAGCTTAAATAGGGGAAAACCAATGGCAATCTTATTTTTTTAAGTTTAGCTGAAACGATATGATCTGCTGGTGATATGTTACTGAGATATCGATGATATATGGAAAAACAACATGTGGTGTTTGATGTCAGGCAACTGGTGGAACTCTGGCGCATCATGCAAAAGCATATTCCTTTTTGATGGGGTTGTCCCTCTTACAGAAAGAAGCCCAGACACGATATTGATCGAATTTGTATTGAATGAAACTTTTAACACTATAAATGCTAGTACCGAAGGGTTTAAATATCGATTTCGGATATCGTATCGATACCATGTCGATATAATATTTCCTCGAAATTTTGACGAAATTTCGATGACATTTCGTTCTTATCGACCACCACTTGTGAAGAAATGACCGGAAACTGCCATCATATCGTCATTTCGCTCGAAATTTCGATTCCTTGTCGAAACCGAATTTTTGCGAAGTTTCGTCGAAATTTCACGAAATCTGAAACCATGCTAGTACCTTACCATCATATGCGATCAGCAAAAGACCATGGATTTTGTGGCTGGCTTAAGAAGAGACTAGGTTTCATGGACATTGATGCCACCTGCGAATGAAGCTCCATTTGCTTCCACTTGCTCTCCTATCCCTCCATCGCTGGCTTGTTCTCTGCCTTTCAGTTATGTCTTCTGTCTTTCCAGTTTTGCGTTCCATACTTCCTTTTTGGATCCATGACTTCATTTTGCTTGTGATATCAGTTTTAGCTTTTATAGCTTGTAACTTTTCTGGCCAGACATAAATACCGATCTGATTGCTGGCATAAATTTAGGTAGCTTTCATTTTGCATCCCTCTGGTGATCATAAATGTTGACAATGCAATTCACAAAGACTGGGCTTTAATGTGCAAAAATATTCGATTGCCAGTTGCTCGGAGTTTAGGACTGCACAAAAGATGTGCCTCGTGAATGAGGAGGAGGTTGAGGATAATGAGTAGAAAAGAGCAAGAATCTAGAGAGAGGATAGTACAGAGAAAAATGTTCATTTCATCACTTATTAATAATAGTATATAGACGACTTTATGTGGATAGGCAACAACAATGAATAAGTATATCTTCGAGCATATGAAACAGATAATTATCATAGAAATAACTCCCTATTATTAAAGAAACAAATGATAGGAATACTATATTGCATCATTCTATAACAACTTTTAATACACTGTAAATTAAAATGAATTTATAATATCCAAAATTCTGAGCTGCATTAAATGTTTAGAAGTGTATATTTTATATTCCTTTTTTTAATGCAGGTGCATCATACATTTGCTACGGCAGGATCAGATGGTGCCTTTAACTTTTGGGATAAGGATAGCAAGCAAAGATTGAAGGTATACTTTGCTTTGAATGTGTTTGGTTCTCTTTATTGTTAACATGATCCTGCTTCAATTTGCAGGCCATGTCTAGATGCAGCCAACCTATTCCTTGCAGCGCCTTTAATCATGATGGATCAGTATTTGCCTATGCTGTATGTTTCTCCAGAATTCTTCTATGGAACTGACAGAAAGTATCAATTTAAAATTATTGTAGTAGATGAACCACTGCCTGCCATCTCAGCCTTTTCCATTTTCCTCCCTTTGTTGAGTAGGTGCTTGATTTAGGTCATGCATGTTGCATCTGCCAAAACTCAGGGGTTTTGGTGATTTTCTGCACTAGTTTCTAGGAAATTATGATGTGCAGCTGGTTGTTTACTCTTAGTGAGAAGATCTTGACATGCAGTTGGTTGTTTATGCTTGTAACATAGAAGATACTGATGTGCACTTCGCTTGTTTATACTTCTAACACAGTTAGAGATAATGCTTCTACATAGTTGCAAGTTCAGGCTTTGGCATTTGTTTCGTGAAAATAGATAATTCAGAATGTAGTTCTGGATGATGAGACGACAACAGAAAGTAGAAGCAACCGTTAGTACCTAATTTCCAGGCTATGTCAATCCTCTAGAAAATGTAGGTACTTTGGATTTTAACACCATGAATAGTTTTGCAGATGTCAAATTAGTAAGCGATTTTGAAATGTTTTGTGATATTCAGTTTACCTTGTACCCACACCAATGGTCTGGTGGTAGTGCAGTCTGTCTATCACCCAAAAGACCCGGCTTCATAAGTCCCCCCTTGTAGGGGTTGTGTTAGGTTACTTAGGTAGCCAGCAACCAGCATAAAAATAGTCAGATCTTTCAACATGGATTTGATCAAGATTCCATGTAGCTGACCCTACTTAAAGTAGAAGAAGGCTTCACCATTCAGTTTACCTTGTCTCCAACCTGACAATCTATGTTATCAAAAGTCTATATACATTCATGATTTTCCCCAAAAAATGAACTTACATTACTATTCTAGTTACCTGGGCATGTCAAAAATGTTCTATTCTAGTTCTATTATTAGCTAAGAAATTCTAAATAATATTTGTTACCGTGAAATTTGTATTTTCCAAGAATAAGGAATAGCCAGATGGCCGATCAATCTCAGTGATCTTATCGGTCGGCAACCCAGAGACGCAGTTCATCTTCTTCGAGGTTTCTTTAGTTATTCTGACAAAAACTTAATTTAATAAGCTGTTCTTTGAAGAATCCAATTTTTGTTTGCGTTTACTGGTTTTTGAATTGTGGTGTGTTCATGTTTCCTGTCTTAGAAGGGAAGTTAAGTTTCTTGGCTTTGATCGTTAGGATATATATAACCTGTCTTGAATGCATGAGTCTATTCTTCTTCTACCTGTTGGGCCCTTTACATATTGCTGTCTTTTTTCAGGGAACGACCTTGTTTACCTCATTAAATATTGACCTTAAATTTTTATGGCTGGGTTCATATCTTATGTAGACGTTGACACTCCTTTTTCTGTCAGGAAAGGATTCTGACATATTTGTCTTCAATTTGCCAAGAGATCCGATAGTGTACACCTGCACGCATTTGAATCCATTAGTACCAGCTTGTATATTTTTACACCCTTCCTCAGCTTCATTTTTCTCTTTTGATTCCTCATGTAAGCATTCGTTGGATATGTCTGTACATCTGGATGTGGGTGGGATATGTCTGAAGAAGGATGTCACCTGATATGATGAGCTTTTTTCTACAAGAACCAAGCCTTTTCCCACTTTAATTGGTGTCAGCTATATGGAGTCGTTGATTTTAAACTTGTCTAGTTTGACTCATAACCTGGTTAGATCCAAAAAAGCCATATCCTTCTTAATAGTCTCCTAATAACATTTCATTGCTTTTTTTCTTTTACTGGATTCTTCTTCTAGCTAGTTTTGTTTCTAATCATGTAAATCTTGTTTGGTTTACTGACTTGTAACTCTTACTGTTAACTTGTGTACCCTCTCAATTTCTCATTTGTTTTGAATGTCCTACTTGCAACTACTCCTTTCTGGTACTCCAATTTTCTTAACTTTGTAAAATGAGTGTTTTTGTATTTTCGTCATGTCTTTTTTACACCATAATATGGGGCTATAAGCCTATAACTGAATTATTAACGTTAATGTTGATGCCAATTCATCATTTCCATGAGTGGGCTTTGTTGGCTAATGATTTGCTGCGAAAATCTTGGAATAGTGTGCAAATGACCCAAAATTGGACTTTAACATGAGATGACTTTACAACAGCCCGTAAATACATAAATAACATATTTATCTATATTCCTGAAGATGTTTTGGAGATGTGAGATTTTTCTGGTTTGAATAATCTATAACATAATATCTCAAACACATAAAGAGGTAAATGTACATGTGAACTTAAAAAAAGTCTAACAATATATAACATGTTAAGCTGCTACTTTGCTTGATTAAAAATATCAATATTCATATTTAGTCAATGATTAATGACGAACTAATCTAGTAATTGTCATGTGGAGAGGCCAAGCTTTAGATTGAGAAGAAAGCTAAACTTGTTAAACATGTTATTGCAAGTAAGAACATAAACAGTTTAATAATGTCCCTAAGCAAAGACCATGAAATGTCTAGGAAGGCTGATACATATGGAGTTTGGGAGACGGAGGAGGATTGTAAACCGTTGTCTGTATGCCCCATGGTATGCAGCTGGCACTGAAAAAAGTACATGTGATGCTCTGCCTAAGGTCTCTGGCAGCTCGGGGTAGGGGGCGTATTGCCAGAATTCGTACGATTTATCTTTACATAGTTGTAACCTGTTCAGATGATTAGTCTTGAAAAAATATGGTTTTTCCCCAGAAATCTTTCAAATCCTTTAGTCCATTAAATTTGCAGTTACATCTCCCTCTGAGAATAATTTCCTTGTTAATTGCTTCTACAGGTTTGCTATGACTGGAGCAAAGGTGCTGAAAACCATAATCCTGCAACTGCAAAGTCATATATTTACCTCCATACTCCACAAGTTAGTCTCTTCACGTTGACTTTTCCTGACTTTTTTTAGTTTCCTCATTTCACTACTTTCTTTGAATGTTATTTAAACTGAAATTATTTATGGGATATTGGTATGCATGTTTGCAAGACAGTTTGATATTTTTGATAAAAGTGATATGTATCCAGTTTCTTCTTTGCAAGCAGGAGAGTGAAGTCAAAGGGAAACCCCGCATAGGAGCTGGTCGGAAGTAAATTCTTTCGAGGTAAGCTAAATCTCTCTGGAAGTTCTCATCCCTTTTCTGGATTTTATCTTCTAAGGGGGTTTCCCTGCTTATTTGCCTATTGTTCATTTTTTCTGTTTGTTTATTATTTGTAGTAAATTACATAAATTGTCACTAAGTTTGGGTTCTACATCTAAAGGATTGTGATCAGTGTCAATTGGATACCTGATCTAGAAGAGTTCTACCAGTTGAGTCTTTCATTATACATTCTGTTAGCGATTTAAGTCGCATGCAGTGCTTTCCTTGCATATTTTCCCTTCTAATCTCCAATTCCAACTTGTCTTTTTATGGAGAGTGGGATGGTGGAAAGGCAAAGTTAAGGCTTGGTGAAAACATGATGCATGACTAATGAGGAAACTATTGATCCTAGCCTTGAAGGTGATATTTGGCATTCTCAGTGGTAATTGGTTCATTTTGACGAAGATGCATAGCATCATTGACAATGTCTGCTGGCATTAATTTGTCATGCACGAAATGATGCCTTTTTATGACTCAATGTAGAATTCAAATTTGAGGTTCTGTGTACTTTCTTTTTATCACGCCACTTAACTGGTTAATACCAAATGGTTAAGCTGGGGAGGCGTTATCCTTAGCTACTATGCTAGTTGTGTCTTCTCAAATTTTATCAATAAAGAAACTTAACCAAATGTGTTACGTCATGTAAGATGACTGGAATCATGTTCTTTTTCTTCAGTCGCAGGTAATTTCTTATCATCATTTACTTATTCTTTCCATATCAAAAGAGAAAGAAAGATGGTAATAGATCCATGATTAAATACAAGGTAAAAAATCCGAATTTGGAGAATATACTGTATTATAGTACTTAGTCGCTAACTATTTCCTGGGAATTTAACTTTTACAATAAAAAATCCTGGCCCGAAGGGACATAAAAGAGATTGTCTTGGGGTTCCTCTGTTCATTCCACATTTAATATGCTCTCTCAGCGATTATATTCTGAAGTGCACTGTTAGTTATTTGTTTTTCCTCAGATTGACCCCCGGGAAAATGGATGCAAGACATAACCGTGGTCGCTTGGTAGCATGCGGCGTGCGGGAAGAATCCAGTTTGTGATTTCTTATATGAATTCTCACCAGTGCAGCTAGGGTTTTTTGGACTATAGTCGGCGGCGCCTTGGTGATGGCTTTGATGGTATCCTCCAACTGTTTCCTTGGTCATGGGCGATAGTGTAATGCATTAACTTTTATTTCGTATGTTAAGCTAGCAGGGTATGTGGATTACTCATGGCACATTTCAGGTTTTCTGGTAGATATTGCCTTTAATCGGTTATATCTCTTTGGATGTTATAGTTAGTATCATAACCAAAGTTGGACGAGTCAATATTGTCGGTGCCTCCAGTCTCCATGCTGGTGTCTATTTTTATAACCTTGGTTTGGCGCAACTGGTATGTTTTAACTGTGAAGGTGTATCCTTCTCTTTGAAGGAACTTAAATGCTGACTAGTGATACACTACTAAAGTGGATGATTTGGAACTGTCATTTGTACATACAAAGGAAGTACCATAGAACTGCAATATATGAAACTATGGCTTATGTGAAAATTATTCAAATTTTGGTATAGAAGCAGGAGACAAAAACTTATCTACTTTCAGCTTAGGCCAATCTTGTGGAGTTTTCTTAGAAACAAGATAATTCACAACATTAGTATACCAGAGGAGCGAGGTAACCGACATGATCGCATCATCTGGAAAGGTCTCTGTGATCGGCTGCAAGTTCTGCTCAGGAGATTCAGGCATCCATCTGGTTGTAGAATGGTGGAAGCAATACTTCATTGACAACCGAGGTACAAAGATGATAACTCTAAGATAGGATTTGAACGAATATAGTTTACCTTCTCCCACTGGGAGGCTGAGCTCTACCTTTTTCGAAGGAGTTTAAATTAACGTGAAAATCGTCTCTATTTCTGCCTTTCGATTTCCACATCGGTGCATAATCTTCGTTGTTTATTCTAAGACACATTGTACATAACATCAATTTATACGATAAAATAATGCATGAAATTGTAGGTATGCAAACTCTCATCGTTGTAGATAAACAGAAATACAATCCAAAATAATGTATATTTAACCGAAATGTATAAAAATTGCATCATTGCAACTTTATACATATTTCCTTATTCAAATTTTTTTCTAGAAATGGCATTCGATCATGTTCGGTTATGAAAATTCAAAAAGGCCATGTTTTCCATACTCAAATTTTCTCTAAAAATAGCATTTATTTGAATGGAAGCTTGTTTCTTTTTAAGCATTTTTACAACAAAAATATAAAAATCACTTTTAAAAGCCTCAAAATATGTTGTTCGACGACTTACACAAGGAATAAGAGCCATATCAAGCAAACATATGCAAGTTGTCTAGGAGTTTTATCAACAAAGTATATGTAAGAGGTGCGTGCGAGAGCGGGGTGTGTGTTCCACGTTGAATATGGGCTGATCTTTAATCGAATTTGCCTCACTTAAGTAGAGGCATTTGAGGTAGGAAACAGATCCTCTGATCGCTATCAATAGCGCTCGATGGCGATCATGCATTATCAATGCCCAACCTGATTGCCATCATACACTTCAAAGCAATATATAAACCAATTCCTGGATATAATATGTTTGTTGTATAGCAGTGAAGGTGTGATCCAACTCAGTGAAGCATTTTACTATTTTGAGCTATTTTACTGTGATATTGTTGGATATTTTTACCTTTTTTTTGTAGAACTTCTATGTTTGTTAAGTATAGCAGTGAAAACTGCATAGTTAAAACATACTCGTCATGTTAACGTTCATAAATTGAGCAAAGTAGGAGGCATTTCATTATATATTTCCACCTAAATAGTTGATATTTCACTTCATCTCACTACACAAACATTGCATTAAAAATTCTCTAAAAAGTAGACAGAGAAACAAACCATGAATACCACATTACTTGAAAATATGTGCTTGCACTAACACTCACCAAGTATAGAGAATATACACAAATATCTCATTCTCGTGGATAAATACACACATGCATATCTATTAAGTATGTTGGTACAACTATGTTGAAAGTATATAAACAAGAAAATTCAAATTGTTGAAAGAATCTATCAATACATGTATGTGCTCAGTTGTATTGATCCATGTGCCTAAATGTGCTAGCCAACACTTTTTTTGTGGTGTGTTGTCTGATTCCGATGATAGCTATGTAGGATGAGTTCTTGGACGTGAGATTGACTCTGTTTGGATGCAAGATAACATTCATTTATCTTAAGATAATGAGACTTTATTCAAAATAACTTTATTCAACATATAATATCTCAGGATAAGTGGTTACAATCAATTATATCATCCATTATGACTCTGTCTACGATACATCTTTTGATATCCCTTATACCAACCAATAAAGTAAGAATAAAACTCATGTGTCTCTTATTACACTTTGTTTCTAACTCATGTTGGAATGTAACATAATGCAAGCATTTCATGGGTTCCGTCAATTTAGAAGAAATATAATTATTAGAGGTGGGGTCTCACCATATATATGGTGAGCCACCGTCAATTTAGACATTTTTCTCATGTATTTTGCAATTTCTTATTTCGTAGATTTAATAGTAATTATAACTTAATGTATAGTGAAATATAATTATGAAAATATTTCTATATTGGACGAAAATGTTAATTTATATATGGATGCTATATTTTACAAAATTATTTTTTTGTACTGTGTAGTTTATAATTTTATAAAATTATCACAAAGTTTTAACTAAATTGACAGTGACCTTTACAATCTCAAGAAATGCCCACCTCATTTGAAAGGTCATATATATATATATATATATAGGGAGCATTTCAAATGAGACGTGGTCCTTCCATCCCTAGGGAAGGCCAACGATCTGGGCCATCAGATTCAAATCCAACAGCATCTTCAATTTGATGCCAAAAAGGGCATTTTGGTCATAAATTTTTGCATTAATTGTGCACGTTAATTAATATTCCGAAATACTAATTTTAGCTACTTTTATTTTTGGTATTTTTCGCAATACCATATTTAGAAAATATCTATTTTTTTGCTGGACGATATTATCTAGGGCATATTTTTGTATTCCCACGTATTGTTTTGTAGAATTTAAGGTTCCTTTTGTAATGACTGCATGTTTTTTGTATAATCCATTGTTCATTCAAAAAGTCATTCGTTTTTTGTAAATTTTGCATGGTTGTTTGTAAAATACAATTCATATTAGTAATTAATGTGTGGTCCTTTGTAAAGATTTTATGGTTCTTTGTATAATAAAAATCCTATAATTTTTTGTAAAAATTGTGGTAGTCTTTAACGCTTAATTGATGCGAATATGCAAATCAAATTTGTATAAAACACATTTAAAATGTATAATGCACATCAAAAATGTGTAATGCACATCAATATTTACAAGATCTATAAAAAAATATAATTTTCATTCGCAACCATCTGATTCGTAAAAATACATAACAAATTTGTGTAATACATATCCAAATTGTATAATACAGACTAATATTGTAGATTACAACTCAATAGTGTATCAAACTGCGAATTGTTCTTCATCCAGGACTGGGTGCATCACTTTTTTATCGTTGTCGCTTGCATGAAGAACGTCTCCGATAGTAGTCCGCACCTCACGTCGTCACGCGGTTGTCGATCATGTCGCACAAGATGGGGCTGGTCTTCGTGTTGGGTGTTCGGAAGTGGTGGTGGAGAGACGGTGAGGAGGAGGACGTTGGCGACGTGTCCTGCGATACATACGATTTCTCTTGTGCTCTCCTCCTCGGGGCACTTCGCTTGAATATCCTACAGATGGTCCAAACTTCCTGAAAATCAAACTCAATTGATTATCAGTGCAAAAAAATTGATTATTCAAAGTTGCAATCATGCACAAATACTTCTTTTGTTTCTGTGTATATGACATCGAGAAGTCTGTTAGTGCACATAATAACATTACATATTTTTCATGGCGTAACATAAAAGTAGGAATAGGTCTATGATAGATATCATCAAAACATGATGCCTGAATAATAACCGATCCCCCGTGATGATGGTGAAGATGAAGATGAAAGGATCATCTGGATCTCACTTCGAGGAAGACGAACCTCTTGCCGATCATGTCGACGTCCTCCTCCTCCTCCTCCCGACTTTTTTGCCGATCATTCGAGAAGAGCGACGACGGAGATGGAGATACACAACGCCCGACGTCCTCCTCCTCCCTATTTTTGTGCGTGAGATTTTGAAATGAATGGAAATATTAGGAGAGAGATTAATGAGGAGATATTTTAGATTATTACATACTATATTTAGATAATGAATAATGACCAAAATAGGTTTTTGGTTAATTAAATAATAATAATAATACACCTTTAATGACAATCGTTGGATTAAATGTGGATGTGTGAGATCGTTGGCCTTCCATATGGATGGAAGGACCATGTCCTATTTGAAAGATATCCTATATATATATATATGAGAGAGAGAGAGAGAGAGGAATATGCTCACTTGCAGCTTGTAACTTACATACTCCCACTCTTTTTCTTGTATTTTTTTATTTTTTTGAAATGGAAACCTATGGGAATTTAGATCATTATATATCACAATGGTGTCATTCAAAATTCAACTTAGTTCAAGACTTCTACCCCCTCCATCAAGACTGCATCTTAGAATTGCTAAAATTGACCCCCTCCAGATGAACATGTTAGGAGTGTATGTTTTACATGAAATTTGGAACACATATTCCACTCATTATTCTAAGTAAATCCCCATGTGATTTCATTTAAAAATAAAATATTTTTGCAAAAAAAGGTAGGAGCATGCTCTTATATGCTCTCAGGGAGCATACTCATTTAACCCTATATGTATATATGGTAAAATAGGGCTGCCCATGGGGGAGCTAACTTGACTCCTCCAACCCCATTCCCCCCCCCCCCATTTTTTTTATTTTTTGAAAAAAATATTCATGGAAATTCATCACTATATCCCTATATTATGTCTTGAAGATTCGTGTGAACTCGAGACTCTTACAACCCCCATCCAAACAATCATTTTTTATAGTCATAGAATTGTTGAAATCGGTCTCGTATGGATGGAGGTCGTAGGATTCTCTGTTTCGTACGAAACCTTAATGACATGCTATAGAGATATAGTTATGAAAATCTATAGAACCATTTTTTTAAAAAAATGAGGGAAATGGGGCTGGGGAGCCAAGTTAGCTCCCCAACGGGCATCCCCAATTTACCCCATATATATGGGAAAAATGTGGCTGCTCCCTGGGAGCAGCCAACGGGGCTACTCCCACTCTTATTTTTTTTCCAATTTTTTTGTTTTTTTGGAAAATAAAAATTTCTATATTCATCACTATATCCCTCTAACTAAATATTATAATTTCGTCAGAAACAGAGACTCCTAGGCCCTCCATCCGGACGCCATTTTTTTAACGGTCGCAGGATTTTTTAAATCGACCATGTTTGGATGGAGGCCATAGGAGTCTCTGTTTCTGACGAAATTTTAATAGAATGTTAGAGGAATATAATGATAAATATAGAAATTTTTATTTTCCAAAAAAATAAAAAAATTGGGGGAAAATGGGGGTAAGAGCAGCATGTTGGCTCCTCCCAGGGAGCAACCATATTTTACCCTATATATAGAGAGAGAGAGGACTTATCTAGACGCTCCTATACTCATTAGAGTTGGATTGAGCCCGTCCTACCATCCGTTGGATATCAATCCAACCATCAAATATAAAATTACATTAAAAACTAATTTTAGCACCAAAGGACGTGTTGCCATAAAAAATTCCGCATTCTACTCGTAATTTTGTTTCCTTTTTTACACACGTGATTACATCTTCCCTCATTATCGCATTTTCTCTTCCAAAATGGCATTCTGAATCTCATTGTTCCTCCGGTGACGATCAGACATAAACGAGATATAGGGCTTTGATTCATAAGTTTTTTTCGATCTTATAGCAGTAATACTATTTGATAAGAAGTTAAGTCTAAGTTGTGATTGTTCATATATATATATATATATATATCAACTATTAATCCTTGTTGATACTTCAAAATTTATTTTAAAGATAATACTATTTGAGATATAGGCTTTGATTCGTAAGTTTTTTTTTGATATTATAGCAATAATACTTTCTGATAAGTTGCAAAAAAAATGTTATGTGTTACAAATCTATCTCAGATTCTTACTGATACATTTATTTTTCCTTAGTTACTTATATATCCTAACAAATTACTGATACTTCTTATAGTGTTACTGATGGCAACACTAAAAGTTACTTTTCATAGATGTTTATTTTATGATACCAGATTATTGATGCCAGTTGCCAATGTTACAAAAAATCGTTATGTATTACTAGTCTTTCTCTCATTATTACTTATTCAGGTTATATGACCTTAGTTAGTTACTTATCTTAAAAACTTACCGATGCTTCGAATATTGTTACTGAATGCAACATTAAAGTTACTTTTCATATATCTTGTTTTATAATATCAAACTTACTGATGTTTCGAAAATTGTTTTATATGTTAGGTGTTACTTGATGGCAACATGGACTTCAATTGCATTGAGATCGAGCTCAGATTTGATATTGAAGAAATACCTAAATTCCATGTCGATATTGCTTCTATTTTACTGAAGTGTGGAGGCGAAAAGAACTCTGGGAAATGAATTACTCACTAGCTTCTCTTTAGATACAACCTTTTGTAATTGTATGAGGGAGGGAAATGTCAAAATCATTTGTAATTAGCATATAAAATTTTAAAGGTGTTATGTAATGGATGAACAAATAGTTTAATTGAAACTTTTTTAAATGAATATCCTTTTATTTTTAAAATGAAAGAATTTGTTGATGGCTTCTTAGTTTTGCAATTGTTGTTTCAACAACAAAAATAATGGTGCGATGTGAATGAACAATTTGTATCATTGTGTGTTCTTGTAATTTTATGATTGTTCCAAAATCGACAAATTATTTATATTACATTAGTTACTTACGTATCATAACAAATTACTGATACTTCAACAAGTGGTGCTGATGGTAACAATAAAGTTACTTGTCAAATATACTATTTTATTGTACCAAATTTACTAATACCAATGTCTATGTTACAAGTAATTTTGTCGGGTGTTATTGATCTTTCTTTCTTATTGGTACAAATTTATATGACCTTACTTACGTATCCTAAATAAATTACTTATCCTTAGGATGGTGTTGCTGATGGCAAAACTAAAAATTATATACTATTTTAATGTATCAAGTTATTGATGCTAATTGTCAATGTTACAAAAAAATTTTGTTAGGAGTTACTGGTCTTTCTCTCATAGTTACTGATACAAGTTATATGGCTTTACTTACATACGTGTGCTAATAAATTACTTATACTTCGAAAAGTATTACCGATGACAACACTACAAGTTTACTTGTTACACAAGTTTTTTTAGTATACCAAGTTTCTGATGCCGACAACATGTATTACTAGTTAGATTTTACTTATCTTTCTCTCATTCTTATTGATACAATTGAAATAGACAACATCCAAATATACCACATAACATGTTTATTCAAGCTCCTAACTAAAGCTTACTAACAAATAAATAAATGAATTTGTGTTCTTATACATCATCTTCATCGGAAACAAATGACATGTGTATACATACATAAAGGATTGATAAATTAGATATGGAAAAGAATGGCATGTGCGCCTCCATGGTGATAAATATATTGATCGTTCCGCGACATGATGATCTTGTGAGATGATGACTCCACAGAGGAATCTCTATGAGAAACGAGTTTATAGTCGCACGTGATAGGGTTAATGATCCAAACATCTAACATACCTGAAAAATAAAGCAGTAATAATAGTAATTAGTGAACATCAAAAGTAATATTTAGTAAGACAATTGTATTAAAGAAAAAATTACTAATCTGAGATCACATATTACTTAAATTTTAGGGATTGTTACTTAGATGATTGCAGAAATTACTAATGTATATGATATATTACGTTGGAAGGTGTTAAAAATTCTTACTAAAATTTCAGTAACACTTCTTGACATTATTTCAGTAACATTTGATACTAATTCAAGTAACATATGGAATTACATCAGTAACATATTATGTTGGAAGATGATACATTTATTTCAGTTAGAATCATTCATACACAAGTAACATCTAATGAATTGTCAGTAATGTCTCTAATATTAATTATTAATCATGAAAAGATAAATATATATCCATGAAAAGTAAGAATTATATTTATAAAAGTAACTCGGTGCAGAGCATAGGTAATTTGATGAGTTACTTCATTAACTTTTGATACAATATCAATATCCTTACGATTTTTTTAAAACGTTCTCAGATTAATTCTCAGTATCCAAACGAAAATCGTTGATCATCGTCCCTTCTGAGATTTCATGATACAAACTCAATCTCAAGTCATCCATCTCATTTGAAATTGAAATCGAAAGAGAAATCATACATCGCAATTCATCCTTGTAAATCTCATTTTCTCATGATCCAGAAACATAACAAAAAACCGAATTCTGATCTATAATCAATCAGATTCAAATCGAAATATCCAAAAGAAATAAATTCTTTCTACATACTATCAGATTCAAATCAAAATATGATAATAAAGATCTAATCGAAATACAATACCTTGCGTTAGACAAAAAACGATCGCCTCTCTTTCTATGATTGATCGCCTCACTTTGCAAATCGCTGGATAAAAAAATGCCAGATCATTCGTCTCTCGTTGATCTCTCAATACACGTTTCCATAAACATATACTAATTTTAGAATTAGTTAATATTTCCGATTTAGCTTTCTTTCCATTCTGATTACGGTTCCTATTTTTTAGGGATTAAGAGATTGAAATCTTACGGCTGAAATTAGAGTCTCATCTCGTACCAAAAGGGCATAGGATCCATTGGATAAAAATCCTATATATATATATATATAGAGAGAGAGAGAGAGATAAAGGAAAGGGAAGCTACAACATGATGTAGCTAACCTTAGCTACATCAGGGGCATTTTCGTCACTTATTTTTATTTTTTTTTTGAAAAATGCTTTCATGGATTTTCATAAATATATCCCTTTAACATGTCATTCAAATTTCGTCAGAAACAGAGACTCCCACGGCCTCCATCCAGATAGTCATTTTTTAACGGTCACAGATTTGTTGTATTTTACCTGTTCTGGATGGAGGCCGTAGGAGTCTCTGTTTCTGACGAAATTTGAATGACATATTAGAGGGATATATTTATGAAAATCCATGGAAGTATTTTTAAAAAAAATGACGAAAATGCCCCTGATGTAGCTAAGGTTGGCTACATCATGATGTAGCTTCCCTTTTCTCGTATATATATATATATATATATATATATATATATATATAGGGACCCTTTCAAATGAGGTGGGGTCTCATAGAGATTATAGTGAGCCAACAATAAATACGGTTGGATTAAGATCCGATGGATGGGATCAAAACCACCATAATTATATGGAATGGTTTTGTCGAAAAACATTTCTATATATAGAGAAAACGAGCGTGCGATTTTAATGGGATAGTAGAGAAAAATGCGGAACTACAAATTAGGAAAAACTACTTTCTTAAAAACAGATGCCAGGACGGCTAATTTATATAGTGAATAGCAAATAGTTCAAAAAATATTACTTTTTTGGGATAGTTTATTGAATAATACTTTAACGACTTGCTATTGTACGATACTTTTTTGAAATAAAGCTAATCGATTTACAAAAATTTGCTCATATTTTGTTGGTTTTAAAAGCAGCATATATAGTATATCTATGTCATGAGGATTAGTTAAATAGCTTAGGAGAATAAAAAATTTGTATCCTTATGATAACGATGTTTCATTACGATCAATTTCTTTTATTGAACAATGTAAATATGTTTTGTATTGTAAAATTTATTAACAGATTTAATAATAAAATGTTACGTCGAAAATTTGAATACATTGACACAAATTTGAAATTGGAACGTATAATAATACAAAGATTCTAATAGAAAATGAAATAACATATACTACTGAAATTTTAAAATTAATCGAATTTATTAAAAACTGATGGCCTCAACAAAGTATACTACGCTTTTTTAAAATAAAAATAAGATTATAAATTTTTGAAATTTTGTACTTCTGTAAGATTGAATTGTAATTATTTTTTTGATAAACTTCATTTGAATTTTACAAATATTTGAAGATATTTTGAAATAACTTATACTATACTACAAAAATTGGTTGCATTAAAAAATACAATTCCTATTAGATGTTGCGACTTTACATATTAAAATTTTAAATTAAGCTTAATATGGAAAAAAATAATTATCTAATTATGAGAATGTATCGGCGGGTGGTTATGATAATACTAAAAACAAGGAAAGTAATAAATTATTTCCGAAAAGGGAGACCACGTTCACTTCCGACATTCCCGCCTCATTAAATCGACATAATAAAATTGATGATAATAAATATTTCCAAATCAAAAAAATAGTCAGATATGTAGTTAATCGGTTAAGAATTTCCATAAAAAAAGGAGGGACGGCGGTTTTGATGGTGGTTTTCTATTGCAAAACCGGATTTAATCGTGTCCATCAATTCAAATCAAACGGCTATAAATTGCGGCTCATCAAAATCACAATGAGACCCCGTCTCATTTGAAGTTTCTCCTATATATATATATATATATATATATATATATATATATATATATATGGGAAGCCCTTCTAATAGGACACAATCCTTCATGAGTTCATTTTTATAAAACACATGCATTTTAGTAGAATACGTATATATTTTTTTATTATAGTTTCTCATTATAAATACAAAACCGCATAAAATTGCACATTATAATACATACATTAAAACTACATATTATAATACAAATTGTATAAGTATTCTGCTAAATTCATCGTGTTTTTTTTACAAAAAAGGATCGATCTTCCTAAACTCAGGAAGGATTGTATCCTATTGTAAGGAAATCCTATATAGGGGGCCCTTCCAATAGGACACAATCATGTATATGTATGTATGTATGTATGTATGTATGTATGTATGTATGTATGTATGTATGTATGTATGTATATATATATGTATATATATAGGGAAAAGGGAAGCTACACCGGGGGGTGCAGCCAACTAGCTACACCCGGCTATTTTTCTCATTGATTTTTGATTTTTTTAAAGGAAACTTATAGGGGATTTACTTAGTTTATTGTGTGGAATATGTGTTTCAAATTTCATGCAAAACAAACACTCCTAACATATCCATCTAGATATGGTCGATTTCAATAATTCTGAGACCGTTAAAATGTGATAGCCTTGATGGAGATGATAGAAATGTCGAATTCAGTTGAAATTGATATGATATCATGATGATATATAGTGATTTAAATCCCCCTAGGTTTCATTTCAAAAACACAAAAATCAATGAAAAAAATGACTGGGTGCAGCTAGTTAGCTACACCCCCGGGTGCAGCATCCCCAGCCCCATATATATATATATATATATATATATATGGAAAAGGGAGTATGCACCGGCGGGTGCAGCTAACTAACTATACCCGGGCATTTTTCTTATTGGTTTTTTATTTTTTTTAAAAAAAACTTCTGGAGATTTACTTAGTTTATTGACAAGAATATGTGTTTCAAATTTCATGCAAAACAAACACTCCTAGCATGCCCATCTAGATATGGTCGATTTCAATAATTTTGAAACCGTTAAAATGTCATAGCCTTGATGGAGATGATAGAAATGCCGAATTTAGTTGGTATGATATCATAGTGATATATGGTGATTTAAATCCCCCTAGGTTTCATTTCAAAAACACAAAAAACCAATGAAAAAAATGGCCGAGTGCAACTAGTTAGCTACACCCGCCGGTGCAGCTTCCCCAACCCCATATATATATAATTGAAATCGACCATATCTAGATGTGCATGCTAGGAGTGTTTGTTTTGCATGAAATTTGAAACACATATTCTTGTCAATAAACTAAGTAAATCTCCATAAGTTTTTTTTTTCAAAAAAAATAAAAAAATCAATAAGAAAAATGGCCGGGTGTAGCTAGTTAGCTGCACCCGACGGTGCATACTCCCTTTTCCCTATATATATATATATATATATGATGGAGAGCTTGCACCAAGGTGCATGTAACTTTACATGCACCGGTGCTTATATCTTCCGCATTCTTTTACTTTTTTGAAAAATACCACCATGTATATTCATCCATATATCCCTCCAATATGTCATTCGAATTTCGTTAGAAACAGAGACTCCTATGACCTCCATCCAGAACAGGTAATTTTAACGGTCTTAGAATTGTTGTAATCTACATGTTCTGGATGGAGGTCATAGGAGTCTCTGTTTCTGACGAAATTCGAATGACATATTGGAGGGATATATGGATGGATATACATGGTGGCATTTTTCAAAAAAGTAAAAAAATGTGGAAGATATAAGCGTCGGTGCATGTAAAGTTACATGCACCTTGGTGCAAGCTCCCCATCCTCATATATATATATATATATGTGGAAAAAATGGGGTTGCCCTAGGGGGCAGCCAACATGGCTGCCCCCGCTCCATTTTTCGTCAAATTTTTTATTTTTTTGAAAAATATCACCATGTATATTCATCCCTATATCCCTCCTATATGCCATTCAAATTTCGTCAGAAACATAGACTCCTACGGCCTCCATCGAGATGATGTCGATTTAAAAAATTCTGTTACCGTTAGAAAATGACTGTCTGGATGGAGGCCGTAGGAGTCTCTGTTTCTGACGAAATTCGAAGGTACATAGGAGGGATATAGGGATGAATATACATGATGGTATTTTTCCAAAAAAAAATAATAAAAATTACCAAAATAAGGTGGGGCAGCCATGTTGGCTGTCCCTAGGGGGCAGCCACATATGACCCTATATATGTGTGTGGGGGGGGAGCATGCACCGAGGCTTATATCTTGCACAGTTTTTCACTTTTTGGGAAAATATCACCATGTATATTCATCTATATATCCCTGCAATATGTCATTCGAATTTCGTCAGAAACAGAGACTCATATACCCTCCATCTAGAACAGGTAATGTTAACGGTCTTAGAATTGTTGTAATCGACACGTTCTAGATGGAGAGCATATGAGTCTCTGTTTGTGACGAAATTCGAATGACATATTGGAAGGATATATAGATGAATATACATGGTTATATTTTCCCCAAAAATGAAAAATCGTGCAAGATATAGGCCTCGGTGTATGTAAAATTACATGCACGTAGGTGCATGCTCCCCAACCCCTATATATATAGAGAGAGGGGGGGGGTCTTATCCAATGGGCCATGTGCCCATTAGCTTTTTGGTGAGCGTCCATTCTGGGCCATACACGTGTATTAGTAATAACTATATTTCTAATTATAGGCTAACATGTATTTAGCGATTACTATATTTCCAATTATATAGTATCCTTAAAAAAAGGAAAATGATTTTGGAAAGAAATGATTCAAATAAATGATTACGTGCGGATGATCAAGATCCAAACGACGGGATAGTAATAAATATACTCAGATCAAGTAAATGCTTGTTGTGAGATCCGTAATATCAAGACAATGATCAATAATTTACATTCAAATAGTTACCTTCTATAGAATTTAGTAATATGCATACAGTGGTCAAGTAAATGTGTGTTGCGAGATCAGCAAGAACATAACAAATGATTAATAATATCATTGTGTATGTAATACACATTGCATTCATTTATGTAATATTTTTTCCTTTTTCGTCAACGATGCATTCCATTTATTTCACTAATTCATTTTTCCTTATGTGCATGTATTTAATAACTTCTTTTTCAAAAACTATTTCCATATTAATCGTATAGAAGACGAATATGTTGATGATTATATGTTACTTTCTTACTTGAATAATGTCCGTGACTTACTAACCATTTATTTTATTGTTATTGATCTCATAGTAGCCATTATTTGAGAATTATATATATATATTATTTAACATGTGATATAAGACATAGATATATACATTACTCAACACCCAACAAAAATTTACTTGAGAATTATATATATTACTTGAGTATTGTCTCTAAATTATTGAGTTCTGTTCAAAGTAATAATACATATGGAAATTACTGACCATTTGTTATGCTTTTACTGACTTCATAACAAGCACTTACTTGACTAGTGTATATATATTACTGAATTTTGTACTATATAATAAAATGAATGTAAATTACTAACCGTTGTTTGGATATTACTGATCTCGTAACAACTATTTACTTAACTATTGTATATATATTACTGACCTGAGTATTTGGATCTCAATTTTCTACAAGAAATCATTGATTTGAATGTTTTCTTTCCAAAACAATCTTCCTTTTTTAAGGATACGATATAATTGGAATAATACTTATTGTTAAATCGTCTTGCATATTAATATCATTCCAAAAACGGCATCATTCTAAATAGGTAGCCACTCATTTGGTAATACACATATATGGCCTAAAATTGGTGCTCACCAAAATGCTAATGGGCCATGTGCGTATTGGATAAAAATCCTATATATATATATATATATATATGGATTTATGGGCAGCCAACATGGCTGCCACGTCCTCTATTTTCGGTATTTTTTTATTTTTTTTGAAAAATAAAATCATGTATATTCATCTATTTATCCTTCTACATGTCATTCCAATTTCGTCAGAAACATAGACTCATAAAATTGTTATAATCGACATGTTCTAGATGAAGGGCATATGAGTCTCTGTTTCTGACGAAATTGGAATGATATGTAGGAGGGATATATAGATGAATATACATGGTGATATTTTTAAAAAATAAAAAATTGCCGAAAACGATGCGGGGGCAGCCCCATTAAACTCTTTCTCTATGTGTGTATGTGTGGAGGGGCCTTCCAATAGGACACACTCATGTGTGTGTGTATATATATATGTATATATGTATGTATGTATGTATATCTGTGTGTGTGTGTGGAGGGTCCTTCCAATAGGACACAATCCTGCATATATATCGGTATATATATCTGTGTGTGCGCGTGCGTGCATGCATGCGTGTGTGTGTGTGTGTGTGTGTGAAAATGGGGTTGCCCCCACGCTATTTTCCCGCATTATTTTAATATCAATATGTATATTCATCTATATACTCCAATATGTCATTCAAATCTTGTCAGAAACGGAGACTCTTATGCTTTCCATCTAGAACAAGTAATTTTAACGGTCTAAACATTGTTGTAATCGACTTGTTTTAGATGCAGGACATATGAGTCCGTTTCTGACGAAATTCGAATGACATATTGAAGGAATATATAGATGAATGTACATGGTGATATTTTTCAAAAAAAATTGCAGAAAAATAGCGCGGGGATAGCCAACGGGCAACCCCATCAAACCCATATCTATGGGTTACATGGGGTTGCCTCCTAAGTGGAACTAACTTGGCTCCCTTGCCTCATTTTTCTTATTTTTTATTTTTTAAATTGCTTTCATAGATTTTCATCAATGTATACATATATTATGTCATTCAAATTTCGTGCAAAACAGGGATTCCTACAACCTCTTTCCAGACAGAGTCGATTTTAGCAATTATATTACTATTAAAAAATGACTGTTTGGATGGAGACCGTAGAATTCTCTGTTTCGTACGAAACTTGAATAACATAATATAGAGATATAGTGATGAAGTTCCATAGAAACATTTTCCAAAAAAAATAAAAAAAATGAGAAAAATGGATCAGAGGGAGCCAAGTTAGTTCCCCCAGAGGCAACCCCATTACACACACGCAAACACGCGCACATAGGGCCGGCTATCGAGCCCAACGAGCCGAGCCAGCCCCTAGCTCGGTCTCGGGCTCGTTAAGATATCGAACCCAAAATTCTGGCTCGGGCTCGGCTCAATAGCATAATGAGCCAGGTTCACGAGTCCTTATCGAGCCGAGTCCGAGCCCGGCTCATTGAGCCATGACTCAATAACCAGCCCTATGTCCACACACCCACACGTGCATACGCGCACACGCACACGCACACGAGACGATCTCGAATCTACCAACGAATGTAGCATGGGTAACAATGGACTAGCATTTTTTTACTATAGTAAAGGAAAAATCAAGATTGCTTTAGTCTGGAGAAGTTGGCGGATTACGTGACTTCCTCGTCACTCTTTGGGAGTAGATTAAATTATCCTTTCGAGTGGTCATACTATAATAAATAAATATATTGGTGACCCCTCCAATCGTGGGGTCATATTAATTAATCACGAAAAGATACGTACGTGACATCGCAACCACTTCAATATATATATACAATAACGATGATTTAGATTGATCTGAGCTCCTCACTCGGTCGTAATTAAATCGAATTGAATCAAAATCATATGGATCTTTTCAGAAGGATCCTCAAACCCAAATCTGTGGGTTTTTCATCACACGCCAAATAACACGAAGGTCATAGCGGTCAACGCATTGGTCGCAAACTGGAGAAGGTTTCTGTTTTTTCCCAATTATTTTAAATATAGTAAATATATTATATATACATATATTCTTCTATGTTTACACATATACGATCATTAGTCAACAAGATAAAATGCAAATTATGTAGTGTATATATTTATGCATGCATGATGCAAGGGCTTCAATGCAATATGAAATTTAATGGTGAGTGAGAAACAACAAGCAACATGAAAAAAGGTTGAAGAAAAAAATTTCTTTCAATATTAATTTTTGATCCTAATTGAGTACGATAATGATGTTTTTCGTGTGTGACTCACTTGAGTATATTTTAGATGAAAACAAGATACACAAAAAAATTGAAGGATCTAATTAAAAAAGAAAAGAAAGAGGCAATACATTATAACTTGCACTTAATATTCTTAGTTGAAGCCATTTAAGAAAGGGATATTTACCCAGCAGACCCTCAAATCTTTCGAAATTACCTCTACGACCTTTGAAACATTGTAATTCCTCCCACGACCCCGTAATCTTGCTAACCCTTACCCAATAAACCCTGTGGTTAACCCCCATCCATTTACCCGTTAAAACTAACCAGATTCCGTTAAATTCTTTTATCTTATGCCTATTTTATTTGTCGAATTTACCTTCACTGCCACTCCCTCTACCCTCCTTTTCCCCACCACCCAACACCCAACACCTCCTCCCTCCATGGCCCTCCTCCCCGACCTCCGCCTCCTCCTCGTCCTCGTTCCTGACTCTGCCCTCACCCTCGGCACCCCCTCCTCCCGCCGCCTCCTTTCCCCACCACCCAACACCTCCTGGCCCTCCTCCCGGCGGCCGCTCGAAGCTCCCCACCTCCTTGCCCCCTGCCGCTGGAGCCCCCCTCCCGGCGCGCGGTGCTCGAAGACCCCCCCCCCCCCCCCCAGCACTTGAAGCTCCCAGTGCCAGCGCTCGAAGCGCCCTTTCCCCCGGAGCCCCCAGCGCTCGAAGCTCCCGGCGCTTCGAGCTCCCGGAGACCCCGGCGCTCGAAGACCCCCAGTGCTCCCAACGCTCGAAGACCCCCGGCGCTCGAAGCTCCCGACGCTTGAAGCTCCCAGTGCGTGGTGCTCGAAGCTCCCAGTGCTCGAAGACCCCCGGAGCCCCCAGTGTAGCCGCTCGAAGTCCCCCCCTCGAAGTCCCCCCCTCCCCCACCAGGCTTGATCCCCCCCCCCTTCCGGCAGCCGCTCGAAGTCCTCCCCTCCCCCACCCACCCGTCCGCCTCTCCTTCTCGAAGCCCCCAACCTCCCTCCAGGCCGTCGCCAACCTCCTCCCTTCCATGAACTTCCTCCAGCCCAGCCCCAGCTCAGGTCGAGCCGAAGTGCCACGCCCCCTCACGCACACCTCCTCCGGCCAGGAAAATGCCCTCGATGAGGGAGGAGAGATGGAAGAGGCTTTTGGTTGATTCTAGCCGTCCGATCACGGATTGGTTAGATTAACTCGTTTTTAACTCAATGAAGTTAACTCAAGATGTGTCAATTTAACGGCAGGGTTCGTGGGGTAAGACGGAGCAAGATTACGGGGTCGTGGGAGGAATTACGATGTTTCAAAGGTCGTAGAGGTAATTTCGAAAGATTTCAGTGTCTGCTGGGTAAATATCCCTTTAAGAAAAGAGATCATGGGATGTGATAGAGCTTTGAAATTACTCGACTATTGCAATATTACTTATTTCTGATTAAATTCCTTTATTTTTTTAAAGAAAGGAAACCTAATTTATCACATAAACACTTAACCATCCTTGTTTATTCGTCTGTCTTTTCATCCTCTTCATGTTAAACAATTATAAAAAGATCATTAAAATAATTCTACATAGATAAAACATGGAATGAATACACCCACTTCCTTTCCTCTGCCTACACAATCAAACCCAAGGCTTTTACATATATAACCTCACGAGTTTCAATCATCGGATCGTTATCAGGCAACTAATCCTGACAACTCGTTGGGTTGGGTCCAATAGACCTCGTTAACAATCACCTAAATTGCTTGAATTTTAGTTTGTCAAGTAATAATTCCTCATTGTTACAACACATTCTTACTAGGGATGAAAAGAATGTGAATATATTTGTATCCGATCCGCTATCGTACTCGTTTTATACATATTTTGGCATTCATATTCGTTTTAAAATGGGATATTTACCCAGCAGACCCTATAATTTTTGTCAATTACCTCCACGACCTTTGAAACATCGTAATTCCTCCCTCACCCCTGTAAACTTGCCCCGTCTTACCTCACGAACCCTACCGTTAAATTGACACATCTAAAGTTAACTTCATTGAGTTAAAGATGAGTTAATCTAACCAAACCACGATCGGATGGCTAAAATTAACCCAGAAGAAAGAATAATGTATCCTCCTTTGACCTCCCCTGTAGACAGCCTCCCCCCGCGGTGCCGAACCTCTGGACCTGAACAGGAGGAAGTAGGTGGGCGGCGTGTAGCTTCGCAGGGAGGCATCGGCCTGGGGGTCGCCGGGTTGTGGGACGGGAGGGGCTTTAACCGACGGCTGGCTGAGGTGTTGGGGAGGTGAGGGCTTCATCAAGGCGATGGGGCGGGGCGGGCGATGCCGCAGGGGATGCGATGGGGTCGCGGGGGGTGGGGAATGGGGGCAGGGGGCGATGGGGCGGGGTGGGCGATGCCGCAGAGGGTGCGATGGGGCCGCCGGGGGGAGATGGGGGCAGGGGGCGATGGGATGGGGTGGGCGATGCTGCAGGGGGTGCGATGGGGTTGCGGGGGGGGGGGGGGGTGCGGGGGGTGGCGATGGGGCAGGGTGGGGTGCTGGTGCTGTGCAGGCGGTGGGGGGAGGGGGCGATGCAGCGGCTGGACAGGGAACTGCGGGAGGTCGAGGCGGGTGCGGGAGGTCTGGACAGGGAGGCGGTGGGGTGTTGTGCAAGACATGGGATGCTGGGGAGGAAGGCCTTGCGGGGGGGAGGGGGGGCGATGCAACGGCCGGACGAGGGGAGGGAGGGGGGCTCGCTATGGCTGAAACGACACAGATCTATTCTCAGATGGAACTCAACACGCTCCAGGCGACATACTTTAGATGGTTTGATACCAGATATCCTACGACGAAGCACCTCGACAGTGCTTCAGATTATGTGGTTCTGTGTGAAATTTCATCCTCGATGGAGCTCGAATCTCTGGCCGGTGGTGTTGAGATGATGTTATCTGTTCTCGCAGTTGCTTCGATGCTCAATAGTAGATCAGATGGAGCTTCGAAGATGCGATGTTGTAGATGATACTTGTTGGAAGTCGATCTATGATGTTGTTGCTCAGGAACTACTACTGTTCAGCGATGTTCCTGGACACGGTGGTGCTCGGTGTTGATGCAATGGTTTTGCTCTTCTCGATCAATGATTAAGCTCGGGAGCAATGCACTTCGATTAGAGGATGATCGATCTACAGCTGTTCGTATGCAGCTCCGGGATTCTGATGAGTCATTCTTCATGTATTCCGATGGCGAAGGCTCAAGGTCCTGTCGATTGTCGATCAAGCTCGATATATGATGTGTTGTAGATCGATCCAATCTGTAATATGGTATCTTCTCGGATTGTCGATCAGGTGATGCGTGTTCTCAGAACCTGTTGACATGCAAATAGCAAACTAAGGCTCGAGGCTTGTACATCTCGGCATGGTGTTAAGACGCAAGTTTAGGGAGAATGGATGATTAATCCCAGCGGAGATGGAGGGAGGAGGGGCGATGCAGCGGCTGGACCGGGGGGGGGGCTTTGCAGCGACCGGAGGTGGTGGCCGCGGGCTTCGAGCGCCGACGACCGGGAGAGGAAGGCACCATGTTCAGCTGCAAGTAGAGGGTGGGAGGGAGTGGGATGTGGAAGGTAGGGGTTAGTGGCACTTGCAGTAAATTTGCTAAATAAAATGGGTAGAATATAAAGGAAGATAACGGAATCCGGTTAGTTTTAACGGGCAAATGGATGGGGGTTAACCAAAGGGTCTGTAGGGTAAGTGTTAGCAAGATTACAGGGTCGTGGAAGGAATTATTATGTTTCAAAGGACGTAGAGGTAATTTCGAAAGATTTTAGGGTCTGCTGGGTAAATATCCCTTTTAAAATAGATGCGGGCATGGATATCACTTTAGCATTCATTAATATCCACATTCGTATTCGTATATTCATTTTCATACATAAGTATAATGACAAATTTATTTTTAACTATGAGTAACACTATTTTATGATTGCATTCATCATTGTTAATATAATTGTTATGAACTTACTATATATGTTATATCTATTTTATATGTAAACCATCCTAAACATGTATATTTTACTTAATCTATTAAATATTTCTGTTATTATTCGTATCTGATTCGTATTCATTTTACATTCGTATTTGTTTTTAGGGAGATGATAAGATATTTTTCACATCCGTCAATATTCGTATCTGCATTCGTATTCATATTTTAAAATAGATAAAGATACGATTATACATGCATTCGTATGCATTCGTATCTGTATCCGATCATTTTCATTCCCAACTCTTACGCTTTACGTTTTTTAGATGTGAGAATACGTTAAGAATTTTAGAATCTATTATTTATAGCTTCCTCCTCCTCATTACACCAATTGCAAATCCAAGTTAACCCCATCCATCCCATTGAGGACTACTCAAAGTCGAGCAGCGTGCCCAAAGTACAGGGACCTCTCCTGCAAATAACCCCCAAACTTTTTAAAAAGGTTTGACCCCCATCCAAAACGGTGAGAACAAGGCGAAAGTGAAGCGATCCCAAAAGAGGACAGTAACATAACAGTGGACAGCGAGAGGAGACTACAATAGACCTTCCGACCAAAGCAAAGCAGAGCACAGCCAGAACTACACATACATCTACCTATATAAACCAGAGAGAGCAGATCGATCGTGGAGATCGCAGCGATGAAGCCCCCCGCCGACGTCGCCAAGCCCTCCTCCCGCCTCCTCCTCCCTATCCTTGCCCTCCTTCTCCTCTCCGCCGCCGCCTTCTCCCTCGGCCGCCTCTGGCCCGGCGTCGCCTCAACGCTCCCCCTCTCCTTCCTCCCCTCCCCCGCCGCCGTCTCTCTCTCCCCCAATGCCGCCAAGTCCTTCCGCCTCCCCCTCGTCCCCGCCGCATCCCCCCCTCCGCCGCCGCCCCCGCCGCCTTCGCCTCCTCCCCCGGTGGCGCTGATCGAGAGGATGGGTGTGGTGGACAGTGATGGCAGGATGACGGACGACTTCAAGTTGGGGGAGTTCAATAAGGACGAGGTGGAGGAGTGGGAGAAGGCGGGGAACGAGACGAAGGGGAGCGGTGGAGAGGAGGATGTTGGGGTTAAGGTTAAGGTGGGGAGGTTCCGTATGTGTCCGGGGGGGATGGTGGATCACGTGCCGTGTTGGGATTCCGGGAAGGGGTCGCAGAGGAGGTGTCCCGCGGAGGAGAAGGGGTTGAGCTGTCTGGTGCCCGCCCCCAAGGATTACCGGCGGCCGATCTGGCCGAGGTGCAGGGATGAGGTACGCGTCTTTCTGTTGTTGTGATTAATATGGATCTGGTTGGATCGGAGATGGATGGATTGGATATAGATCGTGAAAGCTTCTGGTTCGATTTTGGTTCGACTTTAAAAGCTTATTTTCGTGCATGAATATCAAGAGTGTTGATATTTGTGGTTCTGTTTATTTTACTTGCATCTTAGTTGCTTTATTGTATCTCTAGCTTCATTTGTAAGGGAAGTAGAAGTCCTAGTATAATGGCTTTTATTTTAAACTTAAGGAGGAGATCTAACGAATGATGATAGACATTTCGAGCCTGTGACAGGCAATGCACATCTAGCTTGGGAAGGATATGGTAACACTTTATTTGCATATGCATATTTTCTTAGAAGCCAAAAGGATCATCTTTTTTTAAGAAGTCAAAGGATAATCATGTGAGTTATCATAAAAAATAATAATATTGGAAATGGTAAGTATGAAGGTGATAATGCACACCAGAGACCCAGGGAAGAGCACTTATACAACTCCGTCGTTGTTGCAACAAAACCCATGATACATACATCAACCTTGAAAATATGGATCTTCTTTGTTCCCTCGCTCCATTCTCCTCTTTCTCTCATTGTTGTCTTTTGTCGTATGGTGCCAGTAATAGCTTTACCCTGATATAAAGACAGTACAAGACCCATGTTTCTATTTCTAGGACTCTACATAGAACAAAAATCAATTCTTATTAGGATTAAGAGCCGACTTCCTTTAGGATTTCTATTCCTAATATTACTCCTAATCCTAATGATCTCCTCTTCGAGTTAAATTCCATCACCATCTTCATGTCATTTTGAATCTACACCCGTTTATCAACATCATTTGCAAGCTCCTCTTGTAAGAACTCATCGTCTTTGGGTATAACACCTGTTGTCGCGTGCTTTCAACATGCTTCTTCTTGGGTATGCTCGTACTATTCAATATTGTGCTTTTTGATGTGGCGCCACACATTGTCCGTGATCAGAAAGTGTGCCATTGTCATCTGATAAAGCGAATTGCACTCGCTTTTCGTTCTTGTTGCACGTTTTCATAGCGGAGATGTTGACAACCTGATGCATTCTTCTCGTACTGCTAGTTTCAGGAAAAACTGAGGTTCCATCACTTGCCACGACTTTTCTCTCGAGCTTGTACACCTCGTGCATCGTCCTTGTTCCTCGCATCACCAAATATGCTCCTTTATTCGCTTTGGGTACTCCCCACCAATGGCGACTCGACATCCTCATGACTCGATCATTCTTAGTGAAATTAAATTCTTTATTCTAGGCATTGTTGTAAAAGTCGGCCGACTAGTCTAGTCGGTGGAGGGGGGGGGCGACTCGACTAGGCCTAGTCGGCCGACTTTTACATCGAGATTTTTTATTTTTTGCGTTTTTTAAAGAAAACTTATTCTAATATGCTTAATGATATATTTAAAGCCAATTACTTCTTTTGTTGCATTATGATAGCATAGAAAATGCACACATCTATGCAAACATATAAGAATATATGTATAAAAATGATTTATATATTTAAAATAATTAAAATAACCAAAATCGACTAATGGTCGACTAAATCTGATTAGTCGCCTGACTGTCGATTAATCCTTAGTCAGCGACCTCGCCAACCGAGTACCGACTACCGATTTCTGCAACCTTGATTTTAGGTATGTGTCTGACTTCTAAGAGTTCATACTATCTCGTTAAACATGCGAAATTGCATGGATCAAGTTCTGACATGATGAACTTCTCTACCTACCATCTTGATTTTGCCATCATTGCATATTTGATATTGAATTTCTCCTTAGATGAGCACACATGATCTGAACATGTCTGAGTCTAGAATCTATCCTTAATCTACTTTCATTTCTCTTGAGCACGCTAAATTTTTCCTCAAGGACTGCGTTGAAATCCCCTTGGTATGAGCCTGAATCACATATATTATTGTTTCCTTTCTCATTCTCACATCTCAGACAATTAACAATTTTTGACCCTCCTTATCACAATATAAGCATTTGATTGGAGTACATGACTTGGATAGATATATGGACCTCATCTCCATTGTTCTAGACCATTTGCTCTCTATCGTCAACAAATGTCCTTCATCCGCTGACCTCCGTCGAGAGTCATTCTTAAGTAATGAAGCAGCTCTATCATTTAGTGTGATGGTTTCCTTGCCATTGAGCAACATCGCCATAAAACGATCATATGAAGATGAAAGAAAACTCAATAAGATCGGTTTTATCTTCTTCCTTGAAAAGAGATTCTCCGTTGTCAATATTTTGTGTAAGTGTAAGCACGTTCATCAGAATCTTGTTGAATTCAGCTTTGTCAAGTCAGCAGACCATTGAGCTTGTTCTTTGGTAATAACCTGTTTGTCAGAGATTTGAACTTATATCATCCGCTGAGCTTCTTCCAGGCCTCAGTCGGATCATCCAAGCTGACAACATCGCGGAGAATATTGTCCGCCATAAACATTTGTATTGTGCCATCTACAAGATTTTTCATCTCATTCCAATCTTTCGCCACCTTTTCTTCTTCATCTTCTCCACCTTCTTTATTTTCTATATATACATATTACTGTCAGTATCTCCGATATTGAGTATCAGAATAGGAATGCAACTCCGGCATATGCTATTTGGATGATTGAATGATGTGCACTTGTGATGTTTTACTGACAATTTAAAATACCTTTGCTTGTTTATACGGTTCTAACTGAAAATGTATTTTCAGCTCATGATTTTCCCTGGAGGAACAATGTTTGGTTGGAACTAATAGTGTACCTACAGGTTTTTTACAGCAATTTACGGAACACACCATTGGTCAATGATAAAGGCCTGCAGGGTGAGATAATTAAGCGTAGTGACAAGTTTAGATTTCTTGGAGGAGCCAAGTTTCCTCGTGGAGTCGATCAGTACTTGAATCAGATATCAAAGGTTCTGTTCGTGTGTCTTTGTGGTTATGGTTTTCTATGTTGGTCTATGTGTACCTTATTATTTTTTGCTATTATTTGTGATTGAGCTTACAGCTGGTCCCAGATATTAAATTTGGTCAGAATATAAGAGTAGCCTTAGATGTTGGATGCGGTGTAGGTAGCTTTGGTGCTTCCCTTCTCTTGAAGAATGTCACAACTCTGTCGATTTCCGCAAAAAATGGCAAAGATAACAGTATTCAGGTTGTGCTCGAACGGGGTGCACCTGCAATGGTGGCAACTCTTGATACAAATCGCTTATTATACCCAAGCCAGGCTTTTGACTTGATTCAGTGTGCAGATAGTCAAATAAACTGGTTTCAAAATGGTAAGGACTTCACCCTTTTGGAGAATCAAAATTCAAGTTTGAGCTTCGCCTTTCTATTCACTTGCCTATAATGTTTAGAAGTCCACCCATATATTTCCATGGTAAATAACACGCTCTCTTTAATTTTGAAATTAGTTTGATATTCATCTAGTAGTGCTTCTAAGTTGATTTTATGCAGTTTTTTTATCAGATTTTTTGGTAACAATTCACTTATGTAGGTTATAACTTCAAATTTTCTCATTTGAACTGTCTTATAACGATGACTACTGTCCCTTTTATGTAGGAGCAAAGGTATTGAGCCGCTTAAAAGCATATTTCAAAGTAGATAATAAAGTAGATAATATATTCCGATATTGCCACGTTGTTTTGAGAAAGATGGTTAATAGTGTGATGAATATGAAGAACCTTGTTGAAAATCTTCTCTTGAGAATATGTATCATGTATGGTTTCCACATTTTTCATGTAGTCGTATAGTATATAATCTCCATAATTCTCTGTATAGTGCAAGCCATGATCCATGATGAAACCATTACATTGTCCTTCCATGTCACCAACTTGCTTGTGCATTTTCTTTTCCGGCACTGGTATTGTGAGGAGATGCTCCATCTCTTGTCCTCTACTACAAAGGGCAACAATTAAGACCAGTGAGAGAAGTTGGAAATGTCCAACTTCATTACTTCGAGAAATTGATCCCAATTCAGAAGTCATATACTGAATCAACATGTGGTGACTAAGGTACATCTTGCAATTAGATTAATACTCTCAAGGCATTGAATGAGATTTGGATTAAAATGGACTCAATGATGGTCCACCATCCTAAACAGTGATAAAGAGCTCGGAATGACAATGCTGTCAAACAACACACGCTGGAAAATAAAATCTATAAGGGTTGTCGGAGTCCTATCGTCAACTTGCTAGATATAGGTGATTGATCACCATATCACCTTGAATAGTTAGATCAAGTTGAGATCCGTCCAACGATGAGGGAGTCAACAAAAGAGTGATCATAGCACTACCTAGAGATCCTCTTGAACCCGAAAGATGAAATGGCATTGTTGTGCAACATTGATGTCGATCCGAAGGTTTTAGTTATCCTTGAGGTCACCATAGAGCTGTGCTCCTAAGGTGAGGGGAGACTGGAAGGACCTTTAATTCTTTGAAGCACAGTATACTAAGGTGGTGGTGGACCTTGATGAGGCTACAATGATCAAAAGAGGCGTATTTGGTGGAAAACAATCATGAAAATTAATTGGTGGAGAGTTCGAGAACAAAGATGGTATCAATACCACCAACTCACGCTATTCTAATACCAATTAAGAGGAACTTTCTTTGTTACTATTTCAAGTACCATAGTCTTACTAGTATAGGAAGGATGTAGGGAGAATTACGTGGAAGTCCACAGATGAAATAACATAACTTAAAGTGATTTTTACACTCGTGTCCTTTCATTTTTTTTCCGCATTTACTTATGCCCCTATCTTTTTTGCAATAATAATTGTCCCCACTAACTTCTTGCACCATTAGCAGTTATGTTCTTCCATTAGTTGATGTTTATTAAAATAGATTAACCATGATTTGTTCATTCCATTAGTTGATGTTTATTAAAATAAACTAACCATGATTTGTTCAAAGTAAGTATGGTTAACAAAAATATGAATTACACTTATGACCCTATATTGGTGTAGATGCCTAAGGGCCAAAAGGGGCTCGGAGGGGTATCTCGAGGTGGAGGGGTTAGGGGTTGAGAAGGGGTCGGAGGGGAGGGGGAGGCAGAGGACATGGAGAAGAGGAGTGGGAGGGTTTGGGATGCTGAAAGGATCAAAGGGGAGGGGATGCTACGGGGGAAGGGAGAGCAAGGAAGGAGGTTGTAGTTATCGCTTGTGTCTTTGTGTGCTTTTTTAGCAATTACATTTGTTCCATGGATTTAATGTCCATTTGAAAGGTGGCGAGGCACAACTAACCGTCATGCACAAGTGTTATTTGATAGGTTTGTTTAGAGGCACAACCAAGGCCTTAACTTTTGGATTTCTATTTTGTTTCTCCAAGTCTGGAATGAGAAATTTCAGAGAATTTTGGTGGAATTTCACTCAACAGAAATCTTAAAAATGACTCTAAACTTGACTTTTTCCAAAAATTAAGATTTTTAATATTACTAAGTCAATAAATAAAATAGAAATGCACACTTATTTGTAAAATAGAAGTGCAAATATAAGTTTTGAACTAGTATTACCGTCATAATCATCACACATGTAGATATGTAGATAAACATGTTGCTTAGAGTCTGTATGGTAAACTGGAAGCAAAAGTCATGATAATCACCTCTTCAATAAGAATGAGGTAACACATATAATAACTACTAATCAAAACATATATATCGAAATAAAGAAAGAACAAAAAATATAAAGCTCTTCAGTTAGAACTTTAATTTAACTCTTAAATCTTGTATCTAATGGATTTGGTTTGGATTTAGATCTAAAATTTAGAAACTAACCAAAGATACTTCTTCAAACAATGTAAAGCACTCTGACAACTCAAAACATCGATGAATAAATTTGTGAGAACTCATGAATATAAGCAAATTTAGATGAAAGCGAAGGGCAGATTCCCTTATTTTTGTTGTTTCATCGAAACGACATGCAATTTCGATGAAAATTTGTTGGCGATTCGTTGAAATCTTGAAAAAAGAAATAAAGCAGCATTTCTATTTCTGTGAGCTAAAGAAATGGACATTTTAGATAAATTCAGTGGAATTTTATTGAATTTTGAGGTCGTGGGCACAACAATTACTGCAGAAAAGGTAGAGACATAAGGGTAATTGCAAACATTCGGAAGTGCACGTGTAAAAGTCCCTGACATGAAAGATATTCAACAAAACTCAACAGCTTCTTTTAGTAATACATGGGAAATTAGTGTGTCGAATATGGAGTGGCGCATACCATCTGTTAAGTAGGAGATGGACCAGATCATGCCATATGAGCGCTGTGATATTGAATATGCAAGTAGCCTTGTCCTTTGAGAACCATCAAATTTTGATATGTAACTGAATATCATCCAATTGAGCTGGGACAATGGGAGCACGAGAAAATGTGCACACATTTTCTTCACATCAGCTGGTTAATTAGAATTGATTGAAAGTTGGGTGTTCGTAAGGTGAGCTACCGTCCATTGTTTTGATTTAGAGAAGTTCTGCCATCCAATGAAAGATGCATTATTCAAATATCTACAATATTTTTCAATCAATAAAAATATTCCTTTCTTCACTTGTGAATTTTTACATCCTTCCCCAACTCATCTTATTGCTCATGCATTGAAGGTGGAATTTCACTTCTTGAGATCAACAGAGTGCTCAGAGCAGGAGGATACTTTGTATGGGCAGCAGAAACTCAAGCATGGGCAGGTACCGCTTTGTATAGTTTCTGATACCATATGTACATTATTAAGATTTGAGGGAATATCTATCCCTGCTTCTTAATTGGATTTCGAAAAGGGATAGTATTCTGTAGGATCGTCATATCATGCTGCAGCTTGCTATATTGTCATGCTTTTACTCTTCATTGGCATATTTTTCATTGATATATATGAGATTTTTTTAATAGACATAGTTATCTAATAATCTGATCATTTTCTAGCCATTTTTAAATTTTTTTTCCATTTCATGTGCAGTCTTTGTAATCAGTGTTCATAAACAATATTTTGCTGACAATATTTATGCAGTTTATTTCATATAACTTCAATAAAAAAATTTATGACCAGAAATGGAGGATCTCACCAAGCGCATTTGCTGGGAACTTGTGAAAAAAGAGGGTTACATTTCTATATGGAGAAAACCATTAAAAAATAATTGTTACATCAATCGGCATTCTGGAGCTCTGCCTCCTCTGTGTGACACCAATGATGACCCCGATGAAGTGTGGTATGAAAAATCACCTCTCTCTGCCACTTCAGTTTGATTTCCCTCACTTTGTAATGCTTGCCTTCTTTCCTATTTTAACAACTTTACAATGACTAAATGAGTATTCTTGATTCTTTTCAGCTGCTATCTTCATAGCTATACTGTTTTTCTTGTACGATAATTTTACAAATTTCTATGTGAATTATATATCTTTATCCTTCCTACAGGCATGTTAGCATGAAACCCTGTATTACACGCCTTCCTGAGGATGGACTTGGGGCAAATGTTACAGTTGGAACTAATCGCATATATAATCCTCCAGATAGGCTTCAAGTAGTCAAGATGGATGCAGACATATCCAAACCTGAGCTTTTAAAGGCTGAAACCAAGTACTGGACGGAAGTTGTTGGAACTTATGTTCGTGCCTACCGTTGGAATACACTAAAGCTACAGAATGTGATGGATATGAGAGCTGGATATGGAGGGTATGATTCTTTTATTTATTCCCACTGCAGCATTTCCGATCTTTAAAAATGCATAGAACTGCAGTTACAAATCTCAACATCACAGTTTATGCGGTCAAGATATGTTATTTTTCTCTCAAAAAATGTTTTTTTCTTCTGATATGCTTCAAAATTTGGTATTCTTAGTAAAAATGCGAATTTTTTAGAACTTTTGGTGAACTCATATACATCTGATGTAGGTTGAAGCTTTTCTCTCTAGATGTTGTAAGATTGAGGTCTTGTGAGAGAGGGAGTGGTAGAAAGTTAGAGATGGGGCACATGAATTCAGGACTTCTTGATCAATGTCATTCTCTGCATATGTTGGGAGGTTATATAGGTGTGAAATGCCTTAATCATCTGCTCCCATCCTCTATGCTTCATGCACATGCAACCTGTTCTTCTGGACTTCCACAGCAATCACATGTGACTGAAGTGGCCATTTTTTAACCATGGGTTCACTCAACATATTATGTCCATAATCCATTCTGCTTGCCTTGCTTGACTAAAGTGGTAAAAAATGTTTGACACTCCACTGTTTATGAGTGCATATATGCTTTTTAAGAGATATAATGTTTTTATTCTAGAATGATGCATGGACCCCTCTTTTCGTGTGGATCTATCAAGCCAATTGGGGAGGAATTTTCACAAGTGATTTGATGCCTAGCGATGGTTGATTGGCCATCAGACATTGGGAACTCGTGAACTTGATATGATGGGCGTTTCATATGCTTCGATGGTTTTTTTTCCCAGTATCTTTGCTCAGGATTACGCACGAATTGGAGCTGGAAAATCCCTGTGCACATGGAGGTTTTCCTTTGGCTTGGATATGTTTGGTTGGGGAACAAGAAAAGATGACCCGGATTTCTTCCCTTATCCTGGGTTTTCAAAGAATCAAGCAATATCAATAGACCCCCTTATCCCACCTTTAATACACTGTTGAAGGGAATAAGCAAGATAAATTCCATTAACCCTAGAGCTCTCTTATATAGGAGAAAAGCTCTATGGGTAATTTACATAAACAAGACAATTAAAAACTAAAATAACATAATTATTCTAACACTCCCCCTCAAGCTGGAGCATATATATCTAACATGCTCAGCTTGGAACAGCATAGATGAAAAGGACCTCTAGCAAGAGCCTTGGTGAACATGTCTGCAATCTGCTCTCCTGATGATACATAAGAAGTCGAAATCAGCCCCTTTTGAATCAAGTCCCGTGTATAATGACAATCCACTTCAATGTGCTTCGTCCTTTCATGGAAGGCTGGATTATTGGCTATAAACAAGGCTGTCTGATTATCACACTTAAGATGCATAGGAAGAGGTACCTCAATAGTTAAATCAGTCAAAACAGATTTGACCCACATCATCTCATCACTACCTTGGGCCATTGCCCTATATTCTGACTCTGCACTGGATCGAGTCACGACAGTTTGTTTCTTACTTTTCCAAGCTACTGGTGAGCTGCCAACAAATACAATAAAGCCTGAAGTAGACTTTCTATCATTAGGGCCCCAGCATAGTCTGCATCAGCACAACCTGTGACAGATATAGAGGTTTTTTTTATTAAACAGAAGACCAGCACCTGGAGACGACTTCAGATATCAAGATCATAAAAACAGCATTCATGTGAGCCTGTCTGGGTTGCTGATGAATACCCATTCATCACTCTTTATTCTTATATTTTAGCTACAAAAACCTATGCAAATGCATGTAGATATGTGTAAATAGGAATAATTGGCAAAAGCATGCATTGTGTAAAATTCTATAATTAGCATGTTTTTGTGCAAAAATAAAAGAATAAAGATGAAAAAGAAAAAGAGGGAAATATTTAGAATAAATATTGAGCAACCTAACCCAAGGGAGGGCTCAGCATGGGCCTGACCGCATAAAAGCCAAAGTAGAGGGAGATAGGGGCTCATGTGTAAATATTTGTAAATAAATAAAATCATATTTTCCTCACCCAAAATGTGGTTGTAAATATTTGTACATATTTATAAAGTATAAAAACAAAACAAAAAGCTAAAAACCAAAAAGACCAAAAATATCCTTTCACCATGTATATAGCCCATGCTTCTACATGTATTTAACCTTGTAAATAACTTTATTTATTTTCAAAACTTCTTGTAAATATCCTATATTATATATTGTAAATAAATAAAATAAAAAGAATCAAAACAAAAATCAAATAAAAATAACAAAATTTAAAATTACAAAAATATATTGTACATATGTCATGTATATAGTTGTACATAACTATTTATTTCACCTATATAAATAATAAAAAACAAAATAAAAATACCCTTTTATTCCTCATTTTATTCTATAAATAAATAAAATATAAAATAGGAATAAAATTGTACAAAAATAATAATTAAAAATCAAAAATCAAAAATCTACATATTGTACACATACCTATGTATAGCTATATAGTGTAAATACCTTAGTTTTATTTCCAAAAATTAATTAAAAAATCACCAAAAAATAGAGAAAAATAAAATAAAATAATTCATGTTTTAAGTTTTTGGAAAATCGGCCATTTGCTGCCTTATTTTTGAGTTTCAAACATTCTCCACATGGCAGCACCTCATTGGCCCACGGAGATGTTGACCTCCGGTCAACTCCCTCCGCGGACCGTCTTCTCCAGCGGATCTCGCGCCCGACCCGTTTTCTCCTCTTTTTCCGCGCTCGATCCGCCCGCCATTTGCGCAAACCCTGGGTCTTAATCCTTCTTCCTTGCATCCGAGACCAACGCCCGGGGGATTGCATCGGGGTCCGCGCTCCATGCTGCCCTACCCGACCGGCCTTAGTCGGGTCTGCACCCATATATATCCCGAGCTCCGCCACCAAATTTTCCTATCTTTGGCTAATCCACTCCACCCCAGTGAGCTCCAGCACCCGAGCGTGAGTGACAGCTCGCTCCAGGTGCCGTCACAGCGAGGAGAGGGGCAGGTTTCCATTGATCTGGTGACTTAGCACCGCCGTGCTCCGCCCAGAGCAGGAGCTCGAGCCTCGGGCCGAGACAACCCTTGAGGCCACGACCAGGAGCTACCCCAGCTCCAGCATAGTCTCCTCGACCGCCCAGGTAATCCCTTAGCTTCTCCATTTAGCCTAATTTCCATTTTGCCCCAATCCGCTCCGCCGCCGTGTCCCATCGATTCCGACTACCTCCCGCGTCCGTTCGATCATCGGAACCCATATTCACCTCCGCCTTCCCTCCGCGCACCTTCTCCGCCCCTCCGTTCAACCCAGCTCGCACAGGAGCTGGGATTCGAATCCCCTCACCGTCGCTTCGCCGGGATTCGTCCGCACCGACGCACAGACCACCTCCACGACGCCTAACCGGGTCGAGGCATTTTGCCCTCGACCCGCGAAGCTTCTGAGCTACTTTGCAGGATCAGAGGAGGCCATCTGAGGCCTCCCGACATTCGGGCCAGGAGCTATCCTCCGCCGACCTCGCCGGAGCCCCTCCCGGGCTCGGCTGGGCCATCGGAGGCCACCATCAGCTGCGGAGCTTCATCGCGCATCTTCTCCGATCTCCGGAAGCAGCAGACGAGGATCCCAGCACTCGCACGAGGCCGGCGAAACTTGCCGGCCACCTGTTCTTCGAGGATCTTCAGCCGCCGTCCGATCAGCCTCGACCTCCAGTTTTCATCTCGTCCATCCATTCCCGGAGGAACAGCCACCGTCCGATCCTTGGAGAGGAGATCTGGAGCGCCCACCAGCGTACCCGTCAGATCATCCACGTAGAGCGCATCCGACGGCCCGCTTAATAAAGGGTAAATTACCCTTAGGCCCAGCTCTTGTTTCTATTTAGTTTTATTCCTGTAAATATTCTAGCAAGTTGTTTTAGTTTAGGGTTATTTGCACATCGGACCTCGCACTTTAGTTTATTTGCATTTATGCCCCTGTGAGTGTTTGCCACGTGCTTCGTCACGTGTATGTTTGGTGTAATTGCAAGATATTCCCTGTAGTTCTGGATGTTAATTAATGAATGAAAACTTTTTAGTATTTGCATATATGCCCCTGTGAGTGTTTAATTGCGCATGTGCGTTTATTTGGTGGGTTAATTGCAACACAGCCCCCTGGACTTTTGGTACGAGTTACCAAAAGGTCCTCGGGACTTGTTTTATTTACCAAAGAGGTCCCTGAGTGCCCCAGGCACGCGCCACGCGCGTGCGTTGCTGGGTATTTTGCACCTGGACCCCCAGAACTTAGGGTATTTGCACTTCAGTCCCTGTGCACAGTGCCCTCTTTTGATTTTTGAATAAAATACATAAATCACCTCCAAATTCGATGAAAATTGACACATGGCTCCTGCCATGTTGTAGGATTTTTGAGAATTTTTGAGGACATTTTTGAGTTTATTTGTTATTTTTAAAAATTCAAAAACCTCTATTTCAGCCACTGTCTAGTTTTAAAAATCCCAAAAAAAATATTAAAAACCCCCTCAAAAATTCTATAAAAATTAGGTATTGTTTCTTTTGTGTTCCTTGATTTTCTAGCCAATTTTGGCTATTTTTCATTGATTAAAAACCATAAAAACTTAAAAACACCTAAAAACTCATAAAAATCATATTAAATAATCTAAAAAACCAAAAACAATAATTTTGGTGCTCAAATTTTCCTTGTTTTCTCTAGTATACAGGAAATTACCTCCAGGCCCTCTTGAGATTTTTAGATATTTTATCTAGGGATTTTGGGCCTGGCTGGACAGTACCCAGCCTTTTTGTTACTGTTTGATTTTTAGTAAATAAACTATACATCAGGAAATTATCAAAAATTAACCAAAAACATAAAAAAACCTAAAAAACATAAAAACATTTTTGTTTGAATTTTTGCTTGATTTTTGACACATTTAATAATTTAGCTAAAGCTTGCTTGCTTTTGTGTTTCCTTTGTTTTCTTCACATTTAAAAATCCAAAAAAATATAAAAATCACTAAAAATCATTAAAAATACTTGTCTTTTATTTTATTTTATTTTTACTACTTCGTAGGCCTTTGGCCAACCTGTGCTCCTTGAGTTCGACCCTGGGTGCTATACCAGGTTAATCTCATAGCTGGACCGCTATCCGTTGTTTTGATCGATCTTTGATTTATTGAGTGGTCCGATTTTTCTTGATATACATGGTCTGATTGCTCGGGTCACAACGACCCTATTTCTATACCTCATACCCGAGTGGTCAGGCCTGTTATCAGTTGCTCCATAAATTGACTTACCCTACTAACAACAAAGGATATATCTGGTCGGGTAATGGTGACATACAACAACTTCCCCACGAGCTCTCTATATCATCTCTTGTCCACCTCCTCAGACTCGTCATCATAAAGTTTTAACATTAGGATCCATAGGAGTAGTAGTTGGTCTACATCCTGCCATTCCTGTCTTAGATAACAGATCAATAACATACTTCCTTTGTGTCATTACCATGCCTTGCTCATTTTGTGCAAACTCCAATCCCAAAAAGTAACGAAGTGTACCTAGATCCTTCGTAACAAACTGCTCACTAAGAAAATCCTTGGCTGCTTGAATGCCCTGCTCATTACTACCAGTGATAACAATATCATCAACATACACTAAGATAATCACAATACCTCGCTGGTCTCTCTTTACAAAGAGAGTATGATCTGCTGTAGATCTGACAAAGCCCTTCTGTTCAATCAACTCCGAGAGCTTCTGAAACCAAGCCCGTGGACTCTGCTTCAGGCCATATATGGCCTTATGAAGACGGCACACCATACTAGACTCCCCTCTCAGCAGTAACATGGAAGGCCGTATCGATATCGATATCGTTTCGGTCCACCCGAAAAAGGATATATCGGGATATATCGACGATATATCGACGATATCGGTGGAAATGTCAAAAATGGTTCAAAAAAGCCAATTTTTTACCATTTTTTAGAAATTAACGTCATCCAAGATATCAAACCAACAAATAACCTACAAATAAACACTTATATCACACATATCGGTCATTTATAGACCATATATTGCACATATCGGTATCGCACATATCGGTCATATCGAACATATCGATATTAATATTGATTCTTGACTTATAAATATTAGAAATGGATTTCATTCAAGTTCTTATAACATGAAATACTACAAATATACACCTAGAAAATACATATAGATCATTTATGAGGACATTGATCCTTTAAGCGCACATATCGCTCATATCGCTGATATTGTTAGTTGTTGACATACTATATATATATATATATTGAAGATGGAGTTCATCCAAGTACTTTGATCACTAAATAATTTACAAATGTACTCTTACTCTTAGATAACACATATCGATCATCTATGAACATTATATCGCATATATCGATACAACGGTACTGTTAGTTGTTGACCTATATATATTGAAGATGGAGTTTATCCAAGTTCTTATTTCACTAAATAACTTACAATTATACTCTTAGATCACACATATCGATCATTTATAAAGCTTATATTGCATATATCGATCATTTCGAACATATCGATATTAATGTTGATTCTTGACTTATAGATTTTTTAAAGAATTGACTTATAGATATTGAAAATGGATTTCATTCAAGTTTTACAACATGAAATAACTTGTATATATCACCAAGTTGAAGAACCATTGTTTTAATACTAGGTGTAGCTAGATAGGTAGTGTAATCAAGCTTGCATGAATACTAGCATTGATATATAGGGATATCAACGAAATATCGGCGATATGGATCGATATCCTGTATTTTTTGTACTGAATCCATTCATTTTTTACGGATATGGGCCGATATGGCGATATATCGCCGATATATCGTCGATATCCCTGTAAAAAGATATACACTATGATTTCGATACCCCTAACCTCTCGATATCGATATATCGCCGATATATCGCCGATATATCGCCGACACGGCCTTTCCTGAGCAGTAAACCCAGGTGGCTGTTGCATATAGACCTCTTCCTGCAAGTCACCATACAAGAAAGCGTTCTTGACATCTAACGGAAACAGGGGCCAGTCACGGACAACAGCAACTGCAATGAGAATCCGTAAGGTAGAATGACGGGCTACTGGAGAAAACGTCTCCTGATAGTCCACCCCTTATGTTTGGGTGAACCCACAAGCAACCAACCTGGCTTTGTATCTATTAACCGTACCATATGCCCGATGCTTAACAGTAAAAACCCATTTGCTTCCGACTATCGACGCACCTGGTGGAGGATGCACAATACTCCACGTACCACGTGACTGCAACGCCGCCATTTCCTATTCCATAACTAAACGCCACGGGCTGCTCTGTAGGGCCTCCTGATAAGACCGTGGGATGTCTACTGCCGATAACCCAACAACAAACTTGCGAAAGTCCGGGGACAAACGCTCCAACGAAGCCTGAGAGCAAAAATCCATCCCATATTTGGGATTCATCGTCCGCGCACGCTTCTGCCGTCTATGAGCAATAGGGATATGTAGGTCATCGACTGGAGGAGTGAAAGTACCATCAGTACCCTGCACATCCATCTGCGCATGCAAATCACCTGTGCCATCAGTAGAACTCAATGATCAGCACATACCTCGGGCGTGCTGGATGATGGAGGAGGCACATGAGCAGAGGGCCGACGCTGATAGACCTGAGGATAAAGAACAGTAGCTGGTGGTGGTGGTGGTGTAGGCTGTGGTGGTGGTGGAGTAGGCTGTGGTGGTGGATTAGAGCATGGAACAGATGGAGGTGGAGGAGGCACATAGATATCGTCTCCTTCCTCTGAGTGAGTGAGTCTGTCACCTGTAGGAGAAAAATACATAATGGAATCAAAGAAGGTGACATCTGCACTGACATAGTACCTTCGTCTAACTGGATCAAAACACCGATATCCCTTCTGGGTTTTGGAATAACCCACAAAAACACATTTGACAGCTCTGGGAGAGAGCTTGTCAAGACCTGGAGAAAAACAATGAACAAATGCAACAGACCCAAAAACACGCGGTGTTAGGAGAAAAGATCTTTCTCGGGAAACGCAGTCAAGAACGGAATCTTCTCCCCTAACACTGTCGAAGGCATACGGTTAACAAGATAACAGGCAGTTAGAACCGCATCCCCCCAATAGGAATGAGGGGCACGGCTCTGAATCAAAAGGGTTCTGGTCATATCCAACAAATGACGATGCTTCCGTTCAGCCACCCCCATTCTGTTGGGAGGTATAAGCAGAAGACGTCTGATGCTCAATCCCATGAGACATAAAAAATTTGGAAATTTGGGTACTACACAACTCTAGATCATTGTCAGACCGTATGTACTTCACTTTAGCAGAGAAAATATTTTTTATTTCAATAATAAAAGACTGAATAACATGACCAGCATCAGATTTATTTTTAAGAAGAAAGACCCAAGATAACCTAGAGAAATCATCGACAGCAACAAGATAAAACCTGTGCCCTTGAAGATCAGGGACACGACTGGGACCCCAAATATCAAAGTGAAGTAACTCAAATAGACCATGACGACTTGGATCTAGACGACTCTGGAATGACGACCGGTGATGTTTCCCAAGCTGGCACGCCTCGCATTGAAAAGTAGACCTGGGAGAAATCTGTGGAAGGATATGGACCATCTTTTGCAACAGAAGATGACCAAAGCGGAGATGCCATGTGTAAGGAGAGACAGATCCAGCACGAACAGAAGAGACACCAGCATAAGGAGACTGCACCAGTCTATAGAGACCCCCTTGCTCACGACCAGTTCCAATCACGCTGCCCGTTAGGATGTCCTGAAACACAAGAGCAGATGGGTTAAATATGGCACGACAATGTAAATCTTTAGTGATTTGACTAATCGACAGTAAATTCATTGAAAATTCCGGAGCATAAAGAACATTCTGAAGCCGTATTGCAGGGGTCAACTGCACCTCCCCCTGACCAGTAATGGGAGAGTGTGTCCCATCAGCTATCACCACAGATCGTTCAGTCTGAGTTGCATTAAAAACATCCAATTGCTTTTTATCCCCACATAAATGATGAGATGCTCCTGAATCCATGATCCATTCTGATAGATCTGCGTTGTAACAACTAGTGAGAGCATATGATGTACCTGACGTGGATGCTGATGTCGAACCTGCTATCTCTGAAGATCCTGATGTACTTGCTTGCCCCTGATCTGACATGATCTCTCTAAGTCGCGCCACAAACTCCTCGAACCTCTGATCTGGTACATGGGAAGGACCCCCATCCCGCTGAGTCTGCTCCGCCACACGTGTTGTAGTAGGAGATCCTCCCTGCCACGAGATGCTGCCATGGCAGAGGACGTCTGAGATCCACCATGAGATATGGAGAGTCTGCTCAACCTGCGATAGGCCTCTTCCATAGGGGGTATGGTAGCATCTGTAAGAATCTGTGCTCTGGCGACGTCATATTCCTGATCAAGGGCGGCTAGAAATACCCCTGTTATCACTGAGTCCTTGTATGCCTTCAACTGCTCCGGTGTGGCTGTCAATGGGATGTACCCGTGAGGCTTCTCAAACATACCCCTCAGAGAGGTATACAGGGTATGAAGAGGACGGCCGTTCTGTTTCACAGTAAAGATGTCATGCTGAAGTTGTAAGATCTTGGACTCGTTCTTCGCCGGAGAATATGTGGCAGCGAGGATATCCCACATAGCCTTCGCAGTGGGTTGACTCAGAATGTCGTTGGCTATCTCCATGGACACGGTACCTGATAGCCATACACGTGCATATGCATCGTCAGCCTCCCATGAGGCGTTAACCCCAGTCTTCTCTACAGGTTCCTCTTGCGTGAGGATATGCTTCTTGCCATTGCATTGCATAAGACTCATGAACTGCATGGCCCACAGTTCATAGTTCGTGCCGTCCATTTTCACAACAGGTGCTGGACCTTTGAAGGCACCCAGGGACGGAAGATCTACCTTGTTGTCTGACATGATGACAACAATATTCTGCGACTGGGGTTACACGACTAGACCGTAATGTCTACGTGAACATCAATGAAGGCCGTTGTGGACGTAGACTCAAACCACAACGCCTTCCATACTTTGAAAGTTCCTCTGACTTGGCCTCTACGTTGTATTGGTGAGATTACAGCCCAAACAGGCGCACCCTACGCGCGTGTATGAGTCGCGCAGACGGAAGAAGCCGTGCAACTAGGGCACGCGCGCAGGCCTTGAGCAGGACAGGAGGGGTCGCTCGCGTGCCTTGAGCGGAGGTGGCTCCGGACCGGTTGGAGGTCACGCACGATGCGCGAGGGCTGGCAGGAGGCGCGTTCACGCGCGGGCAATGCTTCACGCGCAGGAGGGCATTCACGGCCGCGCAGGCACAGGCGCGCTACACGCGCAAGATCGAGAAGGCGCTTCACAGAAGGCGGCGCACGACCGAGAAGCTACACGCGCGATTGGGAGGTGCGCGAGCAGCGGCGCAGCCGCACGTGCGGCGGCGTAGGGGTGGCGCCGATCGAGAGAAACGAAGAGAGAGAGGCCGGCGGGTGGGGTGGGTTAGGGCTAGGGTTTCGAGAACTCCGGTGTAGGACCGTCGCTCTGATACCATGTTGAAGGGAATAAGCAAGATAAATTCCATTAACCCTAGAGCTCTCTTATATAGGAGAAAAGCTCTATGGGTAATTTACATAAACAGGACAATTAAAAACTAAAATAACATAATTATTCTAACATACACCGACATAACCAAACGGGAATAGGGAATAAAACCCCTTATTCTTTATTCCACCTCGTTATCTGGCATTCCTTATTCTCCAACCGAACACACCGTGAATGTGTGGAATCTTGGTGAATTTGGGAGATGGCATTGCTCGTTGGGGGGGGGGGGGTAAGGATAGGTATGATAATGAAGCCTCCTTTTGGGACTCTATGCTGACATCAGTGACAAAATATATTGATGTATCCTTGATTAAGGCAATTTGACAGACGAGAAAGGGGCTGATCTTTTGGCAGGAATGATTCTACATGGAGAATGTAATTGAACATGCAAGAGCCTTTTATGAGGCGTGGAATATATAATTTATGTACGTTATATGTTCTATATGAATATGAGTCTGGGTGCACGCCTTTTCGGTGGTCACCCAGTTTTTTCCTAAAAAAACGGAACTCATTATTCAAGAGTTCAAATATTTAGGTTTAATGAATGGTCTAGCTTTGTCAGAGAATCAACTGTGAGATTGTTTGCTAGCAATTTACCTTGTCAGAGCTAACCTGTGTATGTTGGGTTCAGCTGCATGGATTGTTTGCTTCCATTGAGTTTCCTACGTCATACCTTTGCACTGTCTTGCCCAGAATGGCAACACTCCATATAATAAATTAGAATTTCTAGCATTATATAGAGAAAGTGATTAATAATGAAACTTGGTAAAATGTTGGATGTATGAATTTGAGCCACATCAAGACTATATTATTCGTGATCACTTCACCCTCATCGTGGTCTTCATCGTGGTCTTCATATGTTTGATTTGGCTCCATTCCTTTTAGAAGCTTCTACTCAAACCATCTTCAGTAAGGATCCTAGTATCATGGTGGGCGTTTATGACAGTAAATGAGGAATTGGTATCTCCATTGTTTATGACTTCCTATCCAATTTTGTATTCCTATAGCAACTGCTTGTGGCACTTAGGGAGCACAGAGTGGAAAAACCTAGAAGAGTGTTTTTGTGTTATAAAACGAAGTGCACATAGAATAGAGTACTTATATAGCCAAGGCACATTGTTGATTTCTTGATCTCGTGGTAGCTGAAAAAACCAGTGATCTAATGTAAATGTATGAATTTTTTATCATAGTTCACATTATCTATGATGATTAATCGATTATGAGAAATTTGATTGGATTTGCAGTTTTTGCTATAAAGTACATCAATGCAATATGAGCGAGAAAGCGGATCAAGAATCAGTTTTCTATAAATTAAGGGATTCGTTCTTCTTTTGCTTCACTTCAGTCCATTGTTTTGCTTCCTCCCCGAGGAAAGTGAGACTTGCAAACCTTCCATGGTTTCTCTGTTTCATGTCTCCAATTTACATACCCCCTCAAACGAATAATTATAGGGATTTTTACCCGGCAGACCCTATAAACTTTGCCAATCACCTCCACGACCTTTGAAACAACCTAATTTCTCTCTCGGCCCCGTAAACTTGCCAACTCTTACCCCATGAACCCTCCGGGTAATATGTTTTAAGCCCGTGGAGGTTCTTGGGGTAATTTATAGGGTCGATGGGGTAATTACGTTGTGCAAAAGGTCGTAGAGGCATTTTAAAACGTTTATAGGGTCTGCTGGGTAAAAATCCCATAATTATATCGAATGGGGGTCATCATGCTTCCTGTCAATGCTCGGAACTTGCAGAAATGGCTCCTTCGACTGTCTTGGGGCTAGAAATCTGGGATGTTTCTTTACCGTTTCTTCCTTGTGTTCAAGAACTCAAGGGCCAAGGCCACCAATAGGAATTTCATCCATTTTTCTTGCCTTTAATTTGTGAGGTCCTTCACAAGTTAAATTTCTTGTTAATAAAAAGTAGGTTCTTGCTCTGATATAACAACAGGAGAGGTGGAACAGTGGACAGTAATCCAGTTAACTAGACTGGTGATTGAGAAGGGAGCCAACAATCCAAAAGTTAAGTGTTATATTTTTTTCCTTAGAAAGGACATTTGGAACAGTGGTTTTGGCAGAACCATCTGGTCTATGATGAATCATTGCTAGAATTTTGGGATTTTTACCCGGCAAACCCTATAAACTTTTTAAATTACCTCTACGACCTTTTGCACAACGTAATTACCCATCGACCCTATAAATTACCCCAAGAACCCTCACGGGCTTCAAACAGATTACCCGGAGGGTTCATAGGGTAAGAGTTGGCAAGTTTACGGGGTCGAGGGGGGAATTAGGTTATTTCAAAGGTCGTGGAGGTAATTGGCAAAGTTTATAGGGTCTGCCGGGTAAAAATCCCTAGAATTTTTTGTTTCTTGCACCATGCTCTGATTGAAGAGTATCATCACCCATTTATATTTTCTGTATTTATGCATGTTTTTATGTATTCAAAAGCTCTCACAGATTGTATAGAGTACACAGTTCTCTATCACGAAGTGTCTTTTTTGGTGCTCCACAGCGGTTGCTGTCCGCCTATTTTCTCTTTGTTTCATTGCACCGCTTGTTGGAGTGCGCCACCATATGTGATGCTAATTTGTGCGTCTAGTAATGGTTGCATATGTGGATAGCTTTTATGAGGTTCTCAGATTACATGCTTGTTGATGCTGTTCAATCTCTAATATAGTTGTTTGTTTCCATATACTATCTTATCTAGTTTCACACTGAGACATTATGATTTATTACAGTTTTGGGTCTTTTATTATCTGTCTTAGTTTATGCAACCTGACATGGATTTTGTCATTGTTATACGCTTACATTTGCCATGGCAGATTTGCTGTAGCTCTTGCCGCAAATAATCTCAATGCTTGGGTAATGAACGTGGTTCCGACTACAGAACCTAATATGTTGCCTGTGATATATGATCGTGGATTAATTGGAGTTGCCCATGATTGGTATGCTCTCTATCAATATCAAATGTTTTATACTTGAATTTTGATCTGCATATTTCGTTACAAATAATTTTGTTAATTTGGTTTGTAGCCTAAAATGTTGAGTTTGGTGTGGAGATTTCTCTGCTGGAATAGTATGGTATTGTTCTACAAAAACATTGGATAAGATAGAGTCCAGGACTTGTTTGGTTAGAAAATGAGGAATAAGATAACAGAGAAAATGGATACCGTTAGTTTTGTTAAAAATAAATAAAAATCTGGAACAAGTGTCCTTGGAAAGAGAAGGATGAGCTTCCTCATTTTGTTCAGTTTACTTGAATCATTGAACCATAAACGTCCTTCCAACTTACCATGGAGGTGGCTGGTTTTGTGGGGACACTTTGGGTGTCTGGACTTTTGGGGGTCCTTTGGGGATGAACTGGGTGTCTTGTGTACTGAAACAGTCAGGGTGTTGGCATTCTCACATAAGAGATTGTGGAAAATGTACTTAAGCATGTGAATGCCCTCTGGAAGTCTTGGTCTATGTAATGTCTGATTTTTATGTGAATACATAGTTTTAGGTGCACTTTTGGGTGATCACCTTTTCGGATACATATTTCAAGAAAAAGGGTAATTTCAACCATACGATTTCCATTTTGACTTGTTTCACATGGTCTATATATGTGCGGTTAAGTGCTAGGAGCTCAGACAATGGCCCTAAGTTTTTTAAATGGGAAAGAGTTGGTTCTGAGTGTAAATTTATCAGAATTATGGTGCTGGCATAAACTATTAGTTTGAAGTAATAATGAATGGGATCATTATATGCCAAACTTTTTTGATCACTCCACAGATTTTTCATTGTTAATCCTCTTCAGATTTTTGTGGAACATATGTAAGCTATAGGAGCCATGTGGGAATAGAAATAGCAGTTGGGATAACCCAAACTTGGGGATAATTTCATGTTGAAAATGCAGTTTCGGTTTCATTCTTGGTTTGTTAATCTTATGAAAGTTAGGCATGATGATGTTTCTGCTGTTTCACGGGTTCTGTATACGTGAAATCTTACAAGGTGTTGTCCATTTATCCTTGTATAGGATTTCTCCCAAGCATATTCTGTGTAAAGTGGGTCCTTGAATATGATAGGATCTAATGATGCAATTAGTGATGGCTGCTGATTCTTTGTAGTAATGATCAAGTTGCTCTTTGTTTCTCTTATTTGTTGCTCTTCAACAGGTGCGAACCATTTGATACTTATCCTAGAACTTATGATCTGCTACATGCTGCATTTTTGTTCTCCAAAGAGAAGAAAAGGTAAACCTGGGTTATTTTAACTTGATCCACTAACACCTTTTTATTTGTAAAGCACGTCCTATCTGATCGATATGGCAAGGATTAAAAAATTATATGCTTCCAGTTTTGTGAACCAATTGTTTCCATGTTTTTATGTTAAGAGTATTTGATGCTGCAAGCAAACTGTCATATCAGATTTATAAAAGCCTTATGCTGGATAAACTTCACTAGAATATGATTGCATATTTTTCAATGGGTCTCCTATGTCGTCTGTTTTGTGCAACATGTAATTTCCAATGTAGAATCCCTTCCAAGTATTTACGCTATCACATCAATTGTGGGGGTGTTCTTTGATTTAGACCTTGAACTTTTAACTGTGACAATAGGGCTCTAGTCAACCCGCTGTCTCAGTCAGAATTCTGATTATAATTAACTGGATACAGATGTAATTGCCTGTCACTATCTGGAAACTTTCCCAGATCAAATGTTTTCATCCTTTTTTCTTGCAGATCAAAACAATTTATTCATCTTAGGTAAAGTATCAAGATGATAGCATCACCATTGCTCTGGTGCTGTTCGATAATGAAGTGGGAATTGATAGTTCAGGCATTTCCACAAATCATATAATGTCATTTGCTGTCTTGAATCAAAGAAGATCATCCAGTTATCTATAGTCCACTCAGAATTAATCAAACTGATATATATATATATATATATATTGAAAGATTCTGATTTGTAAATTAGCTCCATAACCATATGGAATAGAGAACGAGTCATTGACCTATTGAGTTCACAAGGTTTTCTAGTTTTGAACAGGTTATAGAACTCCATATTTGGTTTAACATACCCATTCCCAATAATATGAAGAGGGTTATAATTTCTGTAAATTATTTTATGCTGGATGCAATATGTACGCTGCTCACCCTTATTTACGTCCTCAACGATATTCATGATGCTCTTTTAGACTACTTTATCCCCATTAAGGACTGGTCTCAATTTATTATGTTGAATGGGAATGAATAAGATGAAATTCCATTAACCCTAGAGCTCTCTTATATAGGAGAAAAGCTCTATGGGTAATTTACATAAAGAGGACAAACAAATACTAAATGATAAAATTACTCTAACACTCCCCCTCAAGCTGGAGCATATATATCCAACATGCTCAGCTTGGAACAACAAAGATGAAATGGACCCCTAGCAAGGGCCTTGGTGAACATGTCTGCAACCTGCTCTCCTGATGATACATGAGAAGTTGAAATAAGCCCTTTTTGAATTAAGTCCTGTGTATAATGGCAATCCACTTCAATGTGCTTCGTCCTCTCATGGAAGGCTGGATTATTGGCTATGAACAAAGCTGCTTGGTTATCACATTTCAGATGCATGGGAAGAGGAACATCAATAGTTAAATCAGTTAAAACTGATTTAACCCACATCATCTCAGCACTACCTTGGGCCATTGCCCTATATTCTGACTCTGCACTAGATCTAGCTACTACAGTTTGCTTCTTACTCTTCCAAGCTACTGGTGAGCTGCCAACAAATACAATAAAGCCTGAAGTTGACTTTCTATCATTAGGACACCCAGCATAGTCTGCATCAGCATAACCTGTGACAGATATCGAGGTATCTCTTCTAAACAGAAGACCAGTGCCTGGAGACGACTTCAGATATCTCAAGATCATAAAAACAGCATTCATGTGAGCCTGCCTGGGTTGCTCCATGAATTGGCTTACCCTATTAACCGCAAAAGCTATACCCGGTCGGGTAATAGTGACATACAAGAGCTTTCCCACTAGCTCTCTATATCGTCTCTTGTCTACCTCCTCAGAGTCATCATCATAAAGTTTGACATTAGAATCCATAGGAGTAGCAGCTGGTCTACATCCTACCATACCTGTCTCAGATAAGAGATCCGTAACATACTTCTTTTGTGTCATTACCTTGCCTGTTTCGTGCAAACTCCAGCCCCAAAAAGTAGCGAAGTGTACCCAAATCCTTCATAACGAACTGCTCGCCAAGAAACTCCTTGGCTGCTTGAATGCCCTGCTCATTGCTGCCTGTAATAACAATATCATCAACATACACTAAGATGATCACAGTACCTCGCTGGTCTCTCTTTACAAAGAGAGTATGATCTGCTGTAGATCTGACGAAACCCTTCTGTTCAATCAACTCCGAGAGCTTCTGAAACCAAGCCCGTGGACTCTGCTTCAAGCCATATATGGCCTTATTAAGACGGCACACCATACTGGACTCCCCCTCAGCACCAAACCCTGGCGGCTGCTGCATATAGACCTCCTCCTGCAAGTCACCATATAAGAAGGCGTTTGTGACATCAAGCTGAAATAGGGGCCAGTCGCGGACAACGGCAACTGCAATGAGAATCCGTAAGGTAGAATGACGGGCTACTGGAGAAAACGTCTCCTGATAGTCCACCTCCTATGTTGGGGTGAACCCACGAGCAACCAACCTGGCTTTGTATCTATCAACCGTACCATCTGCCCGATGTTTAACAGTAAAGACCCATTTGCTTCCGACAATGGACGCACCTGGTGGAGGATGCACAACACTCCACGTACCACGTGACTGCAACTCCGCCATTTCCTCTTCCATAGCTAAACGCCACGGGCTGCTCTGTAGGGCCTCCTGATAAGACCGTGGGATGTGTACTGCCGATAACCCAACAACAAACTTGCGAAAGTCCGGGGACAAACGCTCCAACGACGCCTGAGAGCAAAAATCCATCCCATATTTGGGATTCATTGTCCGAGCACGCTTCTGCCGTCTATGAGCAATAGGTATATGTAGGTCATCAACTGGAGGAGTGACAGTACCATCAGTACCCTGTACATCAGTACCCTGTACATCCATCTGCGCATTCAAATCACCTGTGCCATCAGTAGAACTCAAATGATCAGTACATACCTCGGGCGTGCTGGATGATGGAGGAGGCACATGAGCAGAGGGCCGTCGCTGATAGACCTGAGGATAATGAAGAATAGCTGGTGGTGGCGGTGGTGTAGACTGTGGTGGTGGTGGTGGAGAAGACTGTGGTGGTAGATTAGAGCATGGAACAGATGGAGGTGGAGGCGGCACATAGATGTCATCTCCTTCCTCTGAGTGAGTGAGTCTGTCACCTGTAGGAGAAAAATACATAATGGACTCAAAAAAGGTGACATCTGCACTGACGTAGTACCTTCGTTTCACTGGATCAAAACACCGATATCCCTTCTGGGTTTTGGAATAACCCACAAAAACACATTTGACAGCTCTGGGAGAGAGCTTGTCAAGACCAGGAGAAAAACAATGAACAAATGCAACAGGCCCAAAAACACGCGGTGTTAGGGAGAAAAGATCCTTCTCGGGAAACGCAGTCAAGAACGGAATCTTCTCCCCTAACACTGTCGAAGGCATACGATTAAGAAGATAACAGGCAGTGAGAACCGCATCCCCCCAATAGGAGTGAGGGGCACGGCTCTGAATCAAAAGAGTTCTGGTCATATCCAACAAATGACGATGCTTCCGTTCAGCCACCCCATTCTGTTGGGAGGTATAAGCACACGACGTCTGATGCACAATCCCATGAGACATAAGAAATTTGGACAATTGGGTACTGCACAACTCTAGAGCATTGTCAGACCGTATGTACTTCACTTTAGCAGAGAAAATATTTTTTATTTCAATAAGAAAAGACTGAATAAACTGACCAGCATCAGATTTATTTTTAAGAAGAAAGACCCAAGATAGTCTAGAGAAATCATCGACAGCAACAAGATAAAACCTGTGCCCTTGAAGATCAGTGACACGACTGGGACCCCAAATATCAAAATGTAGCAGCTCAAATAGACCATGTTGACTTGGACCTATACGACTCGGAAAAGACGACCTGTGATGTTTGCCAAGTTGGCATGCCTCACACTGAAAATTAGACTTGGGAGAAATCTGTGGAAGAATATGGACCATCTTTTGCAACGGAAGATGGCCAAATCGAAGATGCCAAGTGTAGGGTGACACCGATCCAGCCCTCATAGGAGAGACACCAGCATAAGAAGATTGCACCAGTCTATAAAGACCCCCTTGCTCACGGCCAGTCCCAATCACTTGGTCTACACTTGGAGGTCGAATTCTGCCCGATCGAGGATTGATCGGTTCCTGGCAAACGAGCAATTTATGGAGGCCTTTCCACTTTCTTCGGTCACTTCTCGTCCTCGCGCTTTCTCTGATCACAATCCCATCATTTGTGACACCGGGGATGGTCAGCGTCCCCATGGGCTCTTCAGATATGAGCGATCTTGGCTCCTCGAGCCGGGATTCAGGGATCTTGTCCGGAATCATTGGACCCAATCAGTCTTTGCGGGTTCTGCCGCACAGAGCTTTGCCCTTAAACTCTCTTCACTACGTGCGGCCCTCGCGTCCTTCAAGCGGGAGTCGAGGCAGGCTCGTATTCGTGATCGGTTGGCGGCTGAGGCGGCGATTCTTCGCCTTGACATTCTCGAGAATGATAGAGATCTGACTTCGGACGAGTTGGCTGAGCGCGCTGCCGCCGTTGCGACGACGCGGCTGGAGGATCGTAAGCGTTCAATCGAGTGGCGTCAGCGATCCCGTGTGAGGTGGCTCAAGGAGGGGGACGCCAATTCTGCTTATTTCCACAGGGTGGCGAGTGGCCGCCGCCGCTCTAATTCCATTTCTTCTATAACCATTGGTGGGATGCATTTTGAGGGGGAGGTTGATGTGGGGGTGGTTGTGGGGAACTATTTTCGTGCTGCGTTCGGCTCCTCGGCCCCGCGGCGGTGGCGCTGGTCGGGCCAGGGTGCTCCTCCTCTCAATGCTGCTTCTGCGGAGGCGCTCGTGCTCCCGCTTTCTTTGGAAGAACTCAAAGGGGCGGTTTGGGACCTCAATCGTGATGCTGCCCCGGGGCCTGATGGCTTCCCGGTTTGCTTTTACAAGGATTTTTGGGATATTCTTGGGAATGATGTTATGGCTGTGGCGCGGGATTTTTGCGAGAGAAACGATGGCTTTGATATACTAAATCGGTCCCATATTGTCCTTATCCCTAAATCGGCCGCGGCTACTAGGATTGAGGACTTCAGGCCTATCTCCGTGTCCAATGCAATCTATCTTATTATTGCTAAGGCCCTCGCGCGTCGCCTGGCCCCGCTCCTCGACTCGCTCATTTCGCCTACGCAGGCCGCCTTTGTGCGGGGTAGGCAAATTGCTGATTGCTATGCCGTTGTTTCCGAGATTATTGAGTCATGGAGGAGGAATGCAACAAAGGGAATTCTTTGGAAGATTGATTTTGCCAAAGCCTATGATACTCTTGATTGGCGGTTCTTATGGTCCGTTCTGTGGCGAAGGGGATTCCCCTCTACTTGGATTACGTGGATGAGGCGTTGTGTGTCAACGGCCTCGCTATCTCTTTTGGTCAATGGCAGGCCGGTAGGGGGCTCTTTCCAACCGCGGAGGGGGATACGCCAGGGCTGCCCCCTTGCCCCTCTCCTCTTCGTTCTGGCGGCTGATGTTTTGCCGCGCATGATCGAGGGTGTTGTGGGGGCTGGCTTGTCTCGGGGCTGCTCTTTGGGCCCCTACCACATACCGCTCGTCCAATTTGCTGATGATACAATTTGCTTCATCGAGGGGGACCCTTCAAATGCGTCCCCAATGGCTACTACCATTCAATTGTTCAGCGAGCTATCCGGTCTTCATATCAATGCTAACAAATCAAAGGCGGTCCCTTTCTTCATGTCCTCGGCGGAGGCGGCGATGTCCTCGCACGTGCTGGGCTGTCAAACTTCTGATCTTCCCTTCGACTACCTGGGTTTACCTTTGACGCTGGGCCGCGCGCGCAGCGTGACTGGAAATCGATCGTCGAGAAGGTCGAGCATCGCCTGGATGGGTGGCGCGCGGCGATTCTCTCCCGTGGTGGCCGGTTAGTGCTTCTAAAATCCGTCCTTTCCTCTATCCCTATCTACTTTCTCTCGGTGCGGGGGATGCCAAAGGGGGTTCGTTGGCGTCTGGAGAAGTGTATGCGGGCATTTCTGTGGGGGAAGAAGGGAGGGGGGGGGAAGGGGGTGCACCTCGTTGCCTGGGATGAGGTCACGCGCCCTAAGAAGGAGGGCGGGCTGGGTGTGAGGCGCCTGGCGTCGGTGAACGATGCTCTGTTGCTCAAGTGGGCGGCAAGGATTTGGGGTAAGGAGGACAACTTCTTGATTAATTGTTTGAGGGGTGCGGCAGGGGATGGCATCCATTTGGCTTTTCGTGGTGATTATCGGGGCCAGGTCTCTATATTTTGGCGTGGGGTGATGGGTGCTCTTTGTCGGAATCGCTCACTGTTCTCATTCAAGCTCGGCGATGGTTCTATGCTGCGCTTCTGGGAGGATGACTGGACGGGAAGGGGGCCCTTTTGTTTCACGTTCCCCCGTCTGTACGCTTTGGTCCCCAACAAATGTGTTACGGTGGCCGGCTGCTGGGATGGGCGCGATTGGTGCCCTATTATTTCGGAATCCTTGTCGGAACAGCGGATGCTAGAATATACCTCTCTCATAAGTAATCTTGTTGATGCCCCTGTCCCTTCTGTGGGCCGGGACTACTTGGCCTGGAAAGATGGGCCCTTCTCTACTCGTGCCGCATATAAGGCCATTTTGCCCCTGGACGCTGGGAGGGATGACATCCTCTTGCGTGATTGCAATCTCTTGTGGGCGCTCAGGCTCCCTGAGCGTGTGGGTATATTTCTTTGGCTGCTACGTAGGGGAAGAATATTAACTCGAGATCGTTGTGCACGGATGTTCCCCAACTCTTCGCCTCTCTGTGCTCTCTGTGGCGTGGATACAGAAACTATTGATCACCTTTTTCTGCATTGTTGCTGTGTTGAAGCGCTATGGGCCGATCTACGGTGGCTGGACCTATCTTCCTTCGCTCAGTTTTGTCAAAGCTTGTTCTCTGATCGGGGGCGCTCGTGGCCTGTGTTGCTGGACCCTATCTCGAGGGTTTGGAGCCTGTGGATGGGGCGAAACGAAGCTATCTTTGCTCGTCAGCGGTTCTATTTGGAGAATGTTAGATCCACGGCCTCGGGCTTCCTTCGTGACTGGACCTCTTTGTAATTTTTTTTTTTAGCTGCGGGGGATACGATCTCCGTCTACCCCCCTTTACTTTGTTCTGTAATTTCTCATCTTCATGTTACCACTGTAAGTTTCTCTTCCTCTTTTTAATGCATTGGGGTGAGCACCTCCGAGTGTGTCCCCCTTTTTTGGAGCCTCAAAAAAAAAAAAAGAGTAGATGGGTCAAATATAGCACGGCAATGTAAATCTTTGGTGAGTTGACTAATAGACAGCAAATTCATCGAAAACTTTGGTGCATAGAGAACATTGGACAGTCTCAAGGTAGGAGTCAACTGCACCTCTCCCTGACCAGTAATAGGGGAATATGTGCCATCAGCTATCACCACTGATCGTTCAGATTGAGCAGGATGAAAGACACTAAACTGACCTCTGTCACCACAGAGATGGTGTGATGCACCTGAATCCATGATCCATTCTGATAGATCCGCCTTGTAACCCGTAGTAAAGGCAATGGGTGCGGAACCTTTGAAGGCACCCACAGATGGAATATCTACCTTGTTGTCTGACATGACGACAACAATAACATGTAACTGGGGTTAAACACTCAGACGACAATGTCTACTTGTTCATAGACTCAAACCGCAACTCATGTGCACAGAACATGTGCATCCACACACTCACAAATGGGACGTATAGTGCACATACTCATGAAGTTTGCACAGGACTGCACATTACATGTGCACAGGATATGTGCATCCAAACATGCACAGGTGGGACATATAGTGCACACACTGCACAGGACTGCAAGTTACCTGAGTGCACACGCGCATCCACCACCTGAGGCGAGAGAAGAGGACTCCAGATGCGGGAAGACCCTGTTGCGTGAGGGCGATGGGAGAACACCGGGCGATAGGTGCTACAGGCGTTGCAGGAGGCGAGAGGCGACACGCGCTACAGGAGGCGACATGCGCTACAGACGCCAGGCGAGAGGCGCGACAAGCGCTACAGACGCTGCAGGAGGCGAGAGGGCTCCATGCGAGAGGTGCTAGGGTATGGAGGCGAGAGGCTTCAGACGAAAGGCGGGAGGCTCCAGGCGCTAGGTAGGCGCTAGGGCTCCAGGCTTCGCGTCGCGTTGCGCACACACTGGCGCAAGGGTTGGTGGCCAGGAACGATCGGCGCGTGGTGGCGCAGTGGCACAGTGGCACAGTGGCGCAGAATCGCGCACAGGGCTAGCGCGATGGTGACGAAGGCTCACAGGCGATGGTGACGAAGGCGCGCACAGATTTCGAGAAGATGGCGCCGATCTCGAGAAAGAGAGGGAGAGAAGGGCGGCAGATGGGGTAGGGTTAGGGTTAGGGTTCAAGAACTCCGGCCTAAGACCGTCGCTCTCATACCATGTTGAATGGGAATGAATAAGATGAAATTCCATTAACCCTAGAGCTCTCTTATATAGAAGAAAAGCTCTATGGGTAATTTACATAAAGAGGACAAACAAATACTAAATGATAAAATTACTCTAACATATTACAATTGCTGTTTATCTATTTTATTTGTTGCATTTGTCAAACAAATAGTTTAAAGAAAATTCCTTGTAGCGAGAATACAGTGCATGTTCGTTCCCTGTTTTCGACCCTAATCACACTATCCACTAATCGACATTTAACCATTGATTGCATTAGAAACTCACATGTTACATGTTTCAAGCACCAGGTGCAACATTACAAATATTCTGTTGGAGATGGACCGTATGCTCAGGCCATCCGGACGAGCTTATATACGAGATAGCACGGCCATTATCAATGAGGTCAAAGAAATCGCAGATGCGATGGGATGGAGATGTTCTTTGCGGCTGACCGAGGAGGGGCTTTACTCGAGCAGAAGGTTCCTGGGATGTGATAAATAACAAAGCAGCTTCCCAAGACCACTAAGTAAATGTATATATACTACATTCTGAACTGCTCCTGATGTCTCCAACCTGCAAGTTGTCGTACCAAGGAATTGATTCGCCGAACGCTCCTTCTAGGCTTGCATATCAAACATAATCTATGTCGTGTGTGGTCTGCTGTTGACCATCGTTGCAGCAGATGCCTCTGTACCATATCAACAAGCTGAATCTCTCTGCGCTTTGTGAAGAAAGTACGCGTTCTTAACTTCCTATAGAGTCCTGTGTAATTTATGTTTTTGATAATTATCTATCTTTATGTATGCACGACCAATGCATTTATTTTTTTTATTTCAACTTTTTAAAGTGAGGGGATTTGTTTGCTTATCTGTATGCCAGTTGCTTAAGTCAATCAAGAGGTCACCTATTTATTGTTCAAATGGGGTATCAACGAAAGAATAATGAGGGTGGAATAAGAAATGATGAGATTTACTTTTCTATTCAATGTTTGGATGTGTGAACTTTCTCTTGATTTCGGGATAAAGAAGCATCGACTCAGGATAAGCTATGTCGGGACGAGCGATTACATCTTCTGTTATGTCTCTGTTTGCAGTGTTTATCCGTTCCTTATCTGCAGCAATCGAGCAAGAGGTAAATCTCAATTCTCTCTTTATCTCATATCCCTCATGCAATTGAGAGAATTTGATTTGGTAGGATTCAAAGTGGGATGAGAGTTATTCTTGTTTCTCATTTCCTTGTTCTTTAAAATGTGGTACAAGTAGCGGCCATTGTTGAATAAGTAATCGGTATTGTGAAATAGATCATGTTAGTGGGAAACAAATACTAATCATTATTTAACGGAGGAGAGGGGTAACTGAAAGTGGAATTAGGTGTGAAGTATGAAAAATTAAGGATTTTTATCAGTTGTGCCCCTATGAGATCTTGCAATTTTAGTTATGCCCCTCTCTTTTGGGGAATATCAGTAGTGCCCCTGACTTCTTGACGTTCTATCATTTGTGTCCCTCGAGTTAGCGGTCGTCCATACCCACTATAAACGAACATTAACTTTGAGGACACAAAGAATTTAATTCTAAAAAAAAAGGTTGGAAAGTCATCCCACCATCTTCCTCCTCCCCATCATCTTCATCTTCCTCTCCTCTTCCTCCTCTCCAGCCTCCTACTCCTCCTCCACCGCCTCATCCCCTCACCCCCAGCTCCTCCCTAAACCCCTAACGTGTTCCCGATTCTTGGATTTTTTTCTCGTACTATGGTGGAGTTGACATCTGGAGTTGAATGCATAGAGGGGGGTGCGGGGGGCGGAGGGGAGGTGCGGGAGGCAGTGTGGGTGCGAAAGGGGGGAGGGGGGAGGTGCAGGGGGCGGAGGGAGGTGCTAGGGTCGGAGAGGGCGAGTTGGGGCGGAGGGGAGGTGCGGGGGCGGAGAGGGCGAGTTGGGGCGGAGGGAGGTGCTGTGGGCGGAGAGGGCGAGCTGGGGCAGAGGGGAGGTGGCGGTGGGAGGAGGGGGGAGGGGGAGGAGGACGATGACGGAGGTAGGGAGGCGCGTGGGCGGAGCAGGGGGCTCATGGGAGGTTGTAGGAGAGTTCAAGGCAGAGGAGGGAGGAGCTGTGGAGGAGGAAGAGAAGGGAGGAAGAGGAAGAAAATGGGGGAGGAAGAAGATGAGGTGGTGGAGGAAGATGGGTGGACGGTTATAACCCTCTTAACAATACCATGGTTTGAAGAAACCATGGTTATGTTCGACTCAGTGACGGCTAAAGTAACGGAGGAGCATAAGTGATAGAACATCAAGAAGTCGGGGGTACTACTGATATTCTCAAAAAGGGAGAGGCATAACTGAAATTGCAAGATCTCAAGAAGGCACAACTGATAAAAACCCAAAAATTAACCACTTTTCCAAAAACAAGAAAAATTCGACATTTCTTATCCGTGTTCCTCGAGAAGAGTACGTAGACCATTGCTTTCGGACATTAACGTAACAGCTGTAATTATAATTCCTAAAAATAAACGGAAGTTCAATCTTACGAAAGTTTATACATTAATCAAATTTATCCATATTCCTTGACGCCAGTTACAATACAGAAGGAGATATCAAATTTGATTATAATGACAGAAATGCAACAGAGAAATTTGCGTATAATAACATAGGCTTAGACTCTTGTACAGTTTCTGGGCTTTCTTTCACTAGAGTTACAGTAACTATACCGCAAAAAATGAAAACAAATATAAATATTTTAATCTAAAAATAAATTTTGAGTAAATTACATAAAATCCATGAGTAAATTACATAAAAATCCATGAGTAAATTACATGAAATTCCATGAGCCTGCATCCAATTTCACTGCAATCCAATTTGAATATCATACCTGAACTTTAAAAAGTGACAATATGATATTTTATCTTTAAGATTTGTCACAATATGAGGCAGAACTACTGAAATTTAGTAGTTCCCTTTATCTTTCTGACCTTAATTCACATTAATTCAAAACCAATTTGAAATAGATATCAAATATCGAATACCATTTATTTTTTAAAGTTCGGGCATGTCATTCCATTGCTTGCACATCCAACCAAAAAAAAGTGAACTAGAAGAAAAAAACGGCGTGTTAAGTTAATTCTAAACTAAGTCTACCGTACTTGTGTGCGTACAAGACCGAGTTCATTCAATTTCTAAAATTGGATTACTGACCCTTAACTTTTCTAGGAATAGTGGTTGTGAACTGACTTTTTCAATATTTTCAACCCTAGTTGTGTAAGAGCAAGCCAAAAATAGAATCATATGATTTGATTCATTTTCAATAGCCATGAGATGATCATCTTAGGGTGATTCTTTTGTCAACGGATGCTTCTATTACACTCGTATTCCGTCTCTGAGTAGTGAGAATCAACTATGTAATATCTACATCGATAGTTCAAGTATTGTATTATGTTATTACTCCGATCCTTTGTAGGAACTCCCTTGATAATGAACTTGCAAAATGGATCCAATATAGTTCAAGGACTTTTGTGTAATTTGCTTTAAATTTTAAATTGCATCGTCAACAAAACACGTTTTATTGCCAAACAGTTTAGTGTAATATGTTTTATTTTGATGAGCAAACTCATTGCAAATAAATATATTGAAAATGGTACCACACTTTCGTTCAAAGTCGTGAAAGAACCAGCTTGATAATCACTCAGGCTTTCAGCTAAAATTCGTCAATTCTTTTCAACACGTCAGATTTAGATAAACTCAGACTCCAATGCTACTCTTGTTCTTGGTAGGATATTCGCATACATACGTACAAGTCTATTCTTGGTCATGTACACAAATCATATCACTAAGTTTAACGTTTATCAACAACAGACCTTTGGATACACCATAAATAATTTGGAGAATGAAAATGGAACTCCAGGAAAATTTTGAACACTTACAGGTGAAGGGCCAGAAATTCAGACCAAGATATCCAACTGAACAGTGCTTATCATATGTTCACTTGTTAGCGACCCCTGCTTGCGGGGATACACAATCAACTGCATCTTCAGACTGTGTCATTTCGCTTTGCAACAGAAAACGCAGACCTCGGAGTATAGCTCCAGTTGCACCGGGTGGGATCTCTTATGCAAGTCCTTTCAGTGCAATCCAAAGGAATGAAGTTTTAACTTTAGAAGGACTGCTATGTCCGCGCCTTTACACCAAGCTGGGAGAAAACCTCAGGCCTGACAATGGTAGTTAGCAAAGCGTCTCTATCCGATAACACATCGGATGAAGATAGTTTATTGTGTGTTTCCATGAAGGCATTAGATATGCGGACCATCTCTCGTGCACCAACCGAGCAGGCAGCATTTTCAGGCATCCTGAAAGGATCTTCAATCTACAGATGATGTTGATAAGATAGTAAACAAAGGAACTTTGCAGGGAGATGAAGAGATTCCTAGTAAAGCCGTGTTGATTAAAATTAAGTTCTCACTATTAGTTTGTCAAATGGAGAAGCCTCTAACCACCAGGGCTTGCTTAGTATGTTCTCCCACCGTCCAGTGTATGTACAGATGACGTACTGAGAAGACAAGCTCCCGATTGCAGAAAACTACAAAATCAACAGCTGCAGTCATCACTCGTGTCTGTTATGATCTGCAGTTGAGGGAAAATATACTGCAAAAGACTAAAATGAAAAGATGTCCAAATATCTACTTTGGCTTGGGATGCGAGGTCAAAGGATAACGCAGAGACAGGCTGAAGGGAGTGGATAACGAGAATCATGGGAACAAGGCGGAATATATCTTATGAGAACACGCGACTTGAGAATGGTAACCGAGGTTTGAGTGATTTGCAGGTACCACTCAAGGTAGAAAACCATAAAGAAGATTATGGAACAGACCGATTTCCATGTGCATGATGCGTAGAGTCAACTGCAGTTCAGTAACTGCTTGGGGTCAAAATTTTGAACTGGCTTGCAATAACCGGTTTGCATGCAGGTTGATGCTGCATAATGTTTTAAGGACGAAATTGTGAATCAGAGTTCATCGGTTTGACCATTTGAACCAGGTCAGTGTGATTGGGTTCATAACATTGTTGTCGTCAGGCTATTCATGAAGAAAGGTTATATATACTGAATCATTATGAGTTTGCAAATAGACAAGTATAACAAAGTATGGACAAAAATAATCTTCTTTTTTGAAAGAAAAAGGACCTCCACCTATGTGTGTGCCCAAACAAAAGTAATATTCATGTGCAGCCTTTTTGGTTTTGCAGGGAAACATAAAGGGGTAAAGAGCATTATTGCAGAAGTTTGTTCAAAATGGGCATAATAAATGCAGCATGTGATTATATTATATGATGACATCCGCAAAATAAACTATTGTTCTGGGCCTTCTGGCATTAGGAAGAAGGGGGAGGACAAAGAATAGCGTACCTTCTCAAAGAAAGAAATGAAAAGCTCATCAAGCGAGCTTTCATTGGTTGATTTGAATTTTGCAATATTTGTAGAAAATACTTCTTCTACATCACTCTCAGTATAACCTTTTCCTGTTGAAGACAAAATTTATGAATACCACCTTAAGCTCAAGCAGATACAGCTTTTCAAACAATAATGACACCAAAGCCTTCTCCCACATTAAGTAGGGTCGGAGATGCAGCTTTTAATTTTTTTGAAAGCTTAGATTATAAAAGATCTTCATGCTTTTATCCATCTTTGCTCCAGGGTCTCTGTTAAATAATTGTTTTTTGACACAAAAGAAATACATCTTATTTTCAAAAGTGTTGAATCACCTCAAACAAGTCCATCTTTTTTTTTAAATTGTGTGCTTGCCATCTGTCTTATATTCGCCCACTGATCGATTTAATCACCTATTCAATTCGGGTAGTTTTTTATTGCCTATGCATTTTTTACCTTAAAGCTGAAAACTTCACATTCATACACATAATTATCACTTTTCTCAGATAGAATTCATATGCACTTATCCATCTCTGCCGTAGTTCTATAAGCCTCTTACTGCATCATATTGGAAGTATGCTTTTGTTGACATATTGCAACAAACCACTACTGCAATGGTAAAGGTCATAGCTGTGCAACCAGGAGGTCGTTGATTTCAAACACTCTTGCACATTCAAGGTACGGTTGCATAGCATAGAACACCGAACAGCAAGCTTCACAATCGCTAATAATGTGGAAGAAAACAAAACCACGAATCAAACAAAAGGCAAGCAATTTTACGAGGAAGCCCACTTTTGCGAGAACAAGAAAATCACGGAAATGATCATATTGTAGCATCTCATTAACAGTTAAGTTTCATATATTATTATTGGGAAAATAGAAAGAGATATTTATTCCTTGGGCCCTAGGCTCTCTTATATAGCGATTAGCCTATGGGCAAATTACATAAAATGGACAGAAGAACAAAAAAATAAATAAACGATACATATAATGAAATACACTCTCCCTCAAGATGGAGCATAGATATCTATCATGCTCAGCTTGGATGAACACTTCCGGAAGGGCCCTCTCAATAGGGCTTTAGTGAAAATGTTTGTCGTCTGGTCCCCTGAACTGACATGAGATGTAGAAATGAATCCCTTCTGGATCATGTCACGTATATAATGGCAATCAACCTCAATGTGTTTTGTTCTCTCATGAAAAGCAGGGTTATTAGCAATGAATAAGGCAACCTGGTTGTCACATTCTAGCGACGTGGAAAGATGTGCATCTATATGTAGATCTGTTAGGACTGCTCGAACCCACATCATTTCCGTACCTGCTTGGGACATAGGTCAGTACTCAGATTCAACACCAGATCTAGCAACCACAGTTTGCTTCTTGCTTTTCCATGAGACAAGAGAATCTCCAACAAATATAGCAAACCCTGATGTAGACTTCATGTTCTTGGGGCACCATGCATAGTCTGCATCTGCACATGCTAAGATAGTCAGAGAATCACCCCTTTTAAATTGCAGTCTCGCACCTGATGATTTGAGATACCTTAGTATCATCCGCATAGCATCCATACGAACTTGACGAGGTTGTTCCATGAATTGGCTCACTCGACTGACTGCAAATGAAATATCGAAGTCCGGTGATGGTAACATACATAATCTTTCCCACCATCTCCCTGTATCTTCTCATGTCCACCTCATCAGTATCAAATCATAAAGCTTCATGCTTCCATGGGTGTAGTCGCAGGTCGACATCCAAGCATTCCTGTGTCACTCAATAAATCAGTGACATAGTTCCTCTGAGTCATCACAAGCCCCTGTTGATTTCTGACAAACTCCAATCCCAGAAAGTATCTTAGAGCTCCTAGATCCTTGGTAACAAACTCAGGACCCATAAATTCTTTTGCTCTTTTTATTCCTTGCATATCATCTCCTGTGATAAGTATATCATCAACATACACCATAATAGCAGTCATACCTCATGAGGTTCTCTCTGTGAAAAGAGAGTGATCTGCATTAAACCTTTTGAACCCATGTTTCTCAAACAATTCTGAGAGCTTCTGGAACAAAACTCTTGGGCTCTGCTTAAGGCCATAGATTGTCTTATGAAGTCTACATACCGGTGAACACTCCCCCTCAACAGCAAACCCCGACGACTGTTGCATGTAGACTTCCTCCTGAAGATCACCATACAGGAATGCATTCTTGACATCCAATTAAAACAGAGGTCAATCTCGAATCACGACAACAGATAGAAGGATCCGTAAGATGGAATGTCGAGCAACTGGGAAAAACATGTCAAGATAATCCTCCCCATATGTCTGAGTAAATCCTCGTGCAACCAGTCGAGCCTTGTACCTGTTAATGCTACCATTTGCAATGTGTTTTACCGTAAAAACCCATTTACAACTTACTATAGATGCTCCAGTGGGAGCTGGGCCAAGACTCCAGGTACCTTTTGACCGAAGGGCAGCTATCTCCTCTTCCATAGCTAATCGCCACTGACTATCCTGCAGAGCCTCCTGATAATTCCGTGGAATTGGCACGATTGACAATGCATCTACAAATTTCCTGAAATCGCCAGTCAAGCGATCAAAGGAGACCATGGATGTTATAGGATATGATGCACAACTGCGCTTCTGCTTCCAAAGCGTAATAGATAAGTCCAGATAAGCAACCTCCACATCTGTCCCCTATAAAGAGTCCTGCTAAAGTAGATCTCCAGACCCATCGTTAGAGATTGTGTATTCAGAACATATCTCACGTGTGCTAGATGATGAGCGATGACCATGAGCAGAAGTAGGCTGGCGGGTATAGTAATGCGGCAAAGGAGGATTTGGAATCGTAGTAGGTGGTGGAGGTGACAGACTGACAGTGCTGGTGGTGGTGGTGGTGGTGGTGACGGAGGTGGTGGTGGTGATGGTGGAGTTGGTAAGGAAGGTGGTGATGGTGATTGTAGAGACTTATATACGTTACGTTTTATTGTTCCGTAATTTCTATTTATATTTTGTAAGACTCTGTAATTTACCCAAGGGTTTTCTCCCTATATAAGAGACCCGAGGGCTCTATGGAATAACACATCAGAGTATCGATTACTTCAACATGGTATCAGAGCCAAAACCCTAACCCTAGGGTTTTGTTCTCTCCACCCGCCGCCCCCCCTCCCCCTCCTCTTTTCTCCCGCGGCCACAGGGCCCCCAGCCCTCCGCCAGGGCTTCCAGCCCTCCGCCAGGGCTCCAGCTCTCCGCCAAAGGTCTCCCAGCGCTCAGCCAGGGCTTCCAGCCCTCCGCCAGGGACCCCTCCCAGCCAGCCCAGGCGCCGCCAACCCTCCATCGAGCCCCTCCCTGCCGTCCCCGGTGCCGCCAGCCCTCCGTCGAGCATCTCCAGGCCGCCAACAGCGCCCAACCCCACTGCTGGGTACCCCTAGGTGCCGCATATCTCTTCCGTTGAGGCTTCCATAGCCACTACTCGTCCTCGGGGCGACTCACCTTCGGTCGGTTCCGGATAGATGACGGATTCAAGTGCATAACGTCTACATGTGCACTTGAATCCTCACATGTCGTGGTAGACACCAGTTTCTTGGTCTATCATCTCTAGTTGTTCTTCTCCGGCAGTATGTCAGAACAAAAGGTCGATATGCCCGCCATAGGTGCCTTTAAAGGTTCGGCACCAATCGTCAAAATGGACGAGACAAACTACGAACTGTGGGCTATGCAGTTCCTCAGTTTTATGAAGTCATGTGGTAAGAAGCATATTCTTACCGAGGATGAACCGAATATATGCCTCATGGGAGGCTGATGATGCGTATGCCAAAGTTTGGCTCTCAGGAACGCTCACGACGGAGATAGCGAATGATGTCCTCCATCAGCCCACCGCCAAGGCGATGTGGGATATTTTGGCCACAACGTACTCTCAGGCACGCAACGAGACGAAGATGCTACAGTTGCAGCATGATATCTTTACCACGAAGCAAAATGGGAGGCCTCTTCATTCCCTGTACATGTCTCTTCGTGGAATGTTCGAGAAGCTCTATAGCACCATTCCGCTCACAGCCACGCCGGAACAACAGAAGACGTTCCGCAACGCCACTATGGTTGGCGTATTACTTGCTGCCCTTGACCCTGAGTACGAGGCAGCACGCTCTCAGATCTTTGCAGATGCCACCATCCCACCGATGGAAGAAGTATACAGGAGGCTCAGTCGTGTACCTGTTCCATCGAATACAGCGACTGCACCTCCCTCGGCAATGGCAGTTTCCAGGGGACGAGGTGGTTCGTCCTCATTTCGTGGCAGAGGAAGTGGTGGACGTGGCCGCGGAGGTCGCATACGCTCTACGTGCTCATTCTGTCGTCGTACTGGTCATTCGGAGGATACATGCTATTCCAAGCATGGCTTCCCTCCTTCTGCACGTGTCCCGGATCATATTCAGGGTCCACCGGCATCTACTTCAGATCACAGGTTCGAGGAGCTTGTGGCACGGCTTCGTGATATCATGCCACAGTCATCGTCAGAGGGTGCTGAAGCTTCTGATGTTGCGGCCTCGGCGTCAGCTAGTACATCTGCTTCAGCCAGTGCCTCAGGTAGTCCTTCAGTCTCATTTCATAATCATGATCTCACAGGATGGATTGTCGATTCTGGAGCTACCCATCATCTCTGCTGTGAGAAAGATATTCTGCAATCCTACAGAGCTGTTCAGCCTGGTCGCTCTGTACTCATTGCTGATGGCACTCATTCCCCTATCATCGGTCAGGGGGAGACGGTTTTACTACCCTCTATGCACTTACAGAATGTTCTACATGCACCAGAATTCTCTATGAACCTCTTATCCATTAGTCAGATTACACGTGATTTGCACTGTCGTGCTATTTTTGACCCATCGTCTGTTATTTTTCAGGACATACTAACAGGCAGGGTGATTGGATGTGGCTCTGAGCACAATGGCCTCTATCGTCTCGTCCGAAACTCTTACGCCGGCGTCTCACTGCATTCCCAGGGCTTTGTATCTCCGTATACCTGGCATCTTCGGTTTGGTCACCTGCCGCTACAGAAAATGCGTCACCTCCTGCCTCAGATCTCTCCGAGTTCGTCTTTTCGTTGTGACGCATATCAGTTAGGGAAGCACCATCGGTCTAGCTTCCCCAGTCGTCAGAGTCGGAGCAGTCGCTCCCCATTTGAGTTATTTCACATAGATATCTGGGGTCCAAGTCGTGTCCCAGATCATCAGGGGCACAGGTTCTATTTAGTTGTGGTTGATGATTTTTCTAGAGTGTCCTGGACTTTCCTTCTTAAAAATAAATCCGAAGCAGGAAGTGTTATTCAAAATCTTATCAATGAAGTTCAAAATGTTTTTCATCTACTGTTAAGTATGTGCGTACTGACAATGCATTGGAGTTCTGCACTCGTTCACTTGCTCGCTTCCTTTCTTCTAAAGGCATTATCCACCAAACCACATGTGCTTACACATCTCAACAAAATGGGGTTGCAGAACGGAAGCATCGACATTTCCTTGATATTGCTCGCACATTACTTATTCAGAGTTGTGCTCCATTATCCTTTTGGGGGGATGCTATACTTACAGCATGCTATCTGGTCAACCGCATGCCTACGACTGTTCTTGGGGAAAAGTCTCCAATCTCTGTTCTTTTTCCCGACAAAGATTTGTTTACACTTACACCTCGGGTCTTTGGCACTGTTGCGTTTGTCCACCGCTTATCTCCAGGGCTTGATAAGCTATCTCCTAGGGCTATCAAGTGTGTTTTTGTGGGCTACTCCAGGACACAGAAAGGATACCGTTGCTATGACCCTGTTCATGACAAGTACTATGTGAGTGCAGATGTTACATTTTTCGAACCTGTCATGTACTTCTCCCCTGCAGGTGACAGATTGGTCTCCTCCACATCCACAGATTCCAATGTCTATGTGCCTCCACCTCCAAGCCTGGGTCAATCCTCTACTCCACCACCACATCCACCACCACCACCACCACCACCACCACCACCCCCGCCACTACCTCCAGTTGTACCTTTTACTAAGTTCTATACAAGGCGGCCAGGCCCTGCTCAAGCTACATGTCAACCATCCAACACGCCTCAGGTATGTTCTGATGTTAACACTAATGATGGGTTAGACAATGCACCTGTGCAGGAGCCTTTACTACAGGAGGAGGATCAACCGCTCAACACTGTGATGGATGATTTGGATCGGCTCATTGCTCACAGGAAGCAGCGAAGACAGTGTGCTTCATATCCTCTTGCCTCTCAAGTCTCATTTCATCGTCTCAACGGGGATTTCCAGAAGTTTGCAGCTGCTGTCTCGTCAGTTGAGATTCCACGGACATATCAGGATGCCATGAAGATTGATTGCTGGCGTCTAGCCATGGAAGAGGAGATGCGTGCCTTGCAATCTAGAGGGACTTGGTCTCTTGTCCCCATTCCTTCAGGTGCCTCCGTGGTGAGTTGCAAGTGGGTGTTTACGGTGAAATATCATGCGGATGGACGTCTCGACAGATACAAGGCCAGACTTGTAGCACGGGGATTTACCCAGACGTATGGGGTAGATTATTTGGATACTTTTTCACCAGTGGCGAGACACTCCACTCTTCGCATCCTCCTCTCTGTTGCTGTGGTGCGTATGCTTTCTTGTATGGTGACCTACAGGAGGAAGTCTACATGCAGCAGCCACCAGGGTTTGCTGCTAAGGGGGAGACTCAGATGGTGTGCAGACTTCATAAGGCTATCTATGGCCTCAAACAGAGTCCCCGAGCATGGTTCCAGAAGCTTTCCCAGCTAATTGAACGACAGGGGTTCAGGAGATCAAATGCGGACCATTCACTGTTCGTCCAGAAGACCCCTAGAGGTACAGTTGTTGTTATGATATATGTTGATGACATCTTGGTTACAGGAGATGATGCTCAGGGGATTGAGATAACCAAGTCCCTGTTGGGAAGCTAGTTCATTACGAAGGATCTGGGCACGATACGATATTTTCTGGGGATAGAGTTTGCAAGAAATGCACAAGGAATGGTGATGACTCAAAGAAAATATGTCACAGACTTGCTAGTTGAAACAGGAATGACTGGATGCAGACCTTCAAGTACACCTATGGACCCAAGCATGAAGCTGTACGACGATGATACCGAGGAGGTGGACAAAAGATGGTACAGAGAGATGGTGGGTAAGCTCTTATACATTACTATAACTCGACCGGATATTGCCTTTGCAGTAAACCGGGTGAGTCAATTTATGGAGCAGCCGAGGCAAGTTCATATGGATGCCTTGTATATGATATTGAGATATCTGAAGTCTTCTCCAGGCACAGGGTTGCTATTCAAGAAAGATACAGATCTGTCTATTTCAGCTTGTGCAGATGCAGATTATGCAGGATGTCCAAGGGATCGTAAATATACTTCTGGATTTGCTATCTTCATAGGAAGCTCTTTAGTTTCTTGGAAAAGCAAGAAACAGACTGTTGTGGCGAGATCCAGTGCTGAATCCGAATACAGAGCCATGGCACAAGCAAGCACAGAAATGATGTGGGTTAAAGCAGTCTTAGAAGATTTGAATGTAGATGTCCCCTTGCCTATGAATCTTCAATGTGACAATCAGGCAGCATTGTTTATTGCCAACAATCCAGCTTTTCATGAGAGAACAAAGCACATCAAGGTGGATTGTCATTATACTAGGGACATGATTCAGAAGGGCTTCATTTCCACTTCAATTTCAGTTCAAAGAACCAGACTGCTGACATATTCACCAAGCCATTGCTCAGAGGACCTTTCCAGAGATGTTCTTCCAAGCTGAGCATGATAGATATCTATGCTCCATCTTGAGGGGGAGTGTAGAGACTTATATATGTTACGTTTTATTGTTCTGTAATTTCTATTTATATTTTGTAAGACTCTGTAATTTACCCAAGGGTTTTCTCCCTGTATAAGAGACCCGAGGGCTCTATGGAATAACACATCAGAGTATCGATTACTTCAACAGTGATGATGGCATGTATATTTGATCATCAGATGCTGAAGAAGTTAACCGATCACCTGTAGGAGAAAAGTACATTACAGACTCAAAAAAGATGACATCATAACTAACATAGTATTTCCTGCGCAATGGATCACAACATCTGTATCTTTTTTGTGTCCTGGAGTACCAGACAAAGACACACTTGACAACTCTAGGAGAGAGCTTGTCAATCCCTGGTGACAGCTGGTGGACAAACGCAACCGAGCCAAACACACGAGTAAGTAAGAATAATTCCTTCTCAGGAAAGGCAAGAGAAAAGGGAATTTTCTTACCTAAGACCAACGAGGGCATGCGATTAATAAGATAGCATGGCGTAAGGTAGCATCACTCCAAAAAGAATGTGGAGCACGACTCTGAATGAGAAGGGTTCTCGTAATATCAAGTAAATGACGATGCTTCCTCTCTGCAACACCATTTTGTTGGGAAGTATAGGAACATCAAGTTTGATGAATAATACCATGTGATAAAAAATACTTGGAAAGAGTATGAGTACAAAATTCCAAGACATTATCAGTTCTTACAAATTTCACCAAGGTTGAAAACACATTTGTTACTTCAGTTAGAAAATTTTTGATAACATCTCCGGCTTCATATTTATTCTTTAATAAAAAGATTCAGGACATACGAGAGAAATCGTCAACTGCAACAAGATAAAACATGTACCTCTGATGATCAAGAACATGACTGGGACCCCAAATATCTATATGAAACAACTCAAAAATGGAGCTACTGCTCCGACTATGATGACTGTGAAACGCATACCGATGATGTTTTCCCAACTGACATGCCTCACATTGAAAGCATGAATGAGGAGAGATCTGAGGCAGAACACGACACATTTTCTGGAGCAGGAGATGGCCAAAGCGCATGTGCCACGTAAAGGGTGAGACAAGTCCAACAAACAGAGAGGAAATGCCAGCATACGAAGTTCGAACTAGGCGATAGAGGCCACCTTGCTCACAACCACACCCAATCACTTTGCCCGTAAGGATGTCCTGAAATACAAGCGAAGATTTTTTTTGAGAAAAAAATACAAGAGAAGATGGGTCAAATATAGCTCGATAATGTAGAACCTTTGTAATCTGACTAATAGATAACAAGTTCATAAAGAAGTCAGGTGCATGCAAAACATTCTGTAAAGCATAGAGGGGCGTCAAACTAATCTCCTCCTGTCCAGTGATTGGGGAATGAGTCCCATCTACAATAGCCACAGTTCTTCCTGGGGGAACTTGTATGTATGTTGTAAGTTGCCCTGTCTCCACGCAATTGGTGTGTGGCACTAGAGTCCATAATCTATTCTATAACATCAGATCCACTACTGCCAGTGAGTGCATAAGTACTACCTGGGGTACTGGAGGACGCTGAAACAGCTACATCAGAGTGACTCCCAGAGGCCGAGGAAGACATAACAAGACTGACTGGAGGTATAATGTCCATCAATCAGGCAACAAGGTCATCAAATCGTTGATCCAGAGAGGAGGCAGCTGGGGGCTAAATATGCTCAGCCACTCGAGCAGAGGCATGAAATCCATGCTTAGAGTAGCATGTATCTTCAGTATGTCCAGAACGATGGCGAAATGTGCAGGGCTGACGAACACGACCTCCTCTGCCACGAGGTCCTCGTCCACGAAACTGAGAAGAGCCTCCTCGACCTCGGGAGGCTGTCATTGCTAAAGAGATCTGACTGGCAGTAGAAGATGGAACAGTGATCCGATTAAGCCCGCGGAAGGCTTCCTCCATAGGAGGAATAGTAGAGTCTGCCAAAATCTGAGAACGGGTCGCCCATACTCAGGATCTAGGGCTGCTAGGAATACACCAACCATGGCGGCATTTGCTCAGGAGTAGATATAAGAGGCATGAAGCTATAGAGCTTCTCGAACATCCCACACAAGGATGTATATAGCGAGTGAAGAGGACGCACATTCTACTTAATAGTAAAGATATCATGCCGGAGTTGCACAATCTTCGTCTCATTCTTTGCCTGTGAATAAGTAGCAATGAGAATATCCTGCATCGCCTTGGTTGTGGGTTGATGGAGTATATCTTTGGCGATCTCTATTGCCAATATGCCTGAAAGCCAAACCTTGGCATAGGCATCATCCGCCTCCCATAAGGCGTTAATCCCAGTCTTCTCAGCAGGCTCTTTCTTGGTAAGAATTATGTTTCTTACCTGTAGACTTCATCATGCTCATGAACTGCATAGCCCACAGTTCATAGTTTGACCCGTCCATCTTTACTATAGGAACAGAACCTCTGAAGGTGCATGTGGAGGGAATATCGACCTTGCTTTCTAACATGACGACTGAAGAAGACCAGGATTGAAGACTTAGATTAGTGTTTTTCTACACTGACATAGAAAGATTTGATTGCATATGGAGACTTATGCAACCAATCTCATCAAAGAAGAAAGCTCGACGGTGGTATCCCTCTTAAAAGGGAAGGTGCGGTGGCACCTCTTGGAGGAGGTGTAGGGGGGCGGGCGATGAGCTACGGAGCATTGGGAACGGCAGTGCAGGGTCAGGGCCCGGAGTCGCAGGGCACCGGGGACGGAGTCGCGGGGCCCGGAGGAGGTGCAGCCGGGCCCGGAGGGGGTGCAACGATGTAGCAGTGACGGGCTAGAGCCGCGGGGGCCTGGTGAAAAAAACCCTAGGCAGGAGCCGTAGGGGCGGCAGCGGGAGCCGCTGGTGCTAGGCAAGGATGGGCCTGGGAAGCCCTAAGCGCAGATCCGGGGAACCCTAGGCGACGATGACCTGGGGTGACGACGGGAAGGGGCGGCGATGTGCCGGGGTTGGCGGCACCCAAGGTGGAGCGCGTGCGAGAGGCTTGGGGGTGGGGTTTAGGGTTAGGGTTTCTGTACATGAGCTCCGGTTTAGGACCACCGCTCTGATACCATGTTGGGAAAATAGAAAGAGATATTTATTCCTTGGACCCTAGGCTCTCTTATATAGGGAGTAGCCTATGGGAAAATTACATAAAGTGGACAGAAGAACATGAAAATAAATAAATGATACATATAATGAAATATATTTCTACAATTACTGGGTGACGGGATCCAATCCGAGATACATTTACCCAATACAAGTAACATTATTCAACACCCCTTCTTAAGTTGGGCATGGATGTCAATCATTTCGAACTTGTCTACATTCATCACATGTTGCATAGTGCGAACACTGGGAAGGTCTTTAAGGAATATGGTTGCTAATTGATCTAACTCAATAAAAGGCGATAAAAGTATCGATCAACTTCAACATGTTTAATGTGATCATCTTGAATAGGATTGTCTGCAATGTTTGTAGCGGCTTCATTGTCGCAGTATAATTGTTGGAGTATTTAGTAGTGCGCCTGTTGAGTTATAGATGGGTAAATGGATACCTCCCGGATCCATTTACCCCATCCAGTGGTTTAGTCCCACATCGTCCAGTGGTGGGACTTGGAGGTCCTGTGGAGGCTATATAAGGAGACCCAGGCCTCCTGTAACAGATGAGAAAAAGTAATGCATAGCATGCCCCTTTGAGGGCTTCTCCCGTGGTTTCATCCCGCTCCTCACGGAGTAGGGTTCCACGTAAAAAAAATCCCGTTGTTCTTTCTTCTTTATTTATCTTTTTTCATGTTACGCTTCCGCTTCCGATTTTCTAACATGGTATCAGAGCGGGATCGATTCTCGGAGATTTGTTCTTGAGTTGTTTTATGTATTTTTCGAGAGTCAGATTGTGATAAAGATTTATGTGAGTTTGTTCGAGTTCTGCACGAGACCATTCAACGTTATACTATCGTTGCTAGGGTTTCGTTTTTTGAAACCCTAGATATTTTATCCAGAAGCCGAGATCCAGATCTGAGTAGTTGTTCCTAGCGAAGCTGCAGGCGGCGGCAAAGCCCTAGCCGCACGGAGGGTCCTGCATCTAGCGTCATCCTCCGTGCAACAGTTCGAAGTAGATTGTGCACCAGTGAGTTTGCAAAGTCCCGTTGCAAAGCTCCGTTGCAAAGCCCTGTTGCAACTCCCCCTTCTCGCGGCATATCTCCGGCATCGCGGCATAGCGGCGCCGCTATCTCACCTCAAACACGCAACCCCAAGGCAGCGTTCCCCCCTCCGTCTCGCAGTCCAAAGGCGGCGCACCCGTACCCTCGCGCCGGTTCTCCTCCTGCCGCAAACACCAGGCGGCGGTCCCGTGCCCTCGCGTTGGTCTCCAGGCGCCTCCTGCCCTTGCGGGCTCCCCAGCGGCGACCCAGGCGCATCCTCAGAGTAGCACAGCGAGATCAATGGTCCTGCGCGTGGCTGCCAATGTCGACTACCCACTGGCGATGCCGCTCCAGCAGGCGGCGCAGCCCCGCACGCCCTCCTCGCTCCTCTTTCAAAGGCGGCGGCTCCCTCTCCAGACGCAAACCCCTCCATGCGGCGACGCAAACCTCGACCGCGCCATTCCCCCAGACGAGCGGCGCTGCTCCCTGATTCCCAGGGGCGGGGGTCCATTGGCGGCGGTCACGGATGGGTTCCCGCAAGGGGAAGCCCTAAAAATGGTTTGCTTTGTTTCCTTCTGGACCCGAGTGGGCCCTTTATTAAAAAAAATTGTTGTACGTATAAGCCCAAGTGGGTTGATCGGCTTGTATTAAGAAAAAAAAGGAGGAGGTGCGGGGAATGCAGAGGCCGTGAAAAAAAAGAAGGGAGCTATGTGGAGGCCCAACAAAAAAAAAGGGAGAGGGCCTAATATTTTAAAAAAGAAGAGGGGGAGAAAAAAAAAGGAGATGCGTACATATAAAAAGTCGTACGCAAATTGCACAAAAAATATATTATCACGTGCAAAAATCAAAAAAAAGGGAAAAAAATAAAAAAAAAATTGTGCGAAGCAAAAGCCGAAAAAAAAAGGTTGAAACAGCTTGGAGAAAAAACTATTTCGAAAAAAAAATGATGAATGTTTTGAAAGCCGAACGGCTTATTGGTATTTTGTACCAATTTCGTCTTCTCCCAACTTGGTCGATTTCATTTTCCGACAAGTATGGGAGAAAGGGGGAGTATATATGTAGAGTCCCAGGTCTTGTATTCCAGATTCCAGATTCAGATGCCAGTCTCTAGACCAGCCAGTTGATCAGACTCTACAGTCCGGTTTTAGACTCGACGATCATTGTTTTTGAGTCTCCAGTTTCAAACAAGCATGAGTGTGCGGTCATTTTCAGATGAGCATATGTTGCCATCATTGTCAGAGGTCTCCATCATTCTTCTAGTTGTCAAGCCAGAGTTTTCATGTGAGCCATAGGGACTCCAGAGTAGAGGATCATTCCCTATGCCATATGTTGGCAAGGGTTTTCATGTGGTATCATAGGTACACCAGAGCAGTGCACCATTCTCTGAGCCAGATGGGAGAGACCCAGTTCTCCGACGAGGAGACTTCAGGCGCAAGTTCAGACTCGATGGTCAGATTCCGAGTCTTCAGTTGACTCACATTCCAGCCCGTTCGTCCTCCTCACCTGCACGACATGAGAAGCAACGTCCTCGACTGCAGCATGTGCGCGTCGGGTTGATATTGTCCGTAGTGTCCTATAGCGTTGAGTTGAGTTTCTTTCTGTTTGTTTGTCCAAGCTGAGCATTGCATGCTCCAGCTTGAGGGGGAGTGTTGGAGTATTTAGTAGTGCGCCTGTTGAGTTATAGATGGGTAAATGGATACCTCCCGGATCCATTTACCCCATCCAGTGGTTTAGTCCCACATCGTCCAGTGGTGGGACTTGGAGGTCCTGTGGGCTATATAAGGAGCCCCAGGCCTCCTGTAACAGATGAGAAAAAGTAATGCATAGCATGCCCCTTTGAGGGCTTCTCCCGTGGTTTCATCCCGCTCCTCACGGAGTAGGGTTCCACGTAAAAAAAATCCCGCTGTTCTTTCTTCTTTATTTATCTTTTTCCATGTTACGCTTCCGCTTCCGATTTTCTAACAATAATTTCATTAGAAGATTAACCTTGAAACACACGGCATCGAGCATGATTTTGAACTAAAGCATCTTAGCAACCCCAAATGCCATAAGCATAATATTCAACTTCAACATTGGATCCAGCACATACATTCCATTTCTACCTCCTCCATATAATGAGGTTTCCACTGAAGTAGCCAGAGGTAGAGCAATGATCAGCAAGGTGCCCAACCTCCTCAGCAATTACTTTTATTTTCTGAGAAATAATAGGACGGACCTCTATGAGAGGCCCGTCCATGCTTTATATATTAATACCTACTCAACATTTATATGAGCCTCAACTTTGCAAAAAAAAAATCTTCTCTCAGATTTTTGTCTAAGTAGCACATGATTTTATACAACGCTCGCATGTGTATTAGTAGGTGCATGCATTTACTAACTAGTGGCGTTCATCAAATAGGAGATTTCAAGCCTGCAGAGAGTGTATTAGAAGGCGCATGCATTTACTAACTAATAGAGTTCATTTAATATGAGATGTCAAACCCTAATGCCTATATCTCGCACTATTACTGGAAGCACAAGTTCACACCCCCGACCAGCTCATGCTGGGTCAGGAATTCTCGGGGCTCGACCTGCAGTAGGACCCGATACTTGTTTCAGATGCCTTCAGAAAGGGCACCGCGCAGCAGAGCACCCAAACCCTAAGGCTAGACCCGCCCATTTATGCACCATCGACGACCCTGAATACCCCGACCCTGACCGGCAGGAATCCCCTGAAGAGGATCTGACCACTTTGACTGCTGACACCGTGGGAGCCGATGACTATGAGCCTCTAGGAGTGGATGGAGACGTATCCGGACCATTCTTGGTAATTGAACATGAGAACTTTATCGCTCCTGACAAACATCTTGCTCACACCCGCTGTCAACGACGCTGATAGTTGGCTGCGTCGCAGCATCTTCCGAACCACCTGCACCTCAGGAGGGCGACGTTGTTCGCTGATCATTGATGGAGGAAGCGTTGAGAACTTCGTTTCACAAGAAATGGTCGATAAGTTGGGTCTGTCAACTCAACCACTCGAGAAACCTTACAGTGTGACCTGGTTTCGAGGTGGTACCCAACTCCCGATCCACCGTCAAAGCCTCGTTAGCTTCTCAATTGGGCCTTCATATAAAGACGAGGTGTGGTGCCATGTAGCCCCTATGGATGTCTGTCACGTACTACTTGGGAGACCGTGGCAGTTCGATCGAGACACGGAGCACAGAGGAAAAATGAACACTTACACCTTTCTCATAGACAAGGTGCGTGTGACCCTTAGACCACAACGTGAAGCCCTTAGCCCTCGCCAGGTGGCTACACTTCGAGCCGCGACCGCACAATCTGGTAAAAACACTCCACCGTCAAAGACTTCGACTACGCGTTCCGTATTGTTGAAGGAAGCACAGACGTTCCAACGGGAAATTCAGGAGAGCTCCACCATTTATGCACTAATAGGACGTGAAGTGAACAACCAAGAGACAACTACACCCGAAGTCTCGCCTGAGATAAAGCCCATCATCCAAGAGTTCGCTGACATTATGCCTGAAGAGTTGCCTGAAGGACTACCCCCGTTGCGGGACATTCAACATCACATTGACCTAGTCCCCGGAGCCAGCCTACCCCACCTACCACATTATCGGATGAGCCCAAGTAAACACGAAGAAATGAACAAGCAGGTCACTGATCTTCTACGTCGTGGATATGTTCGAGAGAGTATGAATCTCGTGGCGGTCCCTGCTCTGCTTACCCCAAAAAAGGATGGCACATGGAGAATGTGCGTGGACAGTCGTGCTATCAACAAGATCACGATCAAGTATCGTTTTCCGATTCCACGCCTTGATGACATGCTCGACATGCTATCGGGTGCCAAATTGTTCTCCAAGATGGATCTTCGCAGTGGCTACCATCAGATTCGCCTCCGACCTGGAGACGAGTGGAAGACGGCCTTTAAGACCAAAGAGGGCCTCTATGAATGGACGGTAATGCCTTTCGGCCTGTCTAATGCCCCCAGTACCTTCATGCGGACCATGAACCATGTATTGCGACCCTTCATCGGTAAGTTTGTGGTTGTATACTTTGATGACATAGTGATCTACAGTTTGACCAAAGATGACCACTTATCTCACTTGCGACAAGTCCTGGAAATCTTGAGAGCCCAACAACTGTATGTCCACCTCAAGAAATGCTCCTTCATGTCTGACACGGTCCTCTTCCTGGGATACATTGTCACTGCCGATGGACTTAAGGTTGACCCCTCCAAGATTCAGGCCATTCAGAGCTGGCCCGTGCCCAAAACCCTCACTAAGATTCGCAGCTTTCTGGAATTGGCTTCTTTCTATCGACGCTTCATCCGGAACTTTAGCACTTGTGCAGCTCCGTTGGTAGATTGCACGCGTAAAGGCGCACCCTCCTGGACTCTTGAAGCAGAAACCAGCTTTCAAAATCTAAAACATCAATTAACACATGCCCCTGTTTTGGCACTTCCTGACTTCACCAAGGTTTTTGTAGTCGATTGCGACGCCTCACATGTCGGGATTGGTGCCGTCCTAAGTCAAGAAGGATGACATGTAGCATTCTATAGTGAGAAATTGAATGAAGCTCGATCACGATACTCCACTTATGATGTCAAATTCTATGCCGTGGTGCAAGCCCTCAAGCATTGGAGGCATTACCTGATCCAACGTGAATTTGTCCTTAACTCTGACCATGAAGCTTTACGATATCTGAACTCTCAGAAGACCCTTAACAAGCGTCATGCCAAATGGGTTAGTTTCCTCCAAGAATACATGTTCCATCTCAAACACAAAGCTGGAACCCTGAACCGCGTGGCCGACGCGTTGAGCCGGCGAGCACATGCCCTGACCACAATGACCGTCAGCACAACAGGATTTGACACACTCAAGGACCTCTACCCCACTGATCCTGACTTCGGACAAGTTTATGCAGAATGTGTTGATACGGGACATGATCCGACAGCTACTTATGTCCTTCATGACGGATTCCTGTTCAAAGTCCATCGACTGTGCATCCCTGCCACCTCCCTTCGTGAGAACTTAATTTCAGAACTACATAACGGTGGCTTAGTTGGACACTTTGAAAGGGACAAGACCTTGACCCTTCTCCAAGAGCGATTTTATTGGCCGCAGATGCGAAAGGATGTCACAAAGTTCGTACAAAAATGCCAAACATGTCAAAAATTCAAAGGCCATAGGCAGAACACTGGGTTGTATACACCTCTGTCGATTCCTCTGCGACCCTGGGAAGACATCACTATGGATTTTGTGCTAGGCTTACCCCCACGGTACGAAAAGTTGACTCTATATTTGTGGTTGTGGACAGATTTTGCTAAAATGGCACATTTCATTGCATGTAGAAAAACCTCAGATGCATCTCATGTTGCTGATTTGTTTTTTCATGATGTCGTTCGATTGCATGGTGTTCCTCGTTCTTTTACATCGGATCGTGATACCCGATTTTTGAGTCATTTTTGGCGCACGCTTTGGTCTCGTCTTGGTACTCGTTTGCAATACAGCACCGCTTATCATCCACAAACAGATGGGCAAACCGAAGTAGTTAACAGATCATTAGAAAATTTATTGCGATGTCTTGCAGGGGACTCTCCGTCCAAATGGGATCTAATTCTTCCCCAAGCTGAATTCGCGTATAACAGTTCTACTAATAGGTCCACCGGAAAATCGCCATTTGAGAGTGTGTACGGCTTTCCACTTACCCAATTTCTAGACCTAAAACCCACAACCATGCAAGGGAGAAGTAGTGCAGCTGTTGAGGATCTGGTCGAACACCTAACCCACCTCCATACTGAAATCCGGGCCAAACTCCAAACCATGACCCAGAAATACCAAGCCCAAGCCAACCTACACCGAAGAGAGAGCGAGTTCAGAGTTGGAGAATTAGTGATGGTCCACCTAAAAAAAGAGAGGTTTTCTTTGAGAGTCCACCAAAAATTGAGTGAACGAAAGATTGGTCCATTCCGAATCCTCAAAAAGATTGGGCCCAATGCTTACTTACTCGATCTGCCGCCAGACGTCCAGACATCGCCAGTCTTTAATGTATCAGATCTCTTCTTATATCACGGAGATGAACAGATAGATGCCACCACGCCAACAGTTCCCGCTGATGACACACGCCAACCACCAGCCGCGACTGATGCCGATCAGATTGAAGATATTGCAGACATCCGAGATATGACGACTAGACGTGGTCTCTTCCGACGATATCTAGTCAAGTGGAAGGGACGACCTCTTACAGATTGCACCTGGATTGACGAGGATGAACTCCAACAACTCCGCCCCGATATACTTCAGAACTTCCACGATGCCATCTCGACTGAGCGAGATTCTTTTCAGCAGGGGGGAGTTGATGCAGCATGATCTTACATGATCACATTTTCAACATTTGCTTTATTTATTTTATTTAATTTATTCTATGTAAAAGGCTCATTATACAAGGCCTTATTATCCTATATTTTTTTGTTTTCTTTCTTTTCCTAGTTTTTAGGAAGTTGTTGCTTATTTTGGGGGAAATTAGCCTCTATAAAAGGCCCCCTTGTATTAGGGTTTGGATGAAGTTTGAATGAAAGTTTATTTTTCACCCTCACTTATCTCTCTCTCTCCCTCTCTCTCTCTCTCTAATCCCGCCGCCCTCTCTCCCTCTTCCCTCCCATGTTTTTCCTTCGACCCAACCCTAACCCTCATCTTCACACCGCCTCCCGCCCCTCTCCTCCCTCTCCCCCTCGCCGCCTCTTCTCTTCCCCCCCCTCGGGTTCTCCTCCTCTCCTCGCGGTTCACCGGCCCCGCCCGCATCCCGATCTCCCCCCCCCCCAGCACCCTGCACCCTCCCGCGCGTGAGCCCACGCGACCCCCGCCTTCCCGCGACTGCGCCACCGCCTCCCACCACCTTCCCTCGCCTCCCCAACGCCACCTGCACCCTCAGAGCCGCCTCGCCCCCCCTCCCCTGCCTGTTACACCGCCCTTGTCCCTCCCCCTGGGACCGTGGCCTTCCCCCCCCCCCCCCACACCCCCGTTACCGCCGGCACCGCCCCAGTCGAGCCCCGCACCGATTCGCCGTCCTGCGACCTTGTCAAGAGCCTCCTGTGCCGCGGCAAGCTTTCCAAGCCTCGAGGTGACACTGACCAGATCTGAAGTTCGCCATTTTCTCCCTTGCCGGTTGTGGTATGAGCACCAATTCCACCATTTATTTCCACTGCATATTATTAGTTTGTGGATTGCTATATTGTTGATTGGTTTGGCGAATGATTGAGATTCTGTGCCGCAAACAACGCTACTTATTTCCCATAATCATTAACTATTCGTGTTGCCCTAAGTTTGTGGAGAAACCGGTGCAAAACTCGAGAAATTTACCATCATTTGTTGCTGAATTTTGCGCATCGCCTATCATCTAATGTGTTTTCGTCATCTAGTCCGTTAGTTTCAACCTTTAGAATTGTTTAGTTAATCCGCTATTTAAGTAGGTTGCATCAATTTGGTATCAGAGCGAAAGATCCGAGTCATCTTCATTGTCTTGCATTTCACAAAAAAAATCATATTGCATTTGTGGAGTCCCTAAACCCGTGAGAACGGAACTTCTATGGCTCGCCACCCCGATCCACATCCCATTGCGCGATTGGAAGCATTGATAGCAAACTTGGGTGAGGAAAATCTGATCTGCATCAGAAAGGAAGGCTCAAATAGTGCACCAATCTACATAGTCATACTCCTTGGCAAAGTCAAGCTTCCAAAGCAACTCCTAACCTACATGCACTTCCAACTAGCAACAATCTCAGAAGGCATCACCATCCATCCATTATATATGTACTAAGAATAATTTTTGTTTACATGGGTGCAACGATATAATCCAAGACCACACATAGTCGATTAGATGTGACTTTCACCATAATAAGGTAGACAACATTGGACAATGTAATAGGTCATATATCATCCACGTGTCATACAACATTTTTCTTAGGTAGCAGGAAAAAGAAATAAATGATTCATACATTCAAAGTCTTTGTTCACCTGTCGCAAATCCTCAATCACTGCAGTGCTCGTTTTCCCAACCAAGTCCTAGAACTCCTGAAAGAAGATAAAAAACCACCCGATTACGTAAACCATCAGCATTCTGTCAAACGCCTCCTTACAAACCTTCTACACAGTGAAAAACCTCACCAAGCCAGACCTTTTTTCCTCAGAAAACCTTGGCACATCTCGACCAACCCATCTCACCCTACCATTCTAGATACGCCTACTCAACTCACGAAAATGCCTAAGCATAGTATCTCTAATAGCCGAACTTCTCTCCACCGCCCACCTCAAGTGAGTGGATCAAGTTATGCCGCCTCATTTTGCTAACCATAGCATACAAAATAAGTGTCGCCACTCCCTTCCTTCAGCCACATCATGCTTCTTATCCTCCTAAAGTAGCACCCAATGGTACTCCCGCCTAGCCACCTTCTCCTCCTCCTATAGCTCCTTGGAATCCTTAAGAGTATCACACGGGTCACCTACTCCTAAGCCCTCACCCTCATCTCTCTCTATCGAAGTCGCACCTCCCTTCTGACATCTGACGTAGTGCCTCCAACTTCACTACCAACACTCTAGAGGCTGCCCCATCACAGAAAGGTCCATCCATCAACAAGAACATGCTTCATGAAGCCATTCTCAAGTAGTCACGACCGGTCAAAGCAGACCAACCCACCAACATAACAACCCTCGTCTAGTTCCACCAAATCGTTGTGTTCATATGTGAATATGATAGGGAGAGCACAAATGCTAAAAGATACACCTCCAACGACTTAACAGAACCAAGGAAGCAGTCCATATGCGACCAAGATGATGAAAATTCTGCCATGTGTAGAGGGAATAGGTCGCGTGACGCAGGTGTTGAATGATCTGCCCTACATAGATGTGGGCTACAGGTCTCGGGAAAGCCTTTCTTTGATTATATAGTTTTTTCCGTCCCCTATAATCTAGTCCGATATATCTATATCTAGGGTTGTTGGTCATTTTTCGAGAAAAAAAGAAGTCTTTCTCTTTGCACCTCTGATCCAGAGGAAAGGGGTCAACCATGTGAACTGGCATGGGTCTTCTTAAGACTCGAAGATTATATTAAAATTTGAATATTTGTACCTTTTCTTGTTTTAATTCGGGTCTGAGCTATATATTTGGTCAGTGGTACTACCAAAAAGTATGTCGAGAAAGAGCTCGAGTGCGTGGTCAAGCTCGATCGAGTCCTTTCCTTCAAGACTGAACCATGCACCAAGGTTGGTTGCTTCCTTCTTCGCCCAAACCTTCTAAGACCTCTAACGAGTAACGACATAACACCCAAAAAATTTGCAAACAACAGGGAGTTAAGATCCACATCCCTCTCTTCTGGGAACTACCAACATCAAACAGAGTGACATTAAAGTCACCTCACACCAACCACCAAAGTTTAGGAAAGTGATCACACCACCCACAACTCATCCCATTAATCTATCATAGCTAAGGCCCCAATCGGCTCGGGCTCGATAAGGCTCGAGCCGAGTTAAGACAAGTATGCATGTAGACCGGGCATTCCGTCTACTTATATAGACTCCCCGCTCCCTCCGAGTTCAACTTTACCCGATGTGGGATAAAGTAAAGCCTCTTATCGAGTTATCGAGCTGAGCCCTTTTCGAGCCCCCTATCAAGTTATTGAGCCTTGTTGGGAAAAATGATCAATCTGTTTATTCCAATAACCCTAGGCTCTCTTATATAGGAGAGCATTCTATGGGTAAATTACATAAAGCATACATAAGTAAAGAGAGTTAAGAAACAGTCTAAGAAATAGGGAATAAAGATGGTAACATAAATATATATCTCTACACTCTCGTTCAAGATGGAGCATAGATGTCTATCATGCTCAGCTTGGACAAACACTTCTGAAAAGGTCCTCGGAGTAAGGCCTTTGTGAGGATGTCTGCAGTCTGGTCCCCTGAGTTGATATGAGATGTGGAAATAGAACCCTTCTGAATCATATCACGTATATAATGGCAATCAACCTCAATGTGCTTTTGGTACGTTCATGAAATGGGTTATTTGCAATAAATATAGCAGCCTGATTGTCACATTTCAGTGACATGGGATGATGGGAAGAGGAACATCTATGTGTAGATTTGTAAGGACAGCTCGAACCCACATCATTTCTGTGCTAGTCTGGGCCATAGCCCTATGCTATGACTCAGCACTAGTCATGGCCACTACAGTTTGTTTCTTGCTTTCCATGAGACAAGAGAATCTCCAACATATACTACAAAACCTGTGGTGGACTTCTTATCCTCGGGGCACCCTGCATAATCTGCATCTGTGTATGCTGAGATGGTGACCGACTTGCCTTTTCTAAACAATAGACATGCACATGTGGATGATTTTAGGTACCTTAGTATCATCTGTATAGCGTCCATATGTACCTTACGTGGTTGCTCCATGAACTGGCTAACTCTGCTAACTGCAACTGAGATATCTAGTCTGGAAATTGTAACATAAAGAAGCTTTCCTACCAGTTCTCTATACCTTCTCTTGTCCACTTCATCAATATCATTCTCGTACAACTTCATGCTTGGATCCATAGGTGTAGCAGCAAGTCTACACCCAAGCATACATGTTTCACTAAGCAGATCAGTGACATATTTCCTCTGAGTCATTATTATTACTTACTGATTTCTGGCAAACTCCAGTCCCAGAAAGTATCTGAGATCTCCAAGGCCCTTGGTAATGAATTCACGACCCAGAAAGTCTTTAGTCATCCTTATTCCCTGTAGGTCATCTCCTGTAATGAGAATATCATCAACATATACCATAATAGCAGTCGTACCTCTGGCAGTTTTTTGTATGAAAATAGAATGATCTGCATTGGATCGTTTGAACCCTTGCTTTTCAAACAAATCTGAGAGCTTCTGGAACCAAGCTCTCGGGCTCTGCTTGAGCCTATATATGACCTTATGAAGTCTACATACCGATATACACTCCTCCTCAGTAGTAAACCCTGATGGTTGCTGCATATAGACTTCCTCCTGAAGATCGCCATAGAGGAAGGCATTTTTGACATCAAGTTGAAACAAAGGCCAATCTCGAAGTACCGCAACAGATAAAAGAATCCTTAAGGTAGAATGACGCGCAACGGGGGAAAAGGTGTCTAGATAATCCACCCCATATGTCTGTATAAAGCCTCTTGCAACTAGCTTGGTTTTCTATCGATCAATGTTGCTATATGCATTCTGTTTTACTGTAAAAACCCATTTGCAGCTCATTAACGACGCCCCAAAAAGTGCAGGTATTGGGCTCCATGTACCTTTGGACTGTAGAATCGCCACCTCCTCCTCCATGGCTAAATGCCATCAACTATTTGTCAACGCCTCCTGGTAAGTCCGTGGGATAGCCACGATATTCAATTCAGCTACAAACTTCCCAAAATCACCTACCAGATGGTCGAAGATGATATAAGAAGCAATTGGGTACGATGCACAGGAACGTTGTTGCTTCCTAATAGCAATGGGTAAATCCAGATCATCATCATCATTCCTGACATCCCCTTGATCATCATCATCCGTAGGGGCCCTGCTGAGAATCATTATTAATCCCATCATTAGAAGTAATGGTATCGGAACAAACCTGGGCATGCTAGATGATGGACCAGGAGCATGAACAGGAGCAGACCATCGACTGTAGTGATGAGGTAGTGGAGGAACTGGAATAATAGGTGGTGGTAGGGTTGATGGTGGTGATGGAGGTCGTAATGGAGGAGGTGGTAAGGAAGGTGGTTGACACATGGGCGGAGGTGGAATGTAGACCAGATCATCCGAATATGGAGTCAACCTGTCACCTGTAGGCGAAAAATAGATGACAAACTCGAAAAAAGTGACATATGCGCTGACATAATATCTCCTGTGTAGCGGATCATAGCAACAATAACCCTTCTGAGGTCTGGAGTACCCAACAAAGACACATTTGACAGCCCTTGGAGAGAGCTTGTCAATCCCTGGAGACAACTGATGGACAAAAGAAACAGATCCAGAAACACGAGGGCTAAGAGAGAACAACTCCTTGTTAGGAAACACAAGTGAAAAAGGGATTTTCTCCCCCAGCACCGATGATGGCATGTGGCTAATAAGAAAGCAGGCTGTGAGAACCGCATCACCCCAGAATGAATGAGGGGCACAACTCTGTATCAGGAGTGTACGGGTGGCATCAAGAAGGTGACGGTGCTTTCTTTCAGCAACATCGTTCTGTTGAGACATAAGCACATGATGTTTGACGAAGAATACCATTTGGAGAAAAGAATTGAGACAACACATTTGTACAGAATTCAAGTGCATTGTCAGTCCGTACAATCTTCACAGAGGTTGAAAACAGATTCGGCATTTGTCTAATAAAATTTATGATGACATTTCCAACTTCAGATTTATTCTGTAACAAGAAGACCCAGGATGGACGACTAAAATCATCCACTGCTACAAAATAAAATCTATGTCCCTGATGATCGAGAACACGACTTGGACCCCAAATATCAATATGGAAAAAGGGGAGCTACTGCTCCGACTCTTAATATTAGGAAAGACGGACCGATGATGCTTTCCTAATTGACATGCTTCACAGTTGAATGATGAGCGAGGTGAAATCTGAGGAAGGACTTGACGTAGCTTCTGAAGTGTGAGATGACCAAAACGCAAATGCCATAGGTAGGGAGAAACCGGTCCAGTGAAATGGGAGGATAGACTAGCATATGGTGTGTGGACCAGTCGATAGAGCCCGTCTTGCTCACGGCCAGTGCTAATCACCCTACCCGTAAGAATGTCCTGAAAAATAAGAAATGATGGTTCAAATATTGCTCGACAATTTAAATCCTTAGTAATCTGGCTGATAAACAGTAAATTCATTGAGAAATCAGGAGCATGCAACATGTTCTACAATCGCATAGAAGGTGTCAAGGTGATCTCCCCCTGCCCCGTGATAGGGGAATGAGAACTATTGAGATGTTTATATCTCACCGTATTATATTTATATTTTATGTTTTCTTTGGGTATCACTTATGTAATTAACTCATGGCTCTTCTCCTATATAAGAGAGCCATGGGATCTCTTTTATCATATAAATGATTTTTATCCCAACATGGTATCAGAGCAACGGTCCTAGACCGGGGTTCTTGTACCCTAACCCTAACGCCACCTGTCGGCCCCCTCTCTCTCTTCGCGCGCCGCCGCGCCTCCGCGCATCCACGCCTTCGCGCGGCCTACGGCATCTCCCAGCGTCACCAGCGGCCCCTCCCGGGCGGCCAGCGACCCCTCCCAGCGCCGCCAGCGCCTCCCAGCGGCCGCCGCCACCTCCCAGCAGCTCGGCGACGCCTCGGCTAGCAGCCCGGCGACGCCCTTCGCCTCCTTAGGCGCTAGGGCCTGATTCAGAAGGGGCTCGACGCACCATCGACAGCTCCGGATCTCTCGTTTGAGTCCAGCGGACCCTTGTTCATGCGCATCAAGGTCTGGACTGATCTGTGAGGGGTGATATAGTCTGATTTCTCCCTTCATTTCCGGCTTTTGACCTCAAACATAGTATTAGGGATGAGTGTATAAGTCTACAGATACACCTCATCCCTCATTTGATGCTGTAGACAAGTCTATTGCTGAGATATTCCCCTCTTGTTCCGTATTTTGGCCTATTAAAGAATGTCAGAAATCAAGGGTGACGTCTTCTCCTCTTCCGGTGCCTTCAAAGAATCGGCACCTGTCGTGAAGATGGACGGGACCAACTACGAGTTATGATCCATGCAGTTTCGTACCCTAATGCAATGCCACAACAAGGAGCATATTCTGACTGAGTCAGAGCCGGCGGACAAGACTGGGGCCAATGCATCATGGAAGCAAGATGATGCATATGCTTGTATATGGCTCTCTGGGACGCTTAGAACAGAGATTGCTAATGATATTGTCAATCAGCCAACTGCAAAGGCCATGTGGGACATATTGGCCGCTACCTACGGACATGCAAAAAATGAAAGCAAGATACTCCAACTTCAGTTCGACATTTTCTCGACCAAGCAAAATGGTCGACCTCTACATGCACATTTTTCACATCGGAGAGGCATGTTTGAACGACTCCATAGTTTCATGTCTATCACTACCAGCGTCGAACAACAGCAGGCGTATCGGAATGCTACTATGACTGGAGTTTTCCTGTCCTCCCTTGACTCGGAGTACGATGTCGTTCGTACTCAAATTCTGACTGGCGAGACCATACCACCAATGGAGGAGGTCTACAAGCGCATGAGCAGGATTACTACCACACCTACATCCACGCCACAGTCGACGTCCTTGGCTATGGCTGCTTCTCGTGGATGAGGCAGTGCGTCCCAGTTCCGTGGTCGTGGACCTCGTGGTAGAGATGGAGGCCGTCAGCGTGGACCATGTTCTTATTGTCGTCGTCCTGGCCACTCAGAGGAGACATGCTTTCACAAGCATGGCTTTCCGGCATCTGCACGTGTTGCTGAGCAGACTGACTCTTCACTTGTACCTACTATTGATGCACGTTTTGATGATCTTGTCTCGAGACTCTGAGAAATGGTGACCACTCCTGTGACTCAGAATGCAGGACCATCAGATGCAGCGGCCACCGCCAGAGCACTACCCAGTTCATCAGGTATTTCATATGTGCTTACCTGTAGCAGCAGTTCCGATGTGACCGATTGTATTATGGATTCTGGAGCATCTCATCACATGTGTGGAGATCGGACACAGTTTTCCTCCAGACTTTCAAATGAATCTTTTGTCTATTAGTCAGATTACAAAAGATTTACATTGTCGTTCCATTTTTGACCCCTCTTCTCTTATGTTTCAGGACATACTGATTGGCAGGATGATTATTCATGCCGTGAGCAGAGATGATTATACAAACTTGCAGTTCCATCATGTGTTGGGGTGGCCTCTATTCCCTCTGGATTTGCTTCGCTTTTTCTGTGGCATCTTCGCTTTGGCCACCTTCCTCTTCAAAAGATGATATGTGTCCTCCCGCAAATATCTACTCGTACTACTCTGGACTGTGAAGCTTGTCAGCCTTGGAAGCACCATTCTTCCTCCTTTCCGAGTCGTCCCAGTCGTAGTAGTAGTCGGTCCCTTGAGTTGATTCATTTTGACATTTAGGGTCCAAGTCGTGTTCCTGATCATCAGGGGCATAGATTTTATATTGTTGTTGTGGAAGATTATTCTAGACTTTCTTGGGTTTTCTTGCTTAAACATAAGTCTGAAGCAGGTGCTATAATTAAAACTTTTCTTATTGAGATTAACAACATATTTTCTGCTAAAGTCAAATACATTCGTACCGACAATGCTTTGGAATTTTCTACTCTTCATTTGGCAGAATTTCTCCAGACTCTGGGTATAGTTCATCAGACTTCATGCACTTATACATCACAGCAAAATGGGGTTGCTGAATGCAAACATCGTCATCTCTTAGACATCACGAGGACCTTGTTGATTCACAGTAGTACACCTCATTCTTTCTGGAGGGACGTGGTCCTAACCGCCTGTTACTTGGTAAATCGCATGCCATCCACTATTCTTGGAGAGAAGAGTCCCTTCTCGATTGCGCTTCCTGAAAAGGAACTCTTCACGCTTACACCTCGTATTTTTGGATCGGTGGCTTTTGTCCATGACTTTACTCACCTAGAGCTGTCAAATGTATCTTTGTTGGTTATTCTCGTACCCAAAAAGGGTATAGATGTTTTGATCCTGTTGGGAGAAAATACTATGTGAGCGTTGATGTTACATTTTTCGAATCTATTATGTATTTCTCTCCTACAGGTGACAGGTTGTGTAATACTGGATCCAGAGAGGATGGTGTGGTTCCTCCACCTCCATCTGCTCCTTGTGATGTACCTCGGTCTTCAACACCTCCACCACCACCACCCCCACCGCCACCTCCACCTCCTCCCAAAGAATCTACATTCTTACCCCATATTTATACTCGCAGGTCGTCTACTCGCCCCTCTGCTCATACACCTACCGCATCATCCACCATGCCTCAGGTATGCCAGGAACATATTATTTCTACCGATGGCACTGGAGATTTTCATAATGAACAGGAAGATTTAATTCCAGAGGACTGTGAGGCTGATGACGTGGAAATACCGATTGCTCTAAGGAAACCTCGTCGCCAATGTGCCATTTACCCAATGGTTGCACATGTTTCCTTGGATCACTTGTCAGAGGACTACAAGAAGTTTATAGTGGGACTATATGTTGTTACTATCCCGCGGACGTATCAGGAGGCGCTCCAGGACAGTAGGTGGCGCCTTGCTATGGAAGAAGAGATGACGGCTCTGCGATCACATGGCACATGGAGCATTGTATCACCTCCACCAGGAGCATCCATTGTGAGCTGCAAATGGATATTCATGGTCAAGCAAAGGGCTGATGGCAGTGTCGACCGATTCAAAGCAAGGCTTGTAGCTCAGGGGTTCACCCAAACCTATGGGGTGGATTATCAGGACACCTTCTCTCCAGTAGCAAGACATTCGACACTACGCATTCTGCTATTTGTTGTTATTTCCAGGGACTGGCCTCTGTATCAACTTGATGTCAAGAATGCATTTCTCTATGGGGATCTCCAGGAGGAAGTATATATGCAATAGCCACTAGGATTTGCTACTGAGGGGGAGTCTCAGAAGGTGTGCCGACTTCACAAGGCGATTTATGGCCTAAAGCAGAGTCCGAGAGCTTGGTATCAAAAGCTATCGGAGTTGATAGAGCAAAAGGGGTTTGTGCGGTCTACGGCGGACCACTCACTGTTTGTACAGAGGACACCTAGAGGTACCGTGGCTATTCTTGTTTATGTGGATGATATTGTCATTACAGGAGATGATGAGCAGGGTATTCTTACTGTCAAGGAGTTCCTTGGTCAGCGGTTTGTGACTAAGGACCTTGGCAATCTTCGCTACTTTCTTGGATTAGAGTTCGTCGGGAATCAACGTGGACTCGTGATGAATCAAAGGAAATTTGTTATGGACCTTCTATCTGAGACAGGTATGACAGGGTGCAAACCTGCTTCTACTCCTATGGATGCAAGCATGAGATTGTATGATGAGGACACCGAAGAAATTGACAGGAGGAGATATAGAGAGCTTGTTGGGAAGCTCCTATACGCCACCATTACCAGGCCGGATATTGCTTTTGCAGTTAGCAAAGTCAGCCAGTTCATGAAGCAACCTAGGAAGGTGCATATGGATGCCGTCCACATGATCTTGAGGTATTTGAAAACTTCACATGGTTCTGGCCTTATGTTCAGTAGGGATGCATCACTTGAGGTGACAGGATATGCAGATGCAGATTATGCCAGTTGTCCCAGGGACAGAAAGTCGACTTCTGGTTTTACTATCTTTGTAGGCAGCTCACTTGTTTCATGGAAAAGCAAGAAGCAGACTGTGGTGGCCAGATCTAGTGCTGAGTCTGAATACAGGGCTATGACACAAGGATGTGCAGAAATGATGTGGGTCAGATCAGTATTAACCGACCTTACGGTTGAGGTTTCTCTTTCTATGAAGCTTTTATGTGATAATCAAGCAGCTTTATTTATTGCCAATAACCCTGCATTTCATGAGCGGACAAAGCATATCGAGGTGGATTGTCACTACACTAGAGACATGATCCAGAAAGGTCTTACATCCACCTCTCATGTTTCCACAGGAGATCAGACGGCAGATATCTTCACGAAGGCACTGGCCAGAGGTCCATTTCAGAAATGTTGTTCCAAACTGAGCATGATTGATATTTATGCTCCAGCTTGAGGGGAGTGTTGAGATGTTTATATCTCACCGTATTATATTTATATTTTATGTTTTCTTTGGGTCTCACTTATGTAATTAACTCATGGCTCTTCTCCTATATAAGAGAGCCCTGGGATCTCTTTTATCATATGAATGATTTTTATCCCAACAAGAACCATCAGCTATGACCATTGTCCGTCCTAGAGAAACCTGCCTGTAGGCTGTGAGTTGACCTCTATCTCCACACAAGTGATGTGTGGCTCTAGAATCAATAATCCATTCCGAGATATCAGAACCATGATAAGAAGCAAGAGTACTTTACTACCTGAGGTGCTTGCTCTTGCAGTAGCGGCAAAGTCCGAACTGTTCTCTGAAGCAAGTGTTGAGAAACTAGATGGTGGCACAATGTCACTCAATAGAGACACAAGATCATCATATCATTGATCCAATGTGAGTAGAGCAGATTACTGATGCTGGGCATGTTCTGCTACACGTGCTGATGCTGGAAAATCATGCTTGGAATAGCATGTATCTTCTGTATGACCAGATCTGTGACAATAGGTACACTGTGATCCACGACCATGTCCACCTCTACCATATGATGCTCGTCCACGAAACTGAGATGAACCACCTTGTCCACGAGAGGCCGCTATGGCAGAAGAATTTGGCACTGGTGATGGAACATTGATCCTGCTCAACCTTCGAAAGGCATCTTCCATGGGAGGAATGGTAGCATCAGCTAGTATCTGGGAGGAAGCAGCCCCGTACTGTGAGTCAGGAGAGGCCAGAAATACTCCAACCATTGTAGAATTTTGGAATGTCTTCATATGCTCTGGAGTAACCGTGAGAGGTACGAAGCTATGAAGCTTCTCAAACACTCCGCGCAAGGCAGTATAGTGTACATGCAATGGACGTCCATTCTGCTTAATAGTAAAGATGTCATGTTGCAACTGTAAAATCTTCGTCTCATTCTTGGCATGTGAATATGTGACTGCAAGAATATCCCGCATGGCTTTTGTTGTGGGCTGGTGCAGGACATCGTTTGTGATATCCGATATCAAGGTACCAGATAACCAGACTTGTGCGTATGCATCATCAACCTCCCATGAGACATATAATCCGAAGGCCACTGGGGGCGGCGAAGATCGTTGGGGGCGACGGTGGCCGCTGGCTGGGGGCGGCGGAGGCCGCTGGGGACAGTAGGGGCCGCTGGCTGGGAGCGGAGGCCACGGGGCTGGGTGGTGGACAGTTAGGGTTAGGGTTTTGGGTACGAAAGCTCCGGTCTAGGATCGCCGCTTTGATACCATGTTGGGAAAAATAATCAATATGTTTATTCCAATAACCCTAGGCTCCATTATATAGGAGAGCAGCCTATGGATAAAGTACATAAAGCATACATAAGTAAAGAGAGTTAAGAAACAGTCCAAGAAACAGGAAATAAAGACAGTAACACACACACGCACATACATATATATATATATATATCTACAAGCCCAAAATTGAGCTGAGTCAGCTCAATAGCTTAATGAGCCAGGCTCACGAGCCCTTATTGAGCCAAGCCCGAGCGGTGGTTCATCGAGTCGTGACTCAATAGCCAGCCCTAACTCCACCACCTTTGGAGAACCAGTTCTCCACTGAAAGAGAGTATCTCCCTCCACCAATTCAATCAACTCAAGAGAGTCGTCATTCCACCCTACAAAATGCCCCCTGGTGCCCCAACCGAAAGGATTGTCCGAAACTGAGAAAGTAGAGCACCAAACAGCGACCTCCATGTCGCAACTCTCCATATTACTCTTGTGCAGGCCAACCATGTATGCATGTGACTTCCCAAGCAAAGCTCAAATCGCCCTCTTGCTCGGTTGCCCTAGGCCCTGGATGTTCCAGAATACAACTCTCATCCCGTAACCATGGGGTCACCCCCGCCAACCAACCTTTACACACTAAATCAACTTTTTAAATATTAAAATTTAATGAGAATCTACAATAACTAAATTCAATTTACATGCAATTGGGAAATTTAAGGGACATCCTTGTCAAGAATATATTTATACATCTTGATCATTGTAAAGTACCTTCATGTTTACATACATCCCTACTATGATTAATCCCCTGCTAGCTTTGTCTAATCCCCCAGCTCCATCCAACAACCAAGCTCCACCTTCCATCAATCCACGCCCAACCTAGTAAAGTCTTTTTTCTCTCGAAATGACTGTGTACTTCGTATCTTCTACTGCTCTTGTAGGCTCAACCTCTCTTTGTAGCAAAACAAAAACTAACGTACTCAACCTAGGAAAGTCTCTCACCAACATGAAGTCCTATCCAAAATATTCGAAGCCTGTTGTCCTTTCTTATATAACATTTCCCCTATATCTGTCATCCCCCCCCCCACTCCAAGACATAATTGACAATAATTCTACCACTACACTATTGATGATGTCAGTAGAGCCATCTTCCAATTTGTCTCTTCAACTTCATAATCAAACTCAACCATTTTGTGAATAAGCAAACAACTTAACAAACTCAATTATTAGACACTTCGTTGGAGCCAAGTTTTTCAAAGCCACAGGAAATAAGTGCAACCCAATAATTTTAATGTTTTAAGATTAGAATCTCCAAGAGAAAATGAAGGGAAGATCACAAAGGACAGAAACAAGATCCTACATGATGCAGCAGGCTGCATATTGTTGTTTTGTGGAATAAATTTTTAGCAATCTATGGGGTCCACCTGTCCTTCCCTTGAACTTTTCTTGTATAAATTAGATGGTCTTTCCTTCTTAATCCTTTTTTAACGTGATAGATAGCTTAACTCCTTTTACAATTACAAACATGGTCAAAGAAAGCTAGTAAAACACCATGTAATAAACCATCATGATGCAAAGGGAAAACCGCAAAAAAGATGTAGCATGCACCTGTAATATCACTTACAACATTTCCAGGATAGATGTCCTTCAGAGGTGGTAGAATCGCAGGCTCACAGGTCTACAGCGAGACAAGCATGAAGCAAATGTTTGACAGCTTAGGAAGTCAGTTCTTTGACACGAGAAAGAAATCAATTGTTGCTATCAACAAGTGTTAGAATTCGCTATGTGCTATACCAACAGAAAACGTCATCAGAAAGTATCACCTGAAAATGAAACATGACCAGCAAATATATAGATAGTGAATTCAGAGTCCTTTGCTTTGCATCATTGATATCATATGCTTTGGCCCACTCCTTTAGCTGAATGCAAACAATAACTTGGAAAAACACATACAAACATTTTATTTTTCTAAAAAAACAAATCTAAAGAAAACACCAACCAAAAGAACTAAGTCTCGGAAACGCCAATCCATTTTGGAGATCCAATGAATTAAATTCGTCTTTATTACAGCTATGTCATTGTCAATTGTCACATCGCAGTTGATTTTCTGGCTGCTACTCTTGTAAATGAGTAGAGGAACCCTTGCAAATGGGAGAAGCTTAAATTCATGGCCAGCACCTGAGAACAGAAAACAAAATCTAACTGGAAAAATCTTTTGAAAAGCGAAAAGCAGCTCTGACATACTGCACTTAATTTCGAGTCAGGCCTCAACAGCCAATGAAACAAGGAAAAGAGACTAAATGGACCTATTATGCTCATAAATACACTACCAGATTATTGTTGACAAAATCAAGAATGAGTACCCGTTTTTTCCAAAGCCTTCAATATGTCAAATAGCGAAAACAGCTTGGAGCTTCTCTCAGTTGAACGACTCTGAGGAAGATTCACGCAAAGATCCAAATCGCCCCATTTCGTATAAAGATTACTAACAAACGACCCAAAAGGCTTCACAACAGCACCTGCAAAGCAGTACATATTTTGTAAAGACACTCACTAAGGATGATGTGCAAATCAAAACCTACTACTCCTGGTTCAGTTACGGGAACTGACAATGCACGCCAACCCCAAAACCACCCAAATTCTGTCCCATAACTGAATAGTTCCTAGTAGTTAGGCAAAATGAGCCTCAGTATCAATACTATAGCTTCTTTTCAAACAAGACAAATCTACGGTCGTACTGTCGTCAAATACAAAGCCACCGCAATACAATCAATTTCTTGTTGTATACTTTGTCTGAGGCTCATTTTGCACCACCCAAATTTCACGTTGCAATTATAAAAATTTGCCGATGTATACTTTGTCAGATTGGGCCAATGATTGCACCACCCAAATTTCTTGTTGTATACAAGGCAAAATGAGCCTCAGACAAAGTCTATACTGCGGTTTTTATAATTGCACCACCAATCTGATGTTTTTAAGATGATGATTCCATTGGGTACACTTATAAAAACCGCAGTATAGACTCGCAAACACGTGAGTAAATTAGCAGTGCGCAAAACTATTGCGATTCGGCATTAACCGGTTTTTATTCAGAACTAGATTTATGATTAGTTCAAAGCTGTCAGCTGAAACAGAACCAGTTGTACTCAAGAACAAAAAAATGTTTGATTCTTAACCAATTAAAATTGGCTTTGTTCATGAGATAACCGGTTTCATGACAACAGTTATGTTGCTTGTTGTGAGTTAGACAATACACCAACATAGAACATTGCATTGGAAAAAAAATCAACTACGAACTTTAATCTTTTCAAGCAAACATGATAAAAAGTACTTGGGTGGGTGCCATTAAGGAAACTATATAATATCAAGTCAAAAAAGAAAAAGAAAAATGGTTAGCGAGACTTACGACTTTGGAATTTAATAAAATGTTATATGCTTATATGCAACTGATTCAATTGGCAGTTTTTCTAAACTCCGAACACAAATCAACTTTTGGATTCTTCTTGAACCTAAGAAATTTCTTCCCAATGTTGTATTATTGGGGACTCTCTGGAGGAGTGTAGGAAGAATGGAAGGAATTTGAAGGTGGTTGAAACTTCCAACCAACCACTATGACAGAATGATAAAGAAGTTGGTCGGTGCTCAAAAGAGATGGAGCAACAGCAACTCAACAAAGACTATGAGAGTATGAGCCTTTCCAAGTCACAGTAGCAGCAGACGAATTTTGTTGAAGAAAAAGAGCATTTTGGAGAGCAGGAGAAGGCGTTGGAGCATCAAAGCGTTTTTTTTTCTCTAACATCAGACAACAGCAGCAGCAAAAGCTTCTTAATGCGATGCAACAATATCAGGATCAGCAGCAGCAGGAGTTGGATTTTGAACATTTGATGGCTCCTGAGGAAGTGAAAAGGGGATTGTTCTACTTTGAAGAAATGCATTGGACATTCTATAGAACAACTGATATGGGGAAGTGGAGACTCTTCAATAAAATTACGAGAGAAAGAGTTGAGTCAGCAATAAGTCGATCGACATTTTTTGAAGGAACAAGAGCTACTGGAGGATCTTCCTGACCAGCAGCAGGAGCATGGGCAATTTGATGATACAATTAATCAGGAGTTGGATCCACAGGAGCAGCCTGAAGATTTTTAAGTGGCAAACCAGCAGCAACAAAACAAGAAGAACACATAAGAAAGAGAGAAAGACGATAAAGTTTTGATGGGAAGACAATTCCTAAACAGCAGCTAGAAAGAATTGAAGATTCTCCTTCCTCTAGGCAGCAGAGGAAGCCGGATGGCGCACTTCAGCAGCAGCAAGAAAAGAAGCTAGTTGAGAAGAAAAAGAGGATGATCAAACCTTCATTGTTTGATAATATGCTCCTTGATCAGATAGTCCTGAATATGGATTGGTTTAGGCCGAGAAGACCTAGGAGGAAAGATGAAAGAGGTTGAAGAAGACTGCGGAAGAACCTTGTTGGAAAAGTGGGTTGTTTTCACTTCAAAGTTCTAATGGGCTTCCATTTGTGAAGTGTCAAAGAAAATTGCAATTTCAACGGCTCAAGAAGAACATTCATCTGATAGGTGATACATAGAAAGTTCAAGAATGGAGTGGGGGTTTTCCATGCTTAAGAAGAATGAAGAACCGCAAGGATAATTTCAAATGGAAGTGAATGTTCCGTATTCTGATGACAAAGTATTGGAAATGCACAAAAAGCAACTCAATCATACATCAACCAAGGACTTCAACATCACAAAACTTTTTTACTTTTGGATTGGTGAAGAATGGGTGATTAGAAAAAGGACTCACGTGCGCCGTATTGTGGGAGAAAAGGTGAAGTGTGGTATACAAGCTGGTGCATGGACAAAGGAGGAAATGCCGGGCTTTAGGAAAAGACTTGTGAAGAGATCCAAAGGATGTCATTTTTATTCGTAAACTGGATTTTAAAGAATATCATGATTTTTTTTGATAAGTAATCAGTATATTCCATGTAATTGATCGTATACACAGGAATATCATGAGTTAAAGAAAAAGCAAGGAGCAATGAAGACGCAAGCTGAATCTCAATACAAGAATTACTTCGCTTTCATGTGAAGCTCTTTTTTATTCTAGGACAAATCTTTTAGCTTCCAACTTTTTAAAGGCCATGTCAGCCAATTCACATAGATATAGTTGCCTTTTTTCAAGGTCGTGTTGGCCATACTCTCTCTCTCAAGGCCATGTTGGTCATCTTCACTCTGCGCTTCCATGTACATATCTTTTGAAGTGAAATGAAATCGGTAAACTGAGCTGCTCAAAATTCGGGATTACGGTCTAAAAACTTAAAAAAATATTTTTCCCTTTCTGGTTGGTTTTCCCATCAATTTAGGGCAACAGTACAATCCATACCTTTCATGTTTTCCATGGACTCTACGAGAGCACGAAACTCGCTGAGGGCATTTTCTCTCTTCAGCCGGTCCTCTTCCCTGGGATTAATGAAGGACAGAACGGACGCGAGAGATGACCGCAACAGATTGTGTGGTGACGGCATCACGTATGCGCAATTTGAGGAGAACCTTCTGATAATCATGTTCATGAAGCCAAAGAAAACCCTAATTCCTGCAACCATCAGCAGATAGTGAAGCAAAAAAAGCCTAGTTTCTGCAACAATCAGCAGATACTTATTATTCCCAATATATGAATGATTAGTTTGAATAGTATATATTAAAAATAATTGAAATAACAAAGTGGAAGTGTAGGAAATTGGGAGCACTTGAGATGGATAAATTTAGAGTTCGATATATAAAGAGGAATTTAAAAACAGTATTTTTCTATTGTTAAATTTTGTTGTATCATAGTTATATGAGATTGACATATGATATCCTATTATGTAAAATATGCATACATATGTTTCTAATACATTACGTACTTTCATACACATATGTACACAATATATATGTGCATAAATGGATAATCACACGGATATCAATTGAATTTTTCAAAATCCATGTTCATATCTACGAAAATTATAAAACTGTAACAGATAGGAAAAAAAATATAATTGCATCAACTATTCCAAACAATATGATATAGTACCTTGCCTTTTTATGGTTGTAATTTGGTTCACGATGCTCAGATCGTGGTGTGCGTGGAGGAGGAGGAGACTTCTGGTGCGCCTGCAGCCCTTGCCCAAGGAGGTGCGCCCTCCTGTCCGGCGATGGGGAAAAAACCTAACCCCCGCAGCTGGAGATGCCCAAAGGAAGGAAAGGTGGTGGGCTGGAAGGTGAAAATAATAAGGATTAAGATTTTGGGATGTTTACTATGGTAACCCTGTAAAGTTTATCAATTACTGTGCACCTCTGTATACATCATATTTATCCCGGGACTGCTATAAACTTGTTAACTCTTACACCATAATGCATGTGGTTAAAATTAACACAATTTTATCAATTACCCGTGCACATCAATATATTTCATATTCATCCCACGGTCGTTATGAACTTGTTAACTCTTACACTAGAATACATGTATGTGGTTAAAATTAAACCCCGTCCATTTTGTCGGTTAAATTTGGATGGAATCGGTCAAAAATATGGCATATTTATTCTTCTTGTATATAAAATTGACGAACATTTTTCTTCTTCCTCCACTACCTCCCCTCCCAATGCCACCCCCACTGTCACCTCACATCCCCAACGCCTCCACGGTCCCTCCCAACGCCACTCCACAAGCAAACTCGCATAATTATTGGCACTATCCACCTGTAGCAAAAAAAATGATGTTGTATGCGTTAAGTTCTCTGGGAGGGGAGGGTATGGGTTGCGGTGGCGATGGGAGGAGTCTTGGAGGTGTTGGGGATAGAAGGTCGCGATGGGGGTGATGTTGGAGAGCAGAGGTGGTGGTGGAAGAAGTAGAAGGTTTGTAAAACTGATATATAAATGTATAAGATTTTAGTATTTTTTTGACTGATTCCTTCCACTTTTAATGGACAAATGAATGTGTGTTAATGGCATGTGTTGTGGTGTAAGACCGTAAATTTAAGGGGATGTGCGATAAATATGAAATATAAATGAGCAATCGATTAATTGATAAAGTTTATATGAGTCGCAATGTAAATATTTTTAAGATTTCTCAGATTTTTTATTTGAAATGGCAAGACATTCATTTGTAGTCTAAATGCTAAATATCCTAGTGTCTTATATATTTTATTGGAAATTTTACACGTGTACCCTTCCTAATTTTTTAAATAGCATTTATGCCTCAATTTATAAGTACATTATATCCTTACAAAATTCACAATGTGATAACGAAATAGTACTAATGTGAATTTTATATGAACATAAATGTGTGAGTACAACCACAAAAAATTTAGGAGCATAAGTATTAAGTGTGCAAATATAAAATCTCTATTTTGGCTACATTTCGTTTGGTTGCAGGGTTAGGCAGGGTTGAGTTGGGTTGGGCTGGGTGAATAGTAAACTGTGAGGAGGGGGTACCTCTGTGAATAGTACTCCAAACCAACTCAACTCTGCAACCAAACGAACCCTTAGTGTTTTCTAAGTCTGCCCTTTATATTTTATTGTCCTATGAATACTAACAATAAGCCTTAGATGGATCCGGGTGATGTTAGACTTTCTAAGGTAAATATCATATTTAAACCTATGTGAAACATTATAATAAAGGCATTAAAAATATACAATCGGTGGATGGAGACCTGTAACTTAAGAATTTATTTCAGTTATTTTACCAACTAAGAGGACTAATTATGTTTCTTGTGTATAAAAGAATAATTAGACGAATAACTTTACAAAAAATCAATGCGAATTGCTTAATTATATTTTCAACAAGAAGAAATACATATAAATTTCAAATCCAAGAGAATATAAGATAATGATTCACAAGAGTGAAATGGATTACTCGGATTAAGGTCGAGTCGTGATGATCAAAAGGATCAGTGCTTAAAGAGGTAAAAGATAAGTCCTTTAATTATAGCTACGTTGCAAAATGGCCAATTATGCCAACCTTTTAGCCATCTAGGATTTGTAAACTAAGAAAAATCTCAATGTGAAATAAGTTAAAGGTGTATATGAAAATTATTGATGATTATGGTTATAAAAATCAACAGTAAGATAGGATGACGAATCTATACATTTTATTTATTGGTCAAAAATGCTTAGAAATACACCAACAGTTGTGTATCATCATGTTATAAATGACATGTTTTCCAATAAAGTATATAATATGTTTAGGTCGCCATAATTAGACAATTATTCAATATGAAGCATGCTATGAAAGAAAATTGAAGTTAGCCTTAATCGAAACCTAATTTCGCATCCATGTGGCTTGAGCTCATCTCGACAGATATTGAGCATTAGACTCAACGCATATTATCTAACTTTTTATAGGTGAAAGTGAAGTGTGATCTCTCTCAGAGGTTAGTGCTACTTAATCTTTGATGACTTGAATACATATGAGATTGTTGATGAATCATCTTTAGAAGGATATCATTATATCGGATTAGTACTATTATGATTCCATTTATTTTCTTATGTTGGTTTGTGATAATCATGAAAATTTTGGACTGTGTTCTTTATTAGTTCATTGTGGTCACTTAAGTGGGAACTTCATTATTATCATTACGTTATCGTACATACTTTTGCTTAACAATCTCGATATATGCATTGACAAGTAGTTTTTGCGTTGAAGAGCAATCGGGGTCTTTACACCAAGATATCAGACCGGAGTTTCTCTAGACATGATCAGATATCTGATAAAAGATGACGTAAGTCATCTATATAGAAATGTGTAGGCATTTGATTAAGAATTCACTACCAAAATAGATGGCTCATTCTTATTAAAATGAAGCCAATGACAAGCAAGGATTTGTTGTGAATCATGTTGATGCATTAGTTACCCAACTGCAACTCATAAAGTTGATGACTTTGTTATCCCACCAACTAGACAACATGGACGAAACTCTACAACTATCACTCTCAAGGTCCTCATTCATCATGATCCACCCATTTTCAAAGGATGGACCTAAGCTAGAGAAGGCACGACAATGATTATGGAAAACAATGCTAGACTTTGAGGCTACCAACTGTGTTAAGGAGAAGAAGGTAATCTTTAGTATCTATCATCTAAGGGACAATACCAAAGAATGGTAGACCTCTTGCAAAGGCATACACTTTGTTGATACGATAACCATCCAGTGGAAGGACTTCGTGGAATGTTTCACATTATACTACATTCCTTGATATATTAAGGATGCAAAGAGATTAGGGCTCATTGATCTCCAATAGGGAGCATACCAGTGAAGCGGTGTACTTCCAAATTTTAAGAACCGGAAAGTTGTTAGAAAGGAATATGCTTAGTTACATAAAAAAAACATCAAGATGTGAATGTTGGATTATGCATGAAGGTACTCACTAGAGTCATGTGATATTTGCCGCAGTTTCAGCAGCAACAATACTGACTCAACTTAAAAAAGAATTCATAAGCAAAGTCGTGGGTGTTGGATGGGTTCCCCTCCTTGTGGGAACCTATTCCATATATATAGGACATTGGTAGTCCTATTTGGAAAACGAAAAATCAATTATTGATTAAAGAAGGAGGTCAATCACCTTTTAGAATTAGGAGTTATCTTTTCCTAGTCCTATTAAGAGTAGGAGTCCAGGTTTCCTTATTTGCTCATCTCCATGGAGTATAAATAGGGGGTATGGGGTGCATACCAGGATCATCCCAAAATAAGCTCTCCTAGCACAAAAAAGAAATAAGAGAGAGGAAGAAGAATGAAAGTTTGTGGTTGTTGCGGAGTTTGAAGGGAGTAACCTTTGGAGCAGTTCTTCTCCAGCATTCTTCCATACAGTTTGGCGATGGATTTACCATTGGATGATATTTCTCCTCTCTATTATTCTCCATTGTTTGGTGATTTATAGCACCGTATTGAGGGCCGGTCTTTTGTAAGCCCTTCACGGGAGATTACTTCGATTATAATGATTGGTTTTGGGTTGCGATCAACCCTGTGGTTTTTCCCCTCATATTGAGGGTTTTCCACGTTAAAAGTTCTCCGTGCATCTGTGATTGATTTTTTGTTGAGATACTTTCTCGTAGTTGATATATCGTACAACATCCATCTATCGACTTTGGTTATTTTTCCGTAATTCAATATATATTGGGAATCTGTTCCCAACAAGCGGTATCAGAGGAAGGTTCAATGGCGGATTACAAGATGGAGTTTAGTTTGAGCAGGATGATTAGTCTTAATGGGACTAATTATGATTTGTGTAAGAACAAGATGAAGGATCTTTTACATGTGAAGGCTATGCACCTTCCAGTGTTCTCCATGCAGAAGCCCGAAGCCAAAACAAATGAGGAATAGAAGTTTGAACATGAGCAAGTTTGTGGCTTCATAAGATAGTTTGTTGATGAGAATGTCTACAACCATATCGAAGATGAAAGTCATGCTAGAAGTTTGTGGTTGAAGTTGGAAAAACTTTATGCCTCCAAGTCAGGAAGTAACAAACAGTTTCTTCTCAAGAGACTAGTGAACTTGAGGTTCAAGGAAGGCAGCTATGTATTAGATTTTCTGAGTGAATTTCAAGGAATTACTAGTCAGTTGATGAGCATGGGAATAAAATTTGAAGATGAGATGTTGGGACTGTTATTTCTTGCTACTCTACCAGATTCATTGGAGACTTTTCGAGTCTCACTTATGAATTCTGCAATCGATGGGATCGTTTCTTTGGAGACAGTCAAGTCTGACAGGTTCTCAATGAGGAGATGCGAAGAAAAATCCAAAGAAGCTCTTCACATTCAGAGGTTCTTGTCACAGAGAACAGGGAAAGGAGCCGGACCAAGGCTGATACAGGAAGAGATAATGGAAGAAGTAAGTCCAGAACCAGATATCAGACTATGGAGACTATGGAGTGTCACTATTGCAAGAAGAAAGAGCACATCAAGAAGTATTGCTTTCAGTTTAAGAGAGATAACAAGAATGTTAGCAATGTGAGCCCGAGGCGAACCATTCATGCAATAAATGTTATTGTAATAAATGATTTATCAATAAAAGTTATTGATTATTTTTCACTCACTTTCTGAGATTGAATGAATGAATGCACTATAAGGTCCCTCTGTACAATAAGGGTTATGTACCATGGCCAACTTGATAATCATACAGCTGTTGATTCATTGATTGAATCATAAAGGCTGATGCTTGGATGAATATCTAAGGAGTTAGATAGAGGACTCATCAAGCATCATCAAATGATTGTTAAGTGATGATCTCCATCCTGAGTAGGAGATGGCAATCCTTTCTCATTTGGCTGATATCTGACCGACCTCTTGATGCAGGTCCTCTGCATGGGAATAGTGATTCGGAGGTGTCAGATTAGTTGAGTCAATGGGTTGACTTAATAAGATCGAGATAACCAAAGACCTATGTTGAATACTGTCACAGCATAGGCATGCATCCTCTGACCAGAGATAGATGTGTTACTATATGTCTGAGTATGCACATTTGGCAGACCAATATGTTGATGACCTAACCAAGGTCTATACACCGGTGAGCTGATGTGCATGTAAGGACATATGAGTAATACGATCTCTCAAAGGGATCATACAGGTTCACATGTGAACCGGAAGACATGAGCTCACTCGTGAGGTATTTGGACTGATCAAATTCCATGCATGGTTGTCATGCTTTGGAAGCATGACATGAATTTGAAGGTAAGATATATGCTTTGAGAAAGCATTTGATCTATACCAAATCCCAATAACCAAGATTGAGAAACTTGGTGATCAAACCCTGAAGATGACAGTGTAAAATTGATCAATTTCTTCAGGATGATCATAGGTCTTCCAGTATGCAGGATGCACAGGTGTTGGAAATATCTGAGGGTGATGTGATCATAAACGATTGTATAACCATGACGCTTCCATTCCGAGGGAGTGATGAAATAGGTTTGGATTTTAGTGACTCCTTGATGAATACCCATTCATCACTCTTTATTCTTATATTTTAGCTACAAAAACCTGTGCAAATGCATGTAGATATGTGTAAATAGGAAAAGTTAGCAAAAGCATGCATCTTGTAAATATATATAATTAGCATGTTTTTGTACAAAAATAAAAGAATAAAGATGAAAAAGAAAAAGAGGGAAATATTTAGAATAAATATTGAGCAACCTAACCCAAGGGAAGGCTCAGCATGGGCCTGACCGCATAAAAGTCAAAGTAGAGGGAGATAGGGGCTCTAGTGTAAATATCCATATAAATAAATAAATTATATTTTCCTCACCCAAAAATATGCTTGTACATATTTTGTATATATTTAGAAACTATTAAAAACAAAATAAAAATTTAAAAATCAAAAACTCAAAAAAATGACCTTTCACCATGTGCATAGACCATCATTCTTATGTATTTAACCTTGTAAATAAATTTATTTATTTTCAAAACTTTTTGTAAATATTCCATGCTATATATTGTAAATAAAATAAATAAAAAGAAACAAGACAAAAATCAAATAAAAATAACAAAATTAAAATTACAAAAATATATTGTATATATGCCATGTATATAAATGTATATATCTATTTATTTCACCTATGTATATAAATAATAAAAATAAAATAAAAATATCTTTTTATTCCTCATTTTATTCTATAAATAAATAAAATATAAAATAGGAATAAAAATGTACAAAAATAACTAATTAAAAATCAAAATTAAAAACCCTATATTGTACATATACCTATATATAGCCCTAATATGTAAATACCTTATTTTTATTCCCAATAATTAATTAAAAATCACCAAAAAATAGAGAAAAATAAAATAAATATTTTTCATGTTTTAAGTTTTTCGAAATTCGGCCATTTTATGGCCCAAAAAAATCAATTAAAAATTCAAAGCTTGGCGGGCTCTGATTGGTCCACGGGGGATTGTTGACCCCCGGTCAACTCCCCCCCCAAGACCACCAGAGCCGGGTCCTCTGTGCCCGACCCGTTTTCTCCCATTTTTCCACAGATGACCCGATCGCCAACCCCCCAAATCCCGGGTCCGGATCACTCCACTCGCATCCGGCATCCTCGCCGGAGCCGCTCCCTCGGGATCCGCACGCTCCTGAGCTCGCCCGATCACCATCTTTCCGGACCCCTAGCTGTATATAGCCTGAGCTCTGCCCCCATTTTCACGCATCTTTGGCTCTCCACCCTCAATCCCGTGACCTCCATAGCGATCCCTGAGGTGACAGCTCGCGATTGCCCTTGTAGCAGTGAGGAGGGGGTGTCCGGACCACTGATCCGGCGACTTTGTGCCTCCGTGCTCCGCCCCGTGCAGGAGCTCGAGCCTCAGGCCTTGGCGACCTTCGAGGCAACGACCAGGAGCTGCCTAAGCTCCAGCACAGCCTTCCACACCACCCAGGTAACCTTCTAGCCTTCCTGTTTAGCTTAATTTTGAGTTACCCCCAAATCATAGTACCGCCGAGTTCCGTCGATTCCGGCTATATCGCACATCTTTTCGATCATCAGAACCTACGCTCACCATCGCCATCCCTCCGCGCACATTCTTCGCCCCTTCGTTCAACCCAGCTCGCACAGGAGCTGGGGTTCGAGCTCCTCCATCCTCCGCTCACCGGAGCTCGCTCGCCCCGACCCACAGTTCACCTTCACGCCGCTTCATCGGGTCGAGGCACTTTGCCCTCGACCCGCGAAGCTTCTGGGTTACTTTGCAGGTCACGAGGAGGCCATCTGAGGCTTCCCAACATCAGTCCAGGAGCTCGCCCTCCGTCGACCTCGCCGGAGCCTCTCCAAGGCTCGGCTGGGCCATCGGAGGCTACCACCAGCTGCGGAACGTCAGTGCGAGTCTTCTCCGATCTTCAGAGGCAGCTGAGGAGGCCCACAGCACGTGCACGAGGCCGGCGAACCTCGCCGGCCACCTGTTCTTCGAGGGTCCTCCATCACCGTCCGATAGCCCTCAGAGCTCCAGTTTCAATCGTCGTCGTTCATTCATCAAGGAGCAGCCACCGTTGATCATCTCGAGGGTCGATCCGGACCGTTAGCACAGAGGAGAGAGGCACCAGCACTTGAGCACCGTTCAATCGTCCACGTGCCCTCCTCTGCGCCGTCGATCGGCCCACGTGCGAAAGAGGAGAGAGGCGCCGGAGACCAGAGCCGTCAGATCCGCCACGCGTCCACCATCCAGCCGTCGACGTAATAAAGGGGTAATTTACCTTAGGCCCCCTCTTCGTTTCTGTTTTACGTGTCAGTCCTGTAAATATTTTATGCATTTTCTTTACGTAGGGTAAATTGCACATTGGACCTCGTGCTTGTTAATATTTGCGTTTATGCCCCTGTATGTATGAGCCACGTGCTTCGTCACATGTAGTTTTGGTTTATTTGCAATATTAGTCCTGTAGTTCTGGTTGCTTTATGAATGAATAGAAACTTTCTAGTATTTGCACATATGCCCCTGTGAGTGTTTCTATTCCGCATGTGCGCCTTTTAGTGGGTTAATTGCATAACAGCCCCTGGACTTTTTGGTACGAGTTACCAAAAGGTCCTAGGACTTGTTTTTATTACCAGAAGGTCCCTGAGTGCCCCAGGCACGCGCCACGCGCGTGACTTGCTGGGAAAATTGCACCTGGACCCCCAGAGCTTCGGGTATTTGCACTTAAGTCCCTGTGCACTGTGCCCCCTTTTGGATTTTGAATAAAATATTAAATCACCTCCAAATTCGATGAAAATTTGACACATGGCTCCTGCCATGTTGTAGAATTTTTGAGAATTTTTGAGGACATTTTTTATTTTATTTGTTATTTTTAAAAATTCAAAAACTCTCATTTTAGCTACTGTCTAGATTTAAAAATCCCAAAAAAATATAAAAACACCCCCAAAAATTCTAAAAAAAATTAGTTACTGTTCTTTGTGTGTTTCTTGATTTTCTAGCCAATTTTGGCTATTTTTCATTGCTTAAAAACCCTAAAAATTCAAAAATACCTAAAAACTCATAAAAATCATAATAAATAAATTGAAAACCCAAAAACAATAATTTTGGTGCTCAAATTTTCCTTATTTTATCTAGTATACAGGAAAATTACCTCCAGGTCCCTCTGAGATCCTTAAATATTTTATCTTTGGGTTTTGGGCCCTGCTGGACAGTACCTTGTCTGTTTCGTACTGTTTGATTTTTAGAAAATAAAATACACCTTATAAAAATCCCAAAAATTCACCAAAAACACTAAAAAACCCAAAAAACATAAAAACAATTTTTCTTGAATTTTTGCTTGATTTTTGGTGCTTTTAATAATAGCTAAAGTGTGCTTTTATTTGCTTTCTTTTATTTTCTTCACTTTTTAAAAATCCAAAAAAATATAAAAATTATTAAAAACCACTAAAAAATCCTTGTATTTTATTTTATTTTATTTTTACTGCTTCGTAGGCCTCTGGCCAACCCGTGCTCCTTGTGTTCGACCCTGGGTGCTATACCAGGTTAATCTCATAGCAGGACCGCTCTCTTTTGTGCTTGATTGATTTTACATGTTTTGAGTGGTTGATTTTTCTTGATATACCCATCCTCTGAGATCCGGGTCGCAACGACCCTTGTCTTATTACCTTCACCCGGGTCTTGGGGATTTTAGGGTCATCAGAATGGCGTCGTTGCCGGGGAGCACGGCTTAGTAGTTCTTTTTGTTTTTATTTTTCATTTTTCGTTTCGCGGCTTTTCGCGGCTTTTGTATCTAGTTTCTTTTTGTTTTATTTTATTTTATTTTGATTTTCTTTTATTTTTATTTTTGTTTTATATTGTGTGTTTATTTTATTTTTCATTTTTGCATATATACCCTGACTTGTATTTTCATTTCTTTTTCTTTTCATTTGATTATTTTTACTGGTCTGACCACTCTTCTCTTCTTCTTGCGAGGGCCCGAGGACCGCGGAGGCGACTTTCGAGGAGCCTGAGCAGCCGAGGAACTTGGAGGCGGCTTCCTTCTCTACGAAGCCGAAGGAGAGAGCGAGAGAGAGAGTCGAGTGGGTGAGGATAGTTTAGGATCTTTATTTCATTTATTATTATTATTGTAATAATACAGGGACTTGGACTGTTTGGACACTTGACTACCGTAGCGGGTCTGTTTCGCCGAGCACCGGTGTGCTTGGGGGACCCATTAGGACCTCGCGGTTTTTCGCGGTTTTTACGCGGTTTTATTTTTCTTTCTTACTGTCTTTTCCGGTTTTTCGCGGTTTTTGCTCAAGCCCCTAGATTTAGGACTTTCTGGTGATTGTGACGTAATTAAGTAGGATCCACACATCTTAATGACATATCTGTTCCTATAGACCGTAATTGGACCTACTTAAAATAAATAATAAAAATAACCGACTCGCTAGCCTCCGTAGCCTACGTGTCGTAGCCCGTCCTGTAAAGCGCTTACTCCTACCCCCGATTTGTCGGGCAGGGGAGGGACGGGCCAAGACCGGACCCTTTGGCTTGGAGGTCGGTGACCGGTTAGACGGTTCTTCGCTAGAAGTTGCTCGTCTAGGACTCGGCTTCCCGCTGCATCATTTAGCTTAGTTTTATTTCTGCCTTTTATTTTATGCGCGGATCATATTGCATGTAGAGAGCTGGAGCAAGGTACGCATTTCTGACTTTGCATGCATCATTGATTTCTCGTGCATCGGCTTTTTCGACTTCTCCCCCCTGTTTTTGACTTAATAATCAGGAGAATCGAAAAATTCGTTAGGCGATTTGTTTGCTTTGAAAAAGACTAAAAAGAGAAACCATAAAATTGGGACTGCTAAAATTATTGACCTTAAAACTCGCTCACCCTAAAAATTTTGTCTTGGGGAGAGCAACCCCCTCATTGCTTGGTTTGTATGCGCGAGAGAGTGACCCGCACACTAGGTAGAGCCCCCCGTTGCTAAACCCGACTGATTACCGACTCTTCCGTGCGGGCCAGTCGGTTGGGTTAGCAGCGGATATCCCAACAGGTCACGTAAGCGCTCTGATATTTGTGTGTTCACCAAAATAAAATTGACAAGATAATTTGACCGAACTTTCACGGTCTTCAGCTCGCGTTGCGTTGGTGATCCGGGGGTTTGTTTTTAGATCATAATTTTTCCAGATCTCATCCGCCCTACTCGCCAGATCAAGATGATGGGTAGACGATCTCTTAGGCAGCCTCTGGTTGCACCGCTTTCGGGCGCGTCTACCTCATCATCTAGGTTGGCTCGCGAGAGCTCAGACCCGCTCTCCGAGCCCGAGTATGACTCCACCCTGTTCCCTCTCGACCCCCTTTCTGACCTTCCTGAGAGACACGAGCCCGAGGAGAGACTGATACATTTGACAACACCTGAGTTGGGCTCGTTTGATTTTGCAGACGTCGATATGGCCGGAGCAGGCAGTTCTGATGATCACTCCCGTCGACCAGAGCACATTGTACTAGACCAGGGAGCGATCAACTCCACCCTGATCGCATCACTCGATACAGTCCAGCAGCAGCTCCGCGATCAGGGAGCATTCATGATAGAGATGAGGAGAGAGTTGGAGAGGCTCCGAGCAGAGCGAGATCAGCAGAGCGAGCCCGAGGAGATCCCGGATGCAGATGCACAAGCACGAGCCGCAGCAGCAGCAGCAGCAGCCGCGGCCGCCGCCGCAGCGGCAGCAGCCGCAGGAGGAGCCGGACCACCTAGACCGATGCGGGAGTTGCACAACCCCGGATCTACACTGATGCACCATTGGGTGGTGGTTCCAGCTATCGTGGGGGACTTCAAGTTCCCCCCGAACACCTTGCAGATGCTTCCTCGGTTCCACGGACTTGCTACAGAGGAGCCCCACCTCCACCTCCAGGAGTTTTTGATGATATGCAGCACTGTCCACGACAGACATGTGGACCAGGACACGATCAGGATGATCGCCTTCCCCTTTTCACTGGCAGACAGAGCAGCCACCTGGCTGAAACATTTGGGGAGATTTGTCTACACCTGGGAGCAGCTCCGCACCGAGTACTTGAACAAGTACTATCCACTCGGGCGGACGAATGCAGCGAGGGCCCTGATCAGCAACTTCTCCATGTTCCCCAACGAGCAGTTTCACGAGGCTTGGGAGAGGTTCAGAGAGCTCCTGGACAGATGCCCGCACCACGACATCACGAAGCCGAACCTAGTTCAGAGCTTCTTCAGCGGGTTGTCACCAGAGCTACAGGGCCTGGTGAATGCTTCTTGCGGCGGGTCCTACTTCGCCAAGGACCACGACCAGGTCTGGGCCATTTTTGAGGAGATGGCAGAGAACTACATGGTGATGTCCCAAACCCGGCTCTATACCTAGAAGACCCAGCCACATCAGCCAGGACCCGTGCAGTACCAGCGGATAGCACGGGTGGATGCAGGTCCATCCAGTTCGTCTGCAGCCGCAGCAGCACAGGCAGAGTCGTCAGCTGCAGACATGGGTATCATTAGCGAGAAGTTGGACCGCATGGAGCTGATCGAGAAGAAGCAGTGCCAGAGTATCACACAGATGGAGCAGATGGCACAGGTCTTGAGCGACATGAAGACACAGCTCATGTGTCTACAGGAGGCACAGACGGCTTCTCAGCCCCGTCTTCAGTCGCGAGGCGATACCGGCAGCAGCAGCAGCTCGTTCCAGCGCTCCAGCACCCCCGTGCAGCCTAGACAGGTTCACCTTGTACAGGCGGAGCCGTACCAGCAGCCGCAGCCCACCTACCAGTCTCCACCATCTCCAGAGATGCAGATGGTGGTCTACCAACCGGACCAGCCTCTGGCAGTACTCCCGCCAGCCCCCTTCGATGCCGAGCCGTTGATGGATGTCAACGGGATTTGGTACGACCGCCCTCAGCCTGGGATCCGACGGGACCATCCCGGATTCAGGTGGGGGAGTGGTGGTGCCCAGCCCCAGCAGCAGCCGTCAGGACAGGGAGGGCAGTACTCCCATCAGAGAGACCAGCACCAGCCGCAGCAGCAGCCCCCAACATATCACCAGCAGTCATCCTACGGTCCGCGTCCCTATCAGCAGCAGGGACAGTCTTGGAGATGTGAGCAGCAGGCTCACCAGGGATACCAGCAGCACCCTCCATCCTACCCCTCTTACCCACCACAGCAGTTCCAGCAGCCTCACCCACAGAGAGGCCACCCGTCGGGCTCCCACGAGAGCCCCGCTTTGGATGACATCGCCCGCCTCCTCACGGACCAGCAGGCCACATTTAGACGGGAGATGGACGAGTTCCGCAAGGAGATGCGGGACCTGGTGAGAGGGAAGGCCGCCATACCAGCCCAGATAGAGCCCAATCCGAACAGCCTCAAGAGGAAATCTGAGCAGGTAGTACATACCGAGTTAGCCACTCCTAGTGACCCATTTGATGATACTTCTTCGGATCTATTTGATGCTGATTTTGTCACACTTAGGAGCGGTAGGACCCCAGCAGGCGGCGACGCCTCATCTGAGCACCATCCCGAGGCGCCACAGGAGGAGGAGGAGAGCGGTACTGAGGCCGCTCCAGACGATGACGGTGGTACTGAGGCCACCAAGGATGCTGATACCACCGGCGGTACTGAGGCCGCCGCTTCACCAGATCTAGGAGGTGGTACTGATGCCACCCATTCAGCCGAGCCAGCCAGCGGTACTGATGCCGCACGACGTCCACCTTCAGCAGCAGCACAGCAGCCAGCCCGTGGTGGTACTGAGGCCACCGGTGTTTGTACAGACAGAGATGTTGTTTTTCCTCGTGTTCATGTATCTCGGAACTCTGCTATGAATAAAGGAAAAGGTTTACTTTCTTCTGGTCCCACTGTGGTGCATGATGTATGTGTGGATCCGGTCCTTGAACCGTCTAGACCTTTTCCTAGTCCTTCATCTGAGAAGGACCCAGTGATCCCCTTCCCTAGAGCCCTTCAGATGGGGAAGGGGAAGAAAAATGATCCAAAAAAGAGAGAGCTTGAGGAGTTCAGCCAGAGCATGATTGACCGATTCCACATTCAGCTGACCCTCCAGGAGGCTTTGCAGCACATCCCCCTTCTCCAGCGTTCTTTGAGAGAGAGGACTACAGTCAGAAGGAGAAGGAGGAACCACACTTCAGAGATACATGTGCTAACCAAAGCCACGTGCTTTGCGATCCAGAACCGACTGCCAGCCAAGAGGCCAGATTCAGGGGCCCCGTATGTCAGATGCCAGATTAGTGAGCAGTGGTTCGACCGTACTCTTCTAGATAGCGGATCGTCGATTAACCTTCTTCCGGCAGCCCTTCTCGACCGCTTCGAGTTGGGCACTCTTCGACAGAGCAGGACAGTCCTTCAGTTCGCTGATCGATCTGTCAAGAGGCCGAAGGGGTTATTACGAGATGTTATCGTCACTATTCAGGGCCTGCAATTCCCCGTGGACTTCGTAGTGTTGGACATGGAGATCCCTGAGTCAGTGGCCGATACCCCCATCATCCTCGGTCGTCCGTTCTTGGCCACAGCCAAGGCGGTGACTGATCATGATAGCGGGAAGGTGTACTTTCGCGTCCAGGGCGAGAGTATACAAATAGAGACGGTCGAGGACTATAGAGTCAGATTCAGAGCCCGCTCAGATGCGAGTACCGATTCAGAGCAGCTGACAGACGCAGAGCCAGACATCCACCAGGACTGTGATTTTGTGATCACAGATGATGAGGCAGCTTGGGCAGACCTTGAGACACAGACCACCCTCTCACTTTCAGACACAGCTGATGCAGAAATGATAGCAGAGGAGAGTCTGGAGAGCACAGACCTGGTTCAGGATACCATGGAGGCAGTAGAGCCGGTCCTCGATCGCAGCACGATGATTAGTGATGGTGGTGCTGAGGCCACCTTGTTCTCCGGTGGTACTGATGCCACCGTTTCTGATACAGATCCCTCGGATTCAGAGTCTGATTGGGCCGATTGCTATGATCAGATGCCAGACCTGAGTCCATCTGAGCCTATAGATGAGGAGGAGGTAGAGGCAGAGCAGACCAGAGACAGTGCAGTTGAGCCGCCTTCTCCCGATCCAGTTTGCGAGAGTATGCTTTCACTTTCCCAGGCAGATTTGGCCGACCTTGCAGCTTTCACTCAGTTTCTTCCGCAGCCAGATTTGCCGGCACCCAGTATTCCAGAGCTGAAGCCGCTCCCTACTTCGCTGAAGTATCGATTCCTTGCGGGCGACCCAGAGATGTACCCAGTCATCATCTCCGCCGAGTTGACTGGAGAGCAGGAATCCCGTTTGATGGGGGTTCTTGAAAAGAACCGCAAGGCGATCGGATGGAGCGTAGCGGATCTCCATGGGATTAGTCCATCAGTGTGCTCCCACCATATCTATCTCGAGGAAGGGGCGAAGCCGTCGCGTGAGTTCCAGCGACGTCTGAACCCCAACCTGAGAGAGGTTGTGATGAAGGAAATATCAAAATGGTGGGGTGCAGGTTTTATTTATCCCATTTCCGACTCCAAGTGGGTCAGCCCCTTGCATGTGGTGCCCAAGAAGACGGGCATCACGACTGTGATCAGTGAGTCGGGAGAGGAGATCGCTACACGAGTACCCACCTCTTGGAGGGTTTGTGTTGACTACAGGAGACTCAACCAAGCCACCAAGAAGGACCATTTCCCATTGCCTTTTATTGACCAGATCATTGAGAGACTGGCAGGGAAGAGCCATTATTTCTTCCTGGATGGGTACTCAGGCTACAACTAAGTGGCCATCGCTCCTGAGGATCAGGAGAAGACCACCTTTACTTGTCCCTTCGGCACATATGCTTTTCGACGCATGCCATTTGGGCTATGCAATGCCCCTGCGACTTTTCAGAGATGCATGCTGTCGATCTTTTCGGACATGGTAGGGGAATGCTTGGAGGTCTTCATGGATGATTTCTCGATCTACGGCGACGGATTTGATTCTTGTCTTGACTGCCTAGATCGAGTACTTCAGCGATGTATTGAGTATCACTTGGTGCTATCTTGGGAGAAGAGTCACTTCATGGTGACTCAAGGGACGGTGCTTGGCCACATCATCTCCAACAGGGGCATGGAGGTTGATCCGGCCAAGGTGGATGTCATTAGGAAACTCACACCGCCGTCCAATTTGAGGCAGCTACGGTCATTTCTGGGGCACGTTGGATTTTATAGGAGATTCATTCAGGATTTCAGCAGGATTGCCCGACCGTTGACCGACCTCCTGACGAAATACACCGAGTTCCTTGTCGATGACAAGTGTCTTTCGTCGTTCGCTACTCTCCAGCAGTGTGTTATTGAGGCTCCTGTCCTCCAGCCGCCTGATTGGTCTCTCCCATTCGAGATCATGACGGACGCCTCCGATTTTGCCGTAAGGGCAGTGCTGGGACAGAGGAGGGATGGAGTGCCATTTGCTATACACTATGCTAGCCGCACTTTGGATTCCGCCCAGCGGAATTACACGGTCACAGAGAAGGAGATGCTAGCTGTAGTGTTTGCCCTGGATAAGTTCAGATCATATATCATCGGATCTAGAGTGACTTTGTTTACAGATCACACCGCCATCAGGTACCTCATGGCAAAGAAGGATGCCAAGGCCAGACTGACTAGATGGATCCTTCTACTCCAGGAGTTCGACATTGAGATTAAGGATAAGCCTGGAGTCAAGAATGTGGTGGCGGATCATCTCTCCCGATTGGAGCAGCCTGAGGAGTCTGAGCAGATTGATCCCATCCGAGATACCTTCCCAGATGAGGCGATCCTTGCTATCGCCTCACTCCCATGGTACGCCGATATTGTGAACTTTCTCGTTGCTGGGAAAGTCCCACAAGATTGGCCCAGGCAGAGGCTTGAGACCTTCCTTGCGAAGGCGAAGTCCTACCACTGGGAGGATCCCATCCTTTACCACGAAGGAGGGGATAGCGTCTGGCGTCGGTGTATTCCTCAGGAGGAACACCATAGCGTCCTCACTTACTGCCACAAGCTTGAGGCAGGAGGACATCATTCTGGGAGGAGAACGGCACAGAAAGTGCTCCAATCCGGCTTGTGGTGGCCTACACTCTTCAAGGACTCAGATGAGTTCGTGAAGAGGTGTACTGACTGTCAGAGGATGGGCACTTGTGGACAGCGTGATATGATGCCGATGCAACCCATTCACTTCTGTGAGGTTTTTGACGCATGGGGCATCGATTTCATGGGTCCATTCCCTAAGAGTCAGGGATTTGAGTACATTCTGTTGGCCGTTGACTATGTGAGTCGTTGGGTGGAGGCTATCCCCGCCCGATCCGCTGATGCTAGGACAGTTTGTAGATTTTTGAGAAAACATATCATCACGCGGTTCGGGGTTCCACGAGTTCTTATTTCTGATGGGGGATCTCACTTCATCAACGACCAGGTGAAGGCACTTGCTAGCGAGTTCGGCATAGATCATCGTGTTGCTACACCGTACCATCCACAGACGAATGGTCTAGCCGAAGTGTCGAACAGGGAGATCAAGACTATTCTGCAGAAAGTCGTCCGCCCTGACCGAAAGGATTGGTCACAGCTTTTGGACTCGGTCTTGTGGGCATATAGGACGTCTTTCAAGACACCTTTGGGCACATCTCCCTTTCGCCTCGTATATGGCAAGCCATGCCATTTACCTGTTGAGCTGAGGCACAAGTCACTTTGGGCAGTTACAGACATACTTATGGATCCAGATGGTATAGGAGACCAGAGGAGGGCAGAGCTAGCTGCCCTGGAGGAGCTTAGATATGCAGTTTTCTCAAGCAGCCTACATTATAAGGAGAAAGTCAAGGAGTGGCATGATTCTCATATCAGCCACAAACATTTTGAGATTGGACAGAGAGTATGGCTGTTTGATGCGAGGCTTAGATTATTTCCAGGGAAGCTACAGAGCAAATGGAAAGGACCTTATCTGGTTAGGAAGGTACACGACAACGGTAGCATCGACATATCCGAGTTGTCTTCTGAGAGTACCTTCCGAGTGAACGGCCAGCGGCTCAAGCCATTTCTAGATCATGAGCCGCGGGTCGTTGATATTGCCCTGATTCATTTTGCGTGAGATGTGGTCTTTAACTCACATCTAATGCATCTCACGCCTGAGTTTCACTGATCTTCCGCTGTATATAGATCCAGATGTCCATATCATCACATGCTTTAGTCCCACATCCCTTTCTTCATCTTGTGATTATGCTATACTTAGGGTGCACTTTACCCTAAGTATAGGGGGGATGTGAGACCCTTCGGGTATTTCTTTTGTTTCTGTCTACCCCTGTTTTTGCTGCCTATACTTAGGGGCATTTCACCCTAAGTATAGGGGGGATAGACCCTGTACATTCTCCACTCGGTTTTCCCTTCGTGTACAACCTGCTATACTTAGGACTACTTGATCCTAAGTATAGGGGGGAGACCTGAGTCCCTCTTGACTTTTTATTCTCCTTTTGTATTGCCTTCCTTTTCACTTCCCTATACATAGCACGAGTTATGTCTTCTTCATCGCTCTTGACTCTGAGGACATCGTTCGAGCTAAGTATAGGGGGGTGTGTATATATTTCATATATACTTTAGCCATAACTCGTACTTTGTGTGAGTGTGTTAATAAATAAAATGGCTAAAAAACACAAAAATTAAAAATTTTTTCATGTACATAATCTTCTTTTATTTGCACATACATAGCTAGTGTACAAATTATTTTTGTAAAAATGATTTCAAAAATCTTTTGTGTGTAAAGCTTGTGTAAATATTTTTGGTATCAAAATTATGTATATAGTACAAAATTTTTCCAAAATGTTTTGAAAATCAAAAGTTTGCAAAAATCTTGTGTAAATGTGTGTAAATATCTTTTTGCAAAACTTGCACTTCATGCATCATCATTCATGATTTCAAAACATTTTTCAAAAATTTTGCATGATTGTAAAATATTGTGTAAATATGCATCTTTTTGTACATATGTATATAGTTCTTCTTGGATGATAGTTGACATTTAAACTAGCCGGGAATCAAATTGAGAAATGGAGCTTGATTAAGATCTTAATCCACCTAATTCTAAGAGGAACCTTATAGGGCTTAGGTTTAAGGCTTTTCAGGTCCATGGTGACTTAATTCTTTGAGTCCACTAGGCTATGATCACATGTCATCTCAATGAGCCTAAGTAGAGCACTTAACAACAACACATGACTCATATAGATTATGGCTTTACTTGGACAACCGCACTATGCACCGAGCTCTCTACGGATGACGTGGTGAGGAGGCAGTCTTCCTTGACTTGGGGTAGCATATGAGGGTAGTACTTCTAGGCGGAACCTCTCTTCTTCTTATAGTGAAGGAAGTGCGTCTCAACTTGGTCTGGTTGCCATGAGGTCTAACGACGGGAGTTGTGGGTTGCAATAAAGCTTCAAAAGAGGGATAGTCTACTGGCTCAAGAGGAAAAACTCCTTGTATATATGCTGCACATGTATATGTTGTACAGATGCACTTGAAAAAAAATGTGCAAAAAGAAAAGAACTCCAAAAAAGTGGTGGGTCTGAGAGAAAATGATAATCCCACCGGAGTATGTACATAAGTGCAATAAGCAAAGCTCGGTTTCATGATCCACCTGTTGTAGCTTGCAGCAGGGAGACTTGGCTACACTGGTCAAGCTCCCAAGGGTACTTGGCTACACTGGCCTTGACCCATTCTCTTCTTCCCCCTCTTCTTGAGCCGGTTGTACTTGAACTTAGAAGGGAATACCCCGCTCCTCGAGGAAAGAGTGGCCAGATTGAGGTCATAGAGTTACCTTGTTAGGGAGGGTTGTCAAGTTGCCATTTCTGAGGTGGAGAGCTTAGACTTCACATCCACAAGACAAGAAAAGATTCATGGTCTTCAGGGTTTGTGGTTGATGACTTGTTCTGATCTGGAGCATTGAGGAGTCTTGATTATAGATTAGTGGAACTTGGAGGCTGTTAGGTTTTAAGCTTAAGTCTGAATAAGGTTCCGACACATTAATAATCCAAAGATCTGATTGAGCTCCATACCTCAATTTAATGAAGGCAAGTTTAATAATCAACCTTGATCCATGTGCATTCTCTTTTTCTTTTTCTTTCTTCTTTCTTTCTCTTTCACTTCTTTTTCAAATAAGTGTTTGCTAAGGGACTAGCAAAGTATAGTATAGGGGGGTGATGAATACCCATTCATCACTCTTTATTCTTATATTTTAGCTACAAAAACCTGTGCAAATGCATGTAGATATGTGTAAATAGGAAAAGTTAGCAAAAGCATGCATCTTATAAATATATATAATTAGCATGTTTTTGTGCAAAAATAAAAGAATAAAGATGAAAAAGAAAAAGAGGGAAATATTTAGAATAAATATTGAGCAACCTAACCCAAGGGAAGGCTCAGCATGGGCCTGACCGCATAAAAGTCAAAGTAGAGGGAGATAGGGGCTCTAGTGTAAATATCCATATAAATAAATAAATTATATTTTCCTCACCCAAAAATATGCTTGTACATATTTTGTATATATTTAGAAACTATTAAAAACAAAATAAAAATTTAAAAATCAAAAACTCAAAAAAAATGACCTTTCACCATGTGCATAGACCATCATCCTTATGTATTTAACCTTGTAAATAAATTTATTTATTTTCAAAACTTTTTGTAAATATTCCATGCTATATATTGTAAATAAAATAAATAAAAAGAAACAAGACAAAAATCAAATAAAAATAACAAAATTAAAATTACAAAAATATATTGTATATATGCCATGTATATAAATGTATATGTCTATTTATTTCACCTATGTATATAAATAATAAAAATAAAATAAAAATATCTTTTTATTCCTCATTTTATTCTATAAATAAATAAAATATAAAATAGGAATAAAAATGTACAAAAATAACTAATTAAAAATCAAAATTAAAAACCCTATATTGTACATATACCTATATATAGCCCTAATATGTAAATACCTTATTTTTATTCCCAATAATTAATTAAAAATCACCAGAAAATAGAGAAAAATAAAATAAATATTTTTCATGTTTTAAGTTTTTCGAAATTCGGCCATTTTATGGCCCAAAAAAATCAAATAAAAATTCAAAGCTTGACGGGCTCTGATTGGTCCACGGGGGATTGTTGACCCCCGGTCAACTCCCCCCCCCCAGGACCACCAGAGCCGGGTCCTCTGTGCCCGACCCGTTTTCTCCCATTTTTCCACAGATGACCCGATCGCCAACCCCCCAAATCCCGGGTCCGGATCACTCCACTCGCATCCGGCATCCTCGCCGGAGCCGCTCCCTCGGGATCCGCGCGCTCCTGAGCTCGCCCGATCACCATCTTTCCGGACCCCTAGCTGTATATAGCCTGAGCTCCGCCCCCATTTTCACGCATCTTTGGCTCTCCACCCTCAATCCCGTGACCTCCATAGCGATCCCTGAGGTGACAGCTCGCGATTGCCCTTGTAGCAGTGAGGAGGGGGTGTCCGGACCACTGATCCGGCGACTTTGCGCCGCCGTGCTCCGCCCCGTGCAGGAGCTCGAGCCTCAGGCCTTGGCTACCTTCGAGGCAACGACCAGGAGCTGCCTAAGCTCCAGCACAGCCTTCCACACCACCCAGGTAACCTTCTAGCCTTCCTGTTTAGCTTAATTTTGAGTTACCCCCAAATCATAGTATCGCCGAGTTCCGTCGATTCCGGCTATATCGCACATCTTTTCGATCATCGGAACCTACGCTCACCATCGCCATCCCTCCGCGCACATTCTTCGCCCCTTCGTTCAACCCAGCTCGCACAGGAGCTGGGGTTCGAGCTCCTCCATCCTCCGCTCGCCGGAGCTCGCTCGCCCCGACCCACAGTTCACCTTCACGCCGCTTCATCGGGTCGAGGCACTTTGCCCTCGACCTGCGAAGCTTCTGGGTTACTTTGCAGGTCACGAGGAGGCCATCTGAGGCTTCCCAACATCAGTCCAGGAGCTCGCCCTCCGTCGACCTCGCCGGAGCCTCTCCAGGGCTCGGCTGGGCCATCGGAGTCTACCACCAGCTGCGGAACGTCAGTGCGAGTCTTCTCCGATCTTCAGAGGCAGTTGAGGAGGCCCACAGCACGCGCACGAGGCCGGCGAACCTCGCCGGCCACCTGTTCTTCGAGGGTCCTCCATCACCGTCCGATAGCCCTCAGAGCTCCAGTTTCAATCGTCGCCGTTCATTCATCAAGGAGCAGCCACCGTTGATCATCTCGAGGGTCGATCCGGACCGTTAGCACAGAGGAGAGAGGCACCAACACTTGAGCACCGTTCGATCGTCCACGTGCCCTCCTCTGGGCCGTCGATCGGCCCACGTGCGAAAGAGGAGAGAGGCGCCGGAGACCAGAGCCGTCAGATCCGCCACGCGTCCACCATCCAGCCGTCGACGTAATAAAGGGGTAATTTACCTTAGGCCCCCTCTTCGTTTCTGTTTTACGTGTCAGTCCTGTAAATATTTTATGCATTTTCTTTACGTAGGGTAAATTGCACATTGGACCTCGTGCTTGTTAATATTTGCGTTTATGCCCCTGTATGTATGAGCCACGTGCTTCGTCACGTGTAGTTTTGGTTTATTTGCAATATTAGTCCTGTAGTTCTAGTTGCTTTATGAATGAATAGAAACTTTCTGGTATTTGCACATATGCCCCTGTGAGTGTTTCTATTCCGCATGTGCGCCTTTTAGTGGGTTAATTGCATAACAGCCCCTGGACTTTTTGGTACGAGTTACCAAAAGGTCCTAGGACTTGTTTTTATTACCAGAAGGTCCCTGAGTGCCCCAGGCACGCGCCACGCGCGTGACTTGCTGGGAAAATTGCACCTGGACCCCCAGAGCTTCGGGTATCTGCACTTAAGTCCCTGTGCACTGTGCCCCCTTTTGGATTTTGAATAAAATATCAAATCACCTCCAAATTCGATGAAAATTTGACACATGGCTCCTGCCATGTTATAGAATTTTTGAGGACATTTTTGATTTTATTTGTTATTTTTAAAAATTCAAAAACTCTCATTTTAGCTACTGTCTATATTTAAAAATCCCAAAAAAATATAAAAACACCCCCAAAAATTCTAAAAAAAATTAGTTACTGTTCTTTGTGTGTTTCTTGATTTTCTAGCCAATTTTGGCTATTTTTCATTGCTTAAAAACCCTAAAAATTCAAAAATACCTAAAAACTCATAAAAATCATAATAAATAAATTGAAAACCCAAAAACAATAATTTTGGTGCTCAAATTTTCCTTATTTTATCTAGTATACAGGAAAATTACCTCCAGGTCCCTCTGAATCCTTAAATATTTTATCTTTGGGTTTTGGGCCCTGCTGGACAGTACCTTGTCTGTTTCGTACTGTTTGATTTTTAGAAAATAAAATACACCTTATAAAAATCCCAAAAATTCACCAAAAACACTAAAAAAACCCAAAAAAACATAAAAACAATTTTTCTTGAATTTTTGCTTGATTTTTGGTGCTTTTAATAATTAGCTAAAGTGTGCTTTTATTTGCTTTCTTTTATTTTCTTCACTTTTTAAAAATCCAAAAAAATATAAAAATTATTAAAAACCACTAAAAAATCCTTGTATTTTATTTTATTTTATTTTTACTGCTTCGTAGGCCTCTGGCCAACCCGTGCTCCTTGTGTTCGACCCTGGGTGCTATACCAGGTTAATCTCATAGCAGGACCGCTCTCTTTTGTGCTTGATTGATTTTACATGTTTTGAGTGGTTGATTTTTCTTGATATACCCATCCTCTGAGATCCAGGTCGCAACGACCCTTGTCTTATTACCTTCACCCGGGTCTTGGGGATTTTAGGGTCATCACTCCTCTCAGTAGAGAAGTGACCTAATCTTAGTCCAAGTATTGGACATTGATCTGAATGAGATTCAGATGCAATGAGAAGATTAGGTTTACGGCCTTGATTGAATCAAGCATCTATGGGAGGTCCATGATATCTGGATTTGAAATGTGATCTCAATATCATAGTCGCTATACGTGGAACAATACAATCGCCCTGTCTTTATCTCCAAGCATCTGTGGAAAAATCGTATTATTCTTGAAAGTGTTCAAGAATAATTCCATAGGTGAATTATATCTAAGCATTAAGAGAATGATAATTAAATATGATTTAATTATCTTGATGCATGTGGAAATTATCTAATATAATTAAATGTGATTTAATTATTGTGGATAAGAATAATGTGGATAACAATATCCAATTATTCATAAAATATTATAAATGTGATTTATAATGTATTAGAGAGAGCTAATTATAATTTATATTTGTTAATTAATTATTGATGTGTATTGGATACACATTGTGTAATTAATTGAAAATATAAATTATATTTTATTTTGGGTTGTGAATGTGATTCACAAATTTCCAATGGCAAGATTGCAATATTCTCAAAATTAATTATGAATTATTTTTGTAGAATAAATCACAACAAAAGTTGTTGAAAAATATGGGAGATTTTCATTAAGATATGCAATCTCATGAGATTGCATGAGATTGCCTCCACCATGAGGTCATGGTGGACGGCCACCAATTCCCACAAGGAAATTGGTAGTCGTCCTACCTATTCTTTATGGGGAGCAATCTCCATGCTAATCTCTCCATATTTGTATGATTTAATTTAGGATTGAATTGTATTTGATTTATCAAATATATTTGATCTAAATTAAATTATTAGTTGTTGGCTTTTACCATCAACAATCTTAACCATTGTATTAAACATAAATCAATCTCATCCATTGATTTTATGTATCCCATGGATTGTGATCCATGGATCCCAAAATTCTATAAATAGAGAGGCATACCATGCTCCCTAGGGTTATGTAATTGAGACACATCTCTCTCTTCCTCTTCCACACGTCAAAGCCTCTTCTCTCATTCTCTTGGTGGTTGTCCACCAAATCCTAGAGGAGAGCATTCGCCGTCGCTTCGCCACCGCGTCGTCGCCTCGATGTTTTTCGATTCTCCATCTTCTTTGGAGTGCTACGCTCGCGAAGAAGGTGTTCGATCTCGTACGATGAGATCAGGAGTTCACCGTGCTTGGATCAACTTGTTGGATTGCGAGGATCACGCGACTCATCCCCGCACTCGCAAGCGTCTTCTCCGACGTTCGGACTTGAGACAGGAGGTCTCTTTTCGTAGAGACTTAATCAACCACGCTACAAGAGTTATTCCTTTATACTTGATGTGGTTCTAGATGAAACGATCCGAGAATCGTTCTTGTATCATGTATTTCATCGCATGAAATTTTTTTAAATTCCGCTACATAGAACAACTAGTTTGACTAGTCGTTCATCGTCGTATTCGATACGACGCTCCGCTTCCGTGATGTGCTTGAGGATTATTCCATATCCTTCAAAGAATGGTGGCAACAAGCAAGAGAAAAAGAATAAACAAGTTGTTGCAGCTGCACAACATGAGCTCCTCATTGTCTATGATGAGGAGATGGTAAATGTCGCACAAGATGGTACTTCCTAGCTTGTTGATAGTGGATCTGCTCTACATGTCACATCTCAGAGAGATTTTTCTCTTCGTATACAACTGATGATTTTGGCACATTGAAGATGGGGAATGGTTCTTTGTCCCATGTTGTTGGCATTGGCAATATTGCATTGAAGAGTGCCAATGGAGATGTGCTGACGCTCAAAGATGTGAGGCATGCAATAGTCGTGCACTTAAATCTCATTTCTGCAGGTAAACTTGATGATGAAGGATATCTTAACACTTTTGGTGGCGGTCAATGGAAGCTTACCCAAGAATCCTTGGGTGTTGCTCGTGGTAATAAGTATAACAATAATCTTTACAGCATGAATGCATCCATCTTCCATGATGTTGCACATGTGACTGGAGATGCAAAATCCATTGAGTTGTGCCATCGATGATTGGGGCATATGAGCGAGAAGGGGTTGCAGTGTTTGGTGAGGAAGAATATGCTGACAGATGTCAAGAAAGAGAAGCTAGAGAGATGCACACACTGCTTGGCTGGGAAGCAGACGAGAGTGTCCTTTAAGAGCCATCAACCTTCTAAGAAGATGCAACCATTAGAGATTGTTCACACAGATATTCGTGGTCTGTTGAAAGTAAGTTCACTTGGTGGTGCACTTTATTTTGTTACATTCATTGATGATTTCTCCAGGAAAGTTTGGGTCTACGCCTTAAAGAGGAAGGACCAAGTTCTTGGTGTTTTCAAAAACTTCCATACGTTAGTGGAGCGATAGTCTGGGAAGAAATATAAGAGCATCTGCAGTGACAAATGGTGGTGAGTATATTGGGCCATTTGATGAGTATTGCAGATCTCATGGTATCAGGCACCAAAGGACTCCACCCAAGACACCACAGTTGAATGGCGTTGCAGAGAGAATGAACAGGAGGACCCTAATGGAGAGAGTCAGATGTCTCCTTTATGAAGCTAAGTTGCCTAACTCTTTTTGGTGTGAATCGCTTTATACTGTTGTTCATGTTATTAATCTATCTCCACATGTACCATTGGATGGTGATGCTCCTGACAGGATTTGACAAGGAAAGATTGTCTCATACAAACATTTGCGGGTCTTTGGATGTCGCACATTTGTGCATGTTCCTAAGGATGAAAGGTCCAAGTTGGACGCAAAGACAATGCAATGCATCTTCTTGGGATATGGACAAGATGAACTTAGTTACAGGTTGTATGATTCACTTGATAAGTAGATGGTGAGAAGCAGGGATGTGATCTTCTCTGAAGATAAAACTATTGAAGACATCAAGAAGGCTGCTAAGGACTCTCCTTCGAGCAGCTATCAGCCAGATGATATGGAGTCAGTCCCTTTGCAGAGGGCTCCACATGTGGTGCCAGATGATGCATATGAACAGATACCAGATGCAGGATATGAGGAGGATGTACCACAGATCTACATTCCTGATGATGATGATGATGATGATGTAGATGATGGTGGTGATGATGGTCGGCAGGATGATGAGGGCTCTTCTTCTTCCGAGGCTTTCCCACCACAGAGACCCGAGAGGGAGAGACGACCCTCCATCAGATATTCTGCACATGAGTACATTTCGTTAACAAACAGCGGAGAGCATGAATATTATGAAGAAGCCTTGCAAGATGTAAAAAAGGAGAAATGAGTAGAAGCTGTGAAAGAGGAAATGGAGTCCCTTCATGACAATCATACCTTTGAGCTTGTCAAGTTGCCTAAAGGCAAGCGGGCATTGAGAAACAAGTGGGATTATAGAGTGAAACATGATGAATACTCTACAAATCCAAGGTACAAAGCTAGGTTGGTTGTGAAAGGTTTTAACCAAAGGAAGGGAGTTGACTTTAAGGAGATATTTTCTCCTGTGGTGAAGATGTCTTTTATCAGGGTGGTTCTCAGCTTGGCAGCTAGTCTTGATTTGGAGGTTGAACAGATGGATGTGAAGACAACTTTTCTTCATGTTGATCGTGAGGAGGAAATTTACATGTTGCAACCAGAGAGCTTTATGGTCAAAAGCAAATAAGACTATGTTTACAGACTGAAGAAGAGTCTATATGGCTTGAAACAAGCACCCAGGCAGTGGTACAAGAAGTTTGACTCGTTCATGGGGGAGCATAATTACTCCAAGACCACTTCAGACTATTGTGTGTTCATGGAGAAATTCTCAAGTGATGATTTCATCATATTGTTGCTTTATGTTGACGACACGCTGATCGTAGGCAACAATGGAGAGAGAATTTCTGGCTTGAAGAAATAGTTGAGCAAGTCCTTTATTATGAAGGACTTGGGACATGCAAGTCAGATACTGGACATGAAGATAACTCGAGACATGGGAGTAAGGAAACTTCAACTTTCACAAGAGAAGTACATTGAGAAGGTACTTCAAAGATTTCGTATGGATAAGGCAAAGCCAGCTAGCACCCCTCTTGGAGCGCATTTCAAGTTAAGTTCCAAAGATAGCCCACACAACAATGCAGAGAAGAAAGATATGGAAAGAGTTCCCCATGCATCAGCGAGCATCAACGACAGGTAGTCTCATGTATGCCATGGTCTGTACGAGGTCAGATATTGCTCATGCAATTGGAGTTGTTAGTAAGTTCATCTCAAATCCAAGAAAACAGCATTAGGAAGCAGTTAAATGGATCTTGAGATATCTTCGAGATAATAGCGGTTACTCTCTTTGCTTTGGAGCAGAGAAGCCTATTCTTCTTGGATACACAGATTCAGATATGGCGGGTGACATTGATGGGAGAAGATCCATATCTGGCTACATGATGTTCTTTGCAGGTGGTGCAGTTTTTTTGGCAATCTCATCTCTAGAAGTGTGTCGATTTATCTAATACAGAGGTTGAGTTCATTGCAGCTACAGAGGCATGCAAGGAGTTGCTGTGAATGAAGAAGTTCATGCAATGTTGCGGATGAAGAAGTTCATGCATGAACTTGATTTTCATCAGGACAAGTATGTACTTTACTGTGACAATCAGAGTGCTATTCACCTTGACAAGAACTCTACATTACATGCAAGATCGAAGCACATCGATGTCAGATATCACTGTATACGTGATGTGTTAGAATCGAAGCAGCTTGTACTTGATAAGATCCACACATATGGCAACGGTGCTGATATGATGACAAAGATTTTATTGCTTGGAAAGTTCGAGAGAAGCTGCTCCCTCGCAGGTTTGGAGCAGTTCCCACATCGTCGGTGAGGGGGAGATTTGTTAGATGGGTTCCCTTTCTTGTGGAAACCTATTCTATATATATAGGACATTGGTAATCCTATTTGAAAAAGGAAAAATCAATTATTGATTGGAGAAGGATATCAATTACCTTTTAGGACCAGGAGTTATCTTTTCCTAATCCTATTGGAAGTAAGAGTCCAGGTTTCCTTATTTGCTCATCTCCATGGAGTATAAATAGGGGGGTATGGGGTGCATACCAGGATCATCCCAACACAAGCTCTCCTTGCACAAGAAAGAAATAAGAGACAGGAAGAAGAAAGAAAGTTCGTGGTTGCCACGGAGTTTGGAGGGAGTAACCTTTGGAGCAATTCTTCTCCAGCATTTTTCCCTACAGTTTACCATTAGATGATATTTCTCCTCTTTATTATTCTCCATTGTTTGGTGATTTGTAGCACCGTATTGAGAGCCGACCTTTTGTAAGCCCCTCACGTGAGATTACTTCGATTATAGTGATTGGTTTTGGGTTGCGATCAATCCCGTGGTTTTTCCCCTCACATTGAGGGTTTTCAACGTTAAAAGTTCTCCGTGCATATGTAGTTGATTTTTTGTGGTTGAGATACCTTTGTTAGATGAACCATTAATAATATCTATGTCAAAACATTGAAAATATCATCAAAACTGCGGAAGCGTACCTTGATTCATGATTTTTATGTTGTTTGTTCCTTTACATTATGTCTTTCAAGAGAGCAAGAGATCAAAAAACCAAATTACCTATTTTTAGAGAGAAACTACCCTTTTATTGGTTGTCCCCTCATTTGCAGTTTACTTCTCCGATGGGAGGAGAAAAGTAACTTGCGTAACTTACCTCTTGGAGACCATAACCACCTCCTTTGCTATTAATAGGTTGTAATTTGCATTTCCACCCATCAAAGATTGCAGACTACGATAAGGTATCTACATAATATTGGCCCATACATTAACCAACATCCATAAGCCTCTTTATTTTATCCATAGTTGATCACTTAATTTTGGCTTTATTGTGGTAGCATTAAATTTATGCTAATACAATAGATATGATGGACCAAAATTCCAACAATCTCCCACTTGGACCACATATGTATATTTTATTAACATGTAAAATTTAGTGAGCTCAAATATTGTATCACATAAAGGATTTTCTTTGCCAATCTCGTCCATTGAGTACACTAGTATAGAACCAATGCAATCTTTGTCACAAACTATGAGTAACTAGATCATCAATGATCACATATACTAATATATTCAAATGACATAGATCAAGTATGGATATGTAGCATAGAAATTACATGAATTGTGATCATAGTATGTCAATTTCCAACTGGTCCTACCATATGACCAAATGAGATCAAAAATATACAAGAGAATAAAAAATGAACATGAACATCTTGATATTCTGCAGAAAATTCTCATGAAAGTGTCTAAATATAAAAGCTACACATGAAAACTCCAACTAAAAATTAGACATCATCCAATGGTCGAATACCCATATGAATGGTGTGTTCATGAAAAATCTTGGGTGGTATCCCCTTTGTTAGCGGATCCGCAACCATGGAGTTTGTTCCTATGTGCTCAATATGTATCTGACCACTTTGAACTATTTCTTTAACAACAAGATACTTGAACTCTATATGCTTCGATTTCGAGGAGCTCTTATTATTATTAAAATACATGACTGCAGATTTATTATCACAAAATAACTTGAGGGATCTCTCAATGCTACCCATAATACGGAGTCCAGTGATAAAATTTTGCGGCCATATTCCTTGATTGGATGCCTCGTAACATGTTATAAATTCAGCAGCCATAGTGGATGATGCTACAAGTGATTGCTTAGCACTTTTCCACGAAATAGCTCCTACAACAAGTAGATAAATATAACCTAAAGTGGAACGATGGTTATCTTGACATCCAGCAAAATCCGAATCTGAATAACCAATGATCTCAAGTTGGTCTGATTTTCTATATGTAAGCATGTGATCTTTTGTTCTTTGTAGGTATCTCATGACCCACTTGACTGCTTTCCAATGATTCATTCCAGGATTACTCAAATATCTGCCTAATACCCCCACAATGTATGCTATGTCTGGACGAATACAAACCTGAGCATACATTAAGCTCCCAACAGCTGATGCATATGGAACCTTTTCTATTTTCTTAATCTCTAAATTATTTCGAGGACACTGATTTAAACTGAATTTATCTCCTTTAGATAAAGGGGTATCTCCCGATTTGCAATCTTGCATGCCAAATCTTTTAAGCACCTTTTCAATATAACTCTTTTGTGATAATCCAGGAATATTTCGAGAACGATCTTGATGTATTTAAATTCCTAACACAAAAGAAGCATCGCCAAGATCTTTCATTTCAAATTTCTTTGAAAGAAATATCTTAGTTTCACATGAAATGCATATATCATTACTGGCAAGCAATATATCATCGACATATAGTATTAAGAAAATATGTCTACTCCCACTAAATTTGTAGTATACACAATCATCAACAACATTCATCTCAAAATCAAATGAGAGTATTATTTGATGAAATTTGTAATACCATTGACGGGATGCCTGCTTAAGCCCATAAATAGATTTCTTTAATTTACAAACCATCTTCTTTGAATCTCCTAATACAAAGTTTTCAAGTTGCACCATATCTATTGTTTCATTAATGTCACCATTAAGAAACATTGTTTTGACATCCATTTGATGTAGCTCAAGATTAAAATGTGCAACAAGTGCCATTATAACTCTAAAAGAGTCTTTCGATGAAACTGGAGAGAAAGTCTCTTTGTAATCAATACCTTTTTTGAGTAAATCCTTTAGCGACAAGACGAGCCTTGTAGCGCTCTACATCACCCTTGGAATCCCATTTGATTTTAAATATCGATTTATGACCAATCGGTTTCGCACCTTCAGGTAGTGGAATAATATCCCAAGCATCATTGTCATTCATTAATTTAATCTCATCATTCATGACATCAATCCACTTTTGAGAGTTTAGACTCTGCATGGCTTGAATTACATTGATGGGATCATCTTCTGTTAATCTAATGCCATCCTCTTGTTCTTGAAGAAATACAATATAGTCACCAGAAATAGCATTTCTTCGCTCTCTAGTGGATCTCCTTAAAGGCATGAATTCTTCATCTCGAGGTTGCCGAGTTTGCTCCATAGAAGGTTGAACGACTGTGTCTTCTTGATCATGATTTGCACCTTGAATAATGTCTAGAGTGGAATCTAGAACATTTTCAGGAGCAATAATGGTAATATGAACTAATTCTTCTTGTGAAGAAGAAATTTTATCAGGTTCATCTTCCTCAAAGACAAAGTTTTTATCCTTATTTCTCCCTCCAAACTCAACATCCTCAAAGAATGTTGCAATTCCCGTCTCAAAAATTATCTTAGTTGTGGGATCATAAAATTTGTAACCCCTTGACCTTTCAGAGTAGCCAATAAAATAACAACTCACTGTTTTGACATCCAATTTCTTTTCATTTGACTTATAAGGCCTTGCTTCAGATGGACACCCCCAAAGTATGAAAATGCTTAAGACTAGGTCTTTTATTAGTCCAAAGCTCATAAGATGTTTGTGTTGTTGCTTTAGTGGGTACTCTATTAAGTATGTAAGCTGCGGTCTTTAGAACCTCACCCCAGAGTGAATTAGGTAAGGTAGAATGAGAGATCATACTCCTTACCATGTCCTGAAGTGTACGATTTCTTCTCTCAGCAACACCATTCATCCTAGGTGATCCTGGCATGGTATATTGAGGGACAATACCACATTCCTCTAGGAATTTAGAAAAAAGATCCGGACAATGTTCACCTGATCCGTCATATCTGCCATAGTATTCTACACCACGGTCAGACCTAACAACCTTAATTCTTTTGTTGAGTTGAAGTCAACTTCAGCTTTATATGTTTTGAACATGTCCAAAGTTTGGGATTTTTCATGCATGAGATACAAATAACCATATCTCGAATAATCATCTATGAATGATACAAAATATAGTTGACCATTCTATGAAGCGGTAGGGAATGGACCACACACGTTTGTATGTATCAATTCTAGAACATATGTACTTTTATTAGCATATAATCTTCTTTTATTTGTTTGCTCCCCTTTAATGCAATTCACACAAATATCAAAATTTATAAAATTAGGAGAATCAAGAATTCCATCTTTTACAAGTCTTTCTATTTATTTTCTAGAAATATGGCCCAATCTCTTATGCCATAAGATTGCAGAATTATCATCAGCTAACTTTCTCTTTGTGCCTCTTGAATTAGCAAGCAAAGCTTCATGATAAGAAGCAATCGTATCAAGCAAATATAGATTGTCATGAAGAGATAAAGTACCGGTACCAATAACATTGGAATTTAATGAAAGACTAACAGTACTATTTCCAAAAGAACAACAATATCCATACTTGTCCAACATAGAAATATAAATCAAATTCCATTTAAATGACGGTACAACAAAAGTGTCTTCCAAATCCAAAAAACAAGCAGAACTTAAAAGCAATCTAAAATGTCCAATAACTTCAACTTCAACCGACTTGTCGTCTCCCACAAAGATGCATCTTTCAACATCATTCGGCTTTCGGTATCGGAGGCAACCCTGTATTGACACACTTATGTGAGTTGTGGCACCTGAATCAAGCCACCATGTGTGCCTTGGCACGGAAGATAAGTTAACTTCAGAACAAACAAAATTGAGAAATATACCTTTCTTGATACGCCAAGTATGGTATTTTTCACGAACTTTCTTTTGATGTCCAGGTTTATTACAAAAGTAGAAACTATTTTTGTCATCCTTTTTAACATCCTTATGGTGCTTCTTTTGTTCTGGACCCTTTGCAGCTTCATAAGGTTCTTTCATTTGACCATTTTTTCCTTTGAGGTGCCAGTAAGATAAATATTGTGGGACTTATCTTGCTTAAGCCTTTCTTTCTCTTGCACGCAATGAGAAATTAACTCATTAAGAGATCATTTCTCCTTTTGACGATTATAGCTGACCTTGAATTGATTGAATTGTGCTGGAAGTGGTATCAAGACAAGATGCACTAAGAGATCTTCGGATATTTCCAACTCTAGTGCCTTTAATTTTGAGACCAAATGGGACATTTGCATAATGTATTCCCTTATATTTCCCTTATCTTTATACCTCATTGAGGAGACTCCCAAGAGCGTAGTTGATATATCTGTTCCCACCAGTGGGGAGTGTCGCCATCTTAGGAAAAGAAGCCACATATTGAGGAGACTCCCAAGAGGAAACATTGTATCCTTATACCACAATTAGAAATAGAAGACGCAAAAAAGAGTGTTATAAGCTAACAAGTTCATATTTGATTTGTAATTAGAAAGATCATTTCATTAGGAAATGTCCAAGGAATAAAGGTCACAAAACTATGATATGGAAAACACACTAAAAGAACGGTGTTATTTCTTTCCAGTGGGGATATTGAAGATGGAGAAGTCAACATAGAAGGTACACTCTCATTTGCATACCATTAATTTACGTTTTGTTTACTTACAAGTGTATGCCATTCATTTATTTCTCAACACTTCGAAGTTAAACTTTAATACTGTTATTTTGAAATTATATTTTTATTTGTTTTGATGATAGGTAGAGTATTAAGATAATACATATCATTATGTTATTTTGAGATTGTCATTGGACCATCGTAAACATGTTTACATTTAAAAATGCTATTAGGATTACAACTCTACATTGTTTTCTCTGTTTTTTACAAGGGATTATGTTGGACTTTAGATATTAAAATTTAAACTTATATTTGCATTCAAAGCTTAATATAACCATAATTCGTTTTTACTTTTATTTGTATGATGTACATTGCTTAAAAATTCTCATATTTATATGAAGATTACTTAGGCATAATTAATTTTTATTTTATACTTGTACAATATGACTAGATCATGGAATGATATTTCATTTTTCAGTTAGTTATTGAATACCATAACTTCATTTGAAGTTTTTATATTTAAATTATATCAGCAAAAGCATAAATGCATAAGTTAGTTACAGATACCTTGAGGGGGAAAATAACTAATTTATAATATAAATTGGAGATAGGTGTTGCATACTAAGAGAAGAAATTATTCAGATAAATAATATTTATTTCTTTCCGCTAAAAGTGGTTCATATTTGTGAAATATGAAATATCAACTTGAGAAGAATGGTGGGATAAATTGTAAGATCAATTGCGAGACCATCATCTTTATCTTTTCATCATTGTCGAATTGATAATGTTATTTGCTAAATTAATTAAGGATGAAAAACTAAACATGAGGAGGCTAAAAGGAGGAGTATTGATATCCTACAAATAGCACATGTTGAGTTAAGTGAGATGAAAAAGAATAATGTTATTGATATCGATGAGAGGTAATGAAATCGAGAGGGGCGAAGAAGGGAAATAAGGGTGTTTTCGGGTGGAGAGAAGGGAGAAATCGAGGATGAAGGTCCGAAGCTTTTGAATGCTTCTGTATGTTGAGATGGACTCTTGCTTGCCTAGTCCTGGGGACTCATTCTGACTGAAAATAAAGGGTGGGTCTTTACCAACTTCGACAGTCCGACAACTCATGGTTCTATCAAACCAGACACTTCTTGGGAGTAACTAGATTAAGGTCTAATTAAACGCTTCTGTATTTTAAGCCTTTGTGAACTATCCCCCATTGCATTATAGAACAATTAGGTCAAGTAGGCTTAGTATTGCTGAAGGACCTATCTGTTAATTATACATATAATGATTATTTATCATGGCCAACACTTTTTGATACAAATTATCGGTATTCTAATAAGTGCTTCATTCTCATCATTTTATGGTGTGACCTATTTAGATTTAGAAAGCAATATGTGGACGAAAGGACCTACTGTATGTAAGGCCTTGAAAATTTTGGCTCATCGAAAATATCTTAAAAATCATCCAACATCATACTCAAAAGAAGTGTCCCACCACAAGCTTTCTCACCAGACTAAGAACGTGTGATTCCAAGTTTGAAGGAGAGAGTTTGCCTCATGGGTGTTTATAGAAATTTGAAGTTATGAAAATGAGATATCTCCCACAAGAATGAGAAACATTTTAGACGGATTTTGGCATTAGAAATGATGCCCACTTTACCTAATTAACTCCTTGATATATATTTAACCTCCTCATACACCCTCCCATCCATAAGCTTCATTTTCGTTCTCTCCATTCACTTCTTCCTTCTTTCGTTTCCAAGAGAGACAAAAAAAGGAACATTCCACTAGTGGCGTGCGGGGCTGGGGAGCTTCACATCAAAGATAGAAAGAGGAGAGTTTTCACAAGAAAAATATGCTTGTCTTATCGAAATAGGGAACATGTATGCGGAGGAAAGCAAGGATCAAAGGCAATGCATGGCCATTTCTCACACGTAGGTAATGACTCTAGACCTTCTCCTTGTCATTTTCGCAATGGACAGATGCACCACACAAGTGCAACAAGAGAAAAAGAATGAGATCTTGATGATATTATCGATTTAAACAGCTATAGGAGTGGTGTGTCGATATTTGACCTTAATACTAGTTCTTGGGATAATTATACTAATGTGTAAGATGGTTAGGAACTTGAGGATTTGTTCTAAACTACTGTTATATGGGATTTTGAAAGAAATACGAAGGAAATGGAACATGGTTTTTGAAAGTAATAGTCCAATCACGAAAAAAGACTATTTAGGGGTTACCACGTGATGAGGTGCGATGACGACATTATTAACCATCCAAGAAAATGTGGAGACCCAATGCATCGGCCATTGCTATGTATAGGATATACGTGGGTATGCCTTAGTGATAGCGTAGCCCGTTGTTGAATTGATTGGTGACATGTGATGGTTGACGACGAGGTAGGTCTTTTTGATTTGGTTGTGAGAGAGAACGAAAGAGAGATGGAGAGAATGGAGGGATGGAGGCTCCCGATCTGCGAAGTTCTGATGCGGTCATTCCCCTCCCCATGGGAGGTCATTTATAGGGCGTAAACCCTCGCCACGTCTGTCCCCATCCTTCATGCCCAAGCAGTTAGATCTCCATGAGACACGGCCTTGCCGCAACTGCCGAAGGCGGTTGCGTGATTACGTCGGTCACGGCGGTCGTTCTACATCTCCCACTTGACCGAAGTGGTCAAAATATATATACTCCCATTATTCGTGTAGTATATACATGGAGATTTATCATGTGAGGATCATTATTTATGAAACCTCTTCCTTGACTCAAACATTCCTGATTCTCATTAAACCAACATGTTTAATGTATGTTCCTATTGTTATTCCCTTGGTAAGGGAATTAGCCAACATGTCAGTGGTGGGTATGTAGGTTACCGTGATTTCTTGCTTCGCCACTATATCTTGTATATAGTGGTATTGGATCTCAATGTGTTTTCCTTTAGAACTATTAGCCCCACTATTAATCAAGCTTATCGCAACTTGATTGTCACAATACGTTTCAATTTGCCCTTTGATCAATTCGAGGCTTAGATTCTCTAGAAAATGCCCGATCCATACAACATAAATGGTGGCCATGCTACATGCAATGTACTCAGTCTCCTGTGTATGTCGAGATACACATCCTTGTTTCTTGCTATCCCAAGAAATGGCTGCACCACCAAACATGAACATGTAACCTAATGTGGATTTTCTATCATCCACATCCCCTCCGAGATCGACATCGGAATATCCTACTACTTCAAGCGATTCTGCTTGATACATAAGCTTCAGATGTACTGTCCCTTTCAGATATCGAAGAATCCTTTTTACAGCTTCCCAATATGCTGGATCGGGATTGCTTTGATATCTACTGACTAAGCTTACTGGATAAGCTAAATCAGGTCGAGTACACATCATTGCATACATTAAACTTCCCATGGCTTGTGCATATGGTACATCTAAAGGTTTCTGCCTCTTTCCGGGACACTGACTCTTACTGAGTCTCTTTCCCATCACAAGTGGTGTTGGAGCTAAAGTGTTGTTCTACATTCCAAATCTCCTTAATACAGTATGCAAATATCTTTCGTGACTAAGGCTCAATGTCCTTGAGTCCCTGTCTCTTATTATTTGAATTCCAAGAACATAGGATGCTTCGCCCATGTCCTTCATCTCAAATTCATTGCTCAATTTCTGTTTTATTTCATTGAGCATTTGTATGTCATTACCTGCAAGCAGAATGTCATCTACATACAATGACATGATTGCAAACCTGCTCTCACTTTTCATGACATACACACAGTTATCCAATTTATTTGAAACAAATCTAAATTGAATAACTTTCTCATGAAATTTGAGATACCATTGCCGTGAAGACTGCTTTAAGCCATATAATGACTTTCTTAACTTGTAAACCTTTTTCTCCTAACCTTCAACCTGAGATCCCTCAAGTTGTCGCATATAAATCTCTTCCTTTAATTCTCCATTAAGGAAGGCCGTCTTCACATATATTTAGAACAATTCCAAATCCATATATGCGACTATAGCTAAGATCATTCGAATGGTTGCAAACTTATACACTGGAGAGTAGGTTTCCTGGAAATCTATTCCAGCTTGCTGAGTGTAACCCTTAGCAACTAATATGGCTTTGTAGTTGTCAACAGTACCATCAACTCGGTACTTTTTCTTGAATACCCACTTACATCCTATGGATTGCCTACCTTCTGACAAATTAAATAATTCTCATACACCATTTCGCTCGATTGAGTCCAACTCATCCCTCATGACGACCGTCCATGATTCTGACTCAGATGAAGCCATAGCTTCATCAAAGGATATGGGATCTGTACAATCCGCGACATCCTCATCTACGGTGTAGCATGACGCCTCGCATCCATGGAAATGGTAATCTTCCATCCATGCGGGTCGTGTTCTGGGTCTCTTGTTGCCGATTATACTCGTGGGTTGTGTGGGTCCAGCCACTTCCTCTAAAGGATCATCATGTTCCATAGGTTCATTCTCTATATTTGGATGATCGATATCATCCTTAAGCTCTTCTCTAATGCTCAAATGGTCATCATTGTCCTGTACGACAATCAAAGGATCTGATTCCTCTACTTCATGCTCCTTTTCTTGATGAATTTCAAGAAAAGTAGCATCACAACTTTCGATTAGACCTTTAGTTTAATGAAAGAACATATATCCTTTAGAATGTTCACTATGTCCAATAAACTTGCACTTTAATGTCATAAAGTCTAGCTTATCTCTAAGCTGACTCGGTACCAGAACATGTGCTAAACATCCCCATTTCCGGAGATGGCCAAACTCGGGCTTTCTGCCATTCCATATTTCATATGGCGTTGATTCTATGAAAATCCTGTTCTGTATATAGTTCGCAGTCAACACTGCCCCAAAATTTCTTGGAGAGTTCTGAGTGTGAAAGCATACACCTTACTGTATTTATCAAAGTTCGATTCTTTCTTTCTGCTACACCATTCTGTTGTGGTGTATAGGGCATTGTAGGCAATTGACCTTGAAATTACCATATTTCCCGCAACCGTAGCAAGAGCCATGTGGGTATTTCCCACTCTTTCCCTTGAAATTCGCCTTGGACTGGCCCAACCTTTTCTTCGCGTGCACGACATTTGCTTCTTCTTCTTCCTCAACCTCAAAGATCTCAGCTTTCGATCTTTATTTAGAGAGGTCCTGCTCAATTGCCAGCTGTGCAAGTAGGTCTGTCACAAGCTTAATGTTTCCATTCATCCTCAGAGATGTGGCAACCATGTCGAATGATAGAGGGAGACTTTCCAGTATGGCTGCGATCTGCATCCTCTCCGGAATCGCGCAATCAGCAGCTGCAAGATCCTTAGCCATCATGATCATCTTGTTTACGTGCTCGAGGACGCTTTCAGATTCCTTCATTCTACACGAGTTGTACTTGTGTAGAAGAAGCTGGACGCTCACTTCCGACTTGGAGTGATATTTGTCCTTAACTGCAGTCCAGAGCTCGTAAGCTGATTCACAGGTCTCAAAGACCTGAATCAGGTTCAACTCCATATGGGTCAGTATAAAACTTCTAGCCCTATTATTTATTTTCTCCCACTGTTCGCGGGACCTAATTTCTTCCACAGTTGGATTCTTAGATAATGTAGGGTCGGGTTTGTCTATTATGGTGTGTATGCTATCGTGCAGCAGGCCATAATAGATCTTTCTACTCCATAATTCGTAATTAGTACCGTTAAGGTACTTGATTTTTCTCACCACAGTGGCAATTGTCTTGCTTGTCATTTTTGTTGATCTTCTCTCTTTGACGCGGCGACAGATGGCACATACTCTCTTGATGCTGTCGGAGTTGTGGTGTTGATGCAAGAGACGATCGGAATCGGGTGTAGGTGCTCTGATACCAGTGATGGTTGACGACGAGGTAGATCTTTTCGATTTGGTTGTGAGAGAGAACAAAAGAGAGATGGAGAGAATGGAGGAATGGGGGCTCCCGATCGGTGAAGTTCTGATGCGTTCATTCCCCTCCCCATGGGAGGTCATTTATAGGACGTAAACCCTCGCCATGTCCGCCCCCATCCTTCACGCCCAAGCGGTTAGGTCTCCGTGAGACCCGACCTTGCCGCAACCGTCGGAGGCGGTTGCATGACCACATCGGTCACGGCGGCCGTTCTACAACATGATGGCCAGAGTAGTTAATGGATTAGTCCTTGATATAATCAATCCATGGTTAAGTTTCATGATTAATTACTTGAAATAGAAAATAAAATAACGCATGAGGGGGACAAAGTTAAATGCTAAAAGATAGATGCACAACCTTGTGGTCTGACTAAATGAAAGTAAGTTAGCCCCACTTGAAGAGCAACATGTAGTAAGTTAGGTGATTGCACAAGTGTATTTCATCATACAGATCCATACTTTTGCCCACCTATTTAGGCAAGCCAGGCCCCCCGGTTTGACTCAATTGACAAAGTTGTGACTTCTTGAGCTCTGTACCCCATATCTCTCTCTCTCTCAACTTCCATCCATACTAGTTATAGCTTCGAACTTCTGCACAGGTCTTTGTTTAAATTTTGGATGTCATGGTCGTGATTCATTCTTAATACACACTTTCTCCTTTGATAGATGAAATCCAAGAAAAATGTATAACATTTAAATGATATCTTAATTAGCGTAATGAAATAGAAAATGAAATAACTATGTAAAATGATTGGTATTAGATAAAGTCTTGGAACATAACCCGGTGCGTAACTCAACTAACATAGAGTACATGGTTACTTTTGTTGCGATTTCTTACCTATTTACAATTCCTATGTAACTGTTATATGCCATATTAGATCATTTGACTTACAAGTTACAATTCTTGAAAATCCCACAGGGAGAATCAGACATGAGATTGAGGCTAGAGTGCTCACTAGTGCGGCCAAGGAGCACTGCTCAGGTTGAGGCCTAGTCAAGTTACTTTATTTTTGTTAGCTTTCCTTTTCAGCTCAAGCCATCATAATAAAAGATCTTATTATAAACTCTTGTCATTATTCTGATTGTTGACTTTTCTATTCATTGGAAAGTTTTAGGATGCGTGTGTTTTTGTGTATGAATTATATATTGTTGGAAAATAAGAGAACTTGTTTATTCCATCAGCCCTAGGCTCTCTTATATAGGAGAGTAGCCTATGAGTAAATTACATAAAGAGTACGACAGGAATGGAAAATAATAAAAGACTACATAAGTAGATAATATATGTTTACACTCTCCCTCAAGATGGAGCATAGATATCAATCATGCTCAGCTTGGACGCACACTTCTGAAACGGGCCTCGCAGTAATGCCTTGGTAAAAATATCTGCAGTTTGATTTTCTGAACTAACATGGGATGTAGCAATGAATCCCTTCTGGATCATGTCACGTATAAAGTGACAATCAACTTCAATGAGCTTGGTTCGTTCATGGAATGCTGGATTATTTGCAATGAACAAGGCCGCCTGATTGTCACATTCTAAAGCCATAGGAAGTGGGACTTCTATATGTAAATCTGTAAGCACAGCTTTTACCCACATCATTTCTGTGCTAACCTGGGCCATTGCCCTATATTCAGATTCAGCACTAGACCTTGCTACCATAGTCTGTTTCTTGCTCCTCCATGAGATTAGGGAATCTCCAACATATACAGCGAACCCAGAGGTAGACTTCTTGTCCTTGGGACACCCTGCATAATCTGCATCTGCACAGGCTGAGATAGAGATCACCTTGCCTTTCTTGAACAACAGACCCGCACCTAGGGATGACTTGAGGTACCTGAGTATCATATGTATGGCATCCATGTGGACCTGGCGTGGTTGCTCCATGAACTGGCTCACTCGACTCATGGCAAAGGATATATCGGGCCTAGTGATAGTGACATATAGAAGTTTGCCCACCAGTTCTCTGTATCTTCTCCTATCCACCTCCTCTATATCATCATCATATAGCTTCATACTAGGGTCCATTGGTATGGTAGCAGGTTGGCAACCAAGCTTTCATGTTTCACTCAACAGGTCAGTGACATATTTTCTCTGAGACATTATCAACCCATACGGATTTCTGGCGAACTACAGTCCCAGAAAATATCTAAGAACTCCAAGGTCCTTGGTGACAAATTCGCTACACAGTATTTCTTTCGCCTTCTTTATCCCTTGTACATCATCACCTGTAATTAAGATGTCATCTACATAGACCATGATTGCAATAATACCCCTGGAAGTCTTTTGTACAAATAAGGAATGATCATCATTTGAACGTTTGTATCCCTGTTTTTCAAAGAGATCTGAGAGCTTCTGAAACCATGCTCTGGGGATCTGCTTAAGGCCATAGATAGACTTATGAAGTCTGCACACCTTGGAACACCCCCCCTCAACAACAAAATCGGGTGGCTGTTGCATGTAGACTTCCTCTTGTAAGTCACCATATAAGAACGCATTCTTCACATCCAACTGATATAACGGTCACCACAACTGACAGCAAGATCCGTAGAGTGGAATGGCGGGCTACTGACGAGAATGTATCAAGATAGTCCATCCCGTATGTCTGTGTAAAGCCACGAGCAACAAGACGAGCCTTGTATCTGTCAATACTGCCATATGCATTCTGCTTGACTGTAAATACCCACTTGCAGCTCACTGGTGACACATCTGCAGGTATAGGAACCAAACTCCAAGTTCCTCTAGACTGAAGTGTTGCCATTTCTTCCTCCATTGCTAGACACCACATACTGTCCTTCGGAGCATCTTGGTAATTCCGTGGAATATCTTAAGATGACAAAGTAACTACAAAGTTCCTGAAATCTCCAGTTAGTCGTTCAAATGACACAGAAGCTGCTAAAGGATATGAAGCGCAGCTCCGCTTTGACTTTCGTATAGCAATAGGAACATCTAAATCAGTTGTGTCCTCGGTTGTCCTCTGTAACACATCCTGCTCAGAAACATCGTCAGATCTATCAATAGTAATATCTTCAGAACATACCTTAGGCGAGCTAGGTGATGAGCCATGACCATGAGCAGGAGCAGGCTTGCGGGTATAATGAAATGGTAGTGGTGAAACAGGTATAGTAATAGGAGGTGCAGATGATGGTAATGAATCTGGTGGTGGTGGTGGTGGTGATGATGGTGGTAATGGTGGAGGTGGTGTCACATAAATGGCATCATTATTAGCTGGAGGTATCAACTGATCACCTGATGATGAAAAATACATTACGGATTCAAAAAATGTAACATCTGTCACTAACTAGATACCGCCTGCGCAATGGATCATAGCACTTGTACCCCTTCTGAGTTCTGGAGTACCCAACGAACACACACTTGACAGCCTTGGGAGAGAGCTTGTCACTACCAGGAGACAACTGATGGACAAAGGAAACCAAACCAACCACACGAGGAGTAAGGGAAAATAGATCTTTACCAGGGAAGATAATGGAGAAAGGAATCTTTTCACCTAGAACAGATGACGACATACGATTGATTAGGTAACATGCCGTCAGAACCTCTCACCCCAGTAAGAATGAGGAGCATGGCTCTGTATAAGAAGTGACTTGGTGACATCTAGTAAGTGGCGATGTTTCCTTTCAGTGATCCCATTCTGTTGGGAGGTATAGGCACAAGATGTCTGGTGGATAATCCCTTGGGATGAGAAATAACTGGCTAGGACATGAGTACACAATTCCAAGGCATTATCACTTCTCACAATTTTAACAGATGTGGAAAAAATCACGAATCTCATTAAGAAAATTGATAATAATATTCCCTGCTTCAGATTTATTCTTTAACAAAAACACCCATGCCACACGAGAGAAGTCATCCACAATAACTATATAAAACACGTGTCTCTGGTGATCAGGAATACGAATCGGACCCCAGATATCAATGTGAAATAACTCAAACTTGGAGGTACTACTCCGACACTGACGACTGGGAAAGGTAGACCGATGATGCTTTCTCAACTGACAAGCCTCACATTGGATAGATGTGTGAGGCAAACCCTGGGGTAACACACGACGCAGCTTCTGAAGCGGTAGAGGTCCAAAGCACATATGCCATAGCAGAGGGGATACAGGTACAGTAGGTAGAGATGAGGTTCCAGCAAAAGAAGTCTGACTGAGGCGATAGAGGCCTCCTTGCTCATAGCCACGACCAATCACGTTGCCCGTAAGGATGTCCTGAAAAGCAAGAGAAGATGGATCAAAAATCGTCCGACATTGTAAATCCTTTGTAATTTGGCTGATAGATAATAAATTCATTGAAAAATCAGGTGTGTGTAACACATTCTTGAGCTGCATAGATGATGTCAGTCTAATCTCCCCCTGACCAGAAATCGGGGAATGTGTGCCATTAGCAATGACCACTGTTCGACCTGGAGGGATCTGTCTGTATCCTGTAAGTAGACTTTGATCACCACATAGATGATGTGTGGCTCCAGAGTCCATAATCCATTCTAAAGTATCTAATCCACTACTAGTAAATGCAAGTGTGCTACTTGATGCACTGGTAGAGGCAGAAGCGGATGCAGCAGCATCAGACTAGTTCTCAGTAGTGGGTGTTGGGCCAGATGAAGGAATAATGCCCCTTAGACGGGCAACAAGATCATCGAAACGCTGATCCAAAGAGGCAGCAGATGGAGGCTCTATCTACTCAGCGACTCATGCAGATGTAGGAAATCCATGCTTAGAGTAGCATGTGTCTTCAGTATGTCCGGTGCGATGGCAGTAGGTACATGTTGGCCGAATACGGCTTCCTCTACCACGAGGGGCATGGCCACGGGTCTGATGGTGAATTCCACGGCCTCTGTTGGCAGCCATGGCTGAAGCAGTCTGATTCGTAGTTGTAGAGGGAACAGTAATCCGGCTCAATATGTGAAAAGCTTCCTCCATGGGAGGAATAGTAGTATCTGCCAAAATCTGAGACTGTGCTGCCTCATACTCGAGATCAAGGGCAGCGAGAAAAACTCCTACCATAGTAGCATTCCGGTAGGTCTTCTGTTGCTCTGATGTGGCTGTCAGGGGCATGAAGCTGTACAGCTTCTCGAACATTCCTCGTAGAGATGTGTACAATGAGTGTAGAGGACGCCCATTCTGCTTGATAGTGAATATGTCATGCTGGAGTTGCAGAATCTTCGTCTCATTTTTCGCTTGAGAATATGTGGCAGTCGGAATATCCCACATTGCTTTGGCTGTGGGCTGATAAAGGATATCATTGGCAATCTTGATTGCCAGAGTTCCAGATAGCCATACTTTGGCGTATGCATCATCTGCCTCCCACGAGCATTAACTCCAGTCTTCTCAGCAGGCTCTTCTTCAGTAAGAATGTGCTTCTTACCAATTGACTTCATCATACTCATGAACTGCATTTTTTTTGAAAAAGGATTCAAGTTCATTCATCGTAATAAGCAGGAAGACAAGGAGTTTAAAGTTAGATACAGACCCGAAGGCTTCATCTTCAAACTACCACAAAACCCAAGTTTCAAAGAAGCATCCACCAATGGATTTCCAATACCCAAAGAAAACCACCGCACAACGGAGCAGCAGACATCCAAAAGTGTGAAGAAGTTCCAGCAATCACCCAGAAAGCTTTTGAATCAGGCAGAGAAACCACACCTAAAAAGAGACCAATCCACAACACGCAGAGCTGGCTAGAGAGCCATCCACCTACCAGGAGATCCATCCGATGTAGAGACACCTGCAGGAACCAAGAACCAGCCACAGAAGGAGGATCGAGCAGGGGAGAAGTTAGAGAACAGAAAGCGTAAAGACAGTAGGTGAATAGGGTTGTTTGCAGGGATAAGATTTATCATATCCGAAAACTGAAGATTACAACAAATTTAAATCGTTACGAATAGAGCAGATTTGGATAGCTTCTTTAATAATAAAGTTAGCATATGTCGAAACTCCCTCAAATGCTATTTTACACCGTTGTTTCCAGATCAGCCACCAAACAGTAAAGTTTAGTTGCCAGCACCACCAAGCGTCATCCGATAATGCTGTTTCCCCCCTTCCTAATAATAACGAATTGAAGGTCTCAAAAGATGATCTAATAGCACAGGCATTGAAAATCATTTTAGAAAAGGAGCATTCACTAAACAAGTGGAAGTAATTTTCAAGGTCGTTATTGCAAAGATAGCATCTGTTGACAGAATGAATTTTCAATCTCCCTAGAAGATCCTGCGTGAGTATTTTCTTGTGAGCCAAAAGCCAGATGAAGTAGTAGACTCTAGGATCCAGCGGCTTTTTCTTGAAAAGCATTGCGACAGTTGATCTAATCTCTCCATCCTCCAAAATTGAATATAATTTTTTTGTTACAGAAGTATTCCTTTCCGGTGGTCAAGTCGGATAGATCGTAACATCCTTTTTATTGAGCACTAAATCACCCTCAACACGATCTAGAACTTGCTGAATTTCACTGGCTCTAGTCCAAAGCCCGATAGGGAGGGTTAATTTCAATGCTTTAAACCAATTGAAGCGAGCTCGCCAGTTTTGTAGTCCCCTTTCCACCGAGATGGCTTTGTTTTTAACAAAAGGGCATAAAGCTCGATGAGTTTTAAGGATTGGTTCAAAACCATTCAGCTTGTCATTCCACAAAGATGAGTGTGCTCCATTACCCAATTTTTTTGTAAAATTGGTTGAAGCAAGGTAGAACCATTAATGATGTTTTTCCAAATATCAGAGTGAGATCGTTGCGTTTTTCCAAGACAGGTATGGGTCCTCCCCTAAAATGAGTAGCACTAATCAACTTTGAAACCCAAGGTCTTTTAAAATCAATGATATCGATGGCATGTTTGGTAAGAAGAGCGTTATTGAAAAGGGATAGATTTAGAATACCCCACCCATCATTAGCGGTGGGTCTAGTTAACTGACCCCAAGCCACCTTCGACATACGCCTTACGGAGGAGTTTCCAGACCAAAGGAAATTTCGTCTAATTTTGTCAATTTTACGAATAACTCCCTCGGGGATTTTGAAGCAGGACATGACGTGATTTATCGTCGGAGTAAGGGAGGAGTTTACTAAGGTTAATCTAGCAGGAAGAGAAAGAACCTTCGCCTTCCAAGCCTGTAATTTGGAGGCAAATTTACCAACCAAGGAAGCCCAATCATTTGAGGTAAGTTTTTTTCTTGGTAGGGGAAAGCCCAAATATTCTAAAGGAAAGGTGCCCAACTTCCATCCTAAAATTTGTTGACAATCTAAAAACTCAGCTTCGGAGACGTTGAGACCAAAAAAAGAAGATTTTGTATGATTTATTTCAAGGCCGGAGATGTGGCAAAACAATTTGATAGTATGGAGGACATTTTTTAACTCCTCTAAATCGAACTCTAAGAAGATAAGTAGATCATCCGCAAATTGAATGTTTGTGATCATTGTTTCCATCCCTTTTCTAAAGAAGCCTCGACATTTTCCCTGATCGGATAATTTTGCCAACATTGCGTCAAGAACCGAGAGGGAGTGAATAAAAAGAAAAGGGGATAAAGGGTCACCCTGACGAACTCCTCTTTCCGGTGTAAAGAAACCCGCAGAATTGCCATTCACTTTGAATGAGATACCAGTGGTTTCCAAAAGCGCCTTAATCCAATTTATAAAGATGTCTGGATAATTTGCCGCCTTGAGCGTATTAATAATGAAAGGCCATCGCAAAGTGTCAAAAGCCTTACGGAAATCAATTTTAAGAATAAGCGCTTTTTTACCCCTCCGATCCCAATCATTTGTTATCGCAGTTGCAACAACAAAAGCATCACTCGCAGATCTTTCTTTCAGGAAAGCACATTGAGAAGGGGGGATGTTTTTCGCGAGGAAAGGGGCCCATCTGTTAGCGATGGCTTTAGAGATGATACGAATAGGCATATTTATCAGGCTGATCGGTCTAAAATTCTCAATTTCAAAAGGATCACCCTTCTTGAAGATCAAGGACACAATAGTGTTGTTCAGGTGACGAAGATTTCTCCCCAAGAAATTTTCGTTATGAAGATCCTTCACAAGATCCATGAAGTCATTTTTAAGTAGAGGCCAGCACTTTTTGATAAACTCAATCGACAGACCATCCAGACCCGGTGCCTTGTTCTTGAAACCCGCAATCGTCTTTTCGATCTCAGGAAGAGTAAAGGGAGTTGTAAAAATTGAGTGGTCGTCAAACTTTTTTATAAGAGAGGTAGGAATCGCGTAATTTGGCTTATCTTTGTTGGGGTCCTCGAATAATTTTATGTAGAATTCCATAATCACCCCCACACATCTTGTCATAATCCTGAACCAGAATGCCCTCCTTATTGCACAAGGCGTAGATGAAATTTTTTGAGGATTTTGCCGACGCAATGGACTTTAGGAATTTTGTATTTTCATTTCCATCCAAGATGTATTTAATCTTAGCTCTTTGTTGCCAAATCATGTGTTCATCAGCCCTTAGGGAAAGAAGCTTCCTATAATTATCCTTTAAATTTTGTTGGACTGATAGATCCCCACCGCCTAACAGGAGCTCTAAATTGCAAATTTCATCCTCCGTAGCTCTGATTTCCTGGTTTATGTCAGGGATCATCTCCCTCTTCCAAACTTTAAGCGACCTTCTTAGGTTTTTGGTTTTTGCAGACCACTTATGGAAAGGGTTGTCGGAGAGGAAGTCCCTCGCCCAACAATTTTCCACTAAAGAGCAAAAGGTTGGCCTCTGAATCCAGGAGGATTCAATTCTAAAAATTCGGTTACCCTTGTTGAAGAACCCACATGATAGCAAAAGGGGATTATGATCAGAGTAGGTTTTCGGTAGTCTTTTAACCGAACTATTTGGAAAACAATCCAAGTATTTTGGATTCAGAAGAAATCATCAAGAATGGACCAGGATGAACAGTCGGGAGACCTAAACCAGGTGAAGGTGGTACCCTTATCCTTAAGATCAAAAAGACCCAATGAGTTGATCCAAGCATCAAACATTGAGTCATATCGTTTTAGGGGTTTTTTGGAGATTCTGTCTTGCCTCAGTCTGATTAAATTAAAATCCCCGAGCAGCAAAGTAGGAATATCCTGCAATTGTAAGGATTGGAGCGACCTGATAAAGTCCTTTTTTAAAAATTCGCCAGGCGGACCATAAACATTGAGAACACAAACTTTTGTATTTCCATGGATCAAAGTAAAGAAAAATATCGTGAAAAAATCATGGTCGCTCACTAAATCCACCGTCATTTTTGTCTTATCCCAGCCCGTTAGAATACCACACGTTTTGGACCTTAAGTTGGAGTGCCAGCAAAAGTTTTCCCAAAAAACCGAATCCCCAAAGGATGGTAAGCTCTTTGTTTTTGTTTCTTGAAGGCAGATGAGGGCTAAATTGTGATGGAGCAAAAGATTTTTCCGCCTTTTTTCTTTCGAAATCCCCCCCAAGCCTCTGATGTTCCAAGTGAGAATGTTGAGCATCATAAGAGAATGTAAAAGTTGTGGGAGAAAGCGTCTAGTTTAAAACCAGCAATGTAAATAAATCAATCAAATTTTCCGCAACTCAGAAAGGAGCACCCTTTTTTTCCCCGAGTTTGAGAATTTGAAATCAAAAAATTCTAATAAAGTTGAATTTCTCTGCGGAGTTTTAGGTGATAAACTGCATGAGTTATCAATTTTCTCGGGTGAGAAAAAGTCAAGAGTCATACCTTTTCCTTTAATATCCATCTGACTTCCAACGGGTGTTGTGGTTGAAACCTCGTTTGGAGTTAGGTCCACCACCAGATTCAGCGGTTTCAGAATAGTTTGGGTGTCCTCTATCTCCTTGGAAGAGAGGTTTTTAACATGGTTCCACATTGCCGGGTCGATCTCTTGGCCCATGCATCGAAGCCAAGTAAGTGCTTGGAAAAGGTTAGAGCTGTCCGGTTTCTTTTCAGTAACTAGCATTTTAGTAGTGGACGGTCCCTTATGGCTGGGGAAGGGAATGACATTGAGGTTAACCTTCTCCCAAACCATCGCTTCACCTTGTAAAGCCAAATCCTCCAGAGGCTCAACGATACGATTTGTAATAGCACCATGTCTACTCCATTTGTTTGGTCTCCCCAAACCATCCTCCAATTTAAAAGCTACAGGAGCGTTGTTGAGCGTTGACGAGTCCACCAGCGGGGTGTTATAGTGGATAAATTTGACTCCCGAGGTGGCCTTCAGCGGAGAGAAGAAAACTTCAAAGATTCCATCAACCGTGAAAACCTCAATAGCTTTTGGGATGTTTTTCACATCCGGAATATCAACAAGCAGTTTAACAACAGAAGCGTCATCACAATCGCCAGAGAGCTCCGGGCATTCGAAGTCGAGAAGTTTGCCAAACTGTTTGACCAAGTTGCTCAGAACATAAGGATAACAGTGATGAAAAGGGAGACCAATCGCCCCTAACCAGTATGCGGAGACTTCCTCTACCTTCTTTGCCCCAAAAGAAGGTGACCACTTATAAAACCACAGCCAAGAACCGTCGGCACATTGCAAAGAGGAATGCGCAAGAGTTTCAAAGATAGCGTCCGAATCGACCTGGGCAATGAGTTGATGTTCAGAGATTTTACAAAGCTTTAGGAATGACGCTTTGGAAACCTCCCGAGCCAGCAACTCTTTGGCGAAAGTTACAGACTCAAAGATACCTGAGTATTCTACAATAAGGCAGGCTCGAAAAAAGGCTCGCGAGCGTTTGATTCTTCACAAATGTCCGACTTCCAGAAAGGTAGAATTGTTTTTCCTTGGAGGTCTACCTTCTCCTTAGAAGGGCGGTTTGAATGACGATGACCCAACTCCGGCACAGGCGCAGGAGGAAGAGAGCGCACCTGTTGAGCAGCCCTGATCGGCGGAAGGTGAATTTCAGAGTCTGGCATCCTCCTAGAATCCGGAGTTGGCGATATGGATCTTGGTCGTTTCGGAGTCCGCGGAGGGGCCATGAAGTCGGAAGAGACAAAGGGTTTTCGGTGTGAGTTTGAGAGGTAGCGAATATTTTGGATGGAAGGCTTATGCAATGGACAAAATGCCGCCTTATGTCCACTTTCCCTGCATTGGAAGCAACGGATGTCCTTTGTACAAAAGCGTAGAACGTGGCCAAACTCAAAACAACGAAAGCATCGGGCAGAACCTATCCTCGAGGTTACAGATGTCGTGATGGCGTTTTTTCCCAAGTGCCCGATCCCAACCGAGGAAAGGTAGTCCTTATCCCCTGTTTTGACGCCCGTTTTCTCCCTCCAAACCCACTGACCCGTACTCGCGCCGATCGATAATTTCCTTAATTGCCCTATTTTTTGAAATTTATGTTTTGCCGGCATCTTTCTTACATTTAAGAATCCGCAGTAGCCCAAAGCACCCATCCTCCGAGACGTCCAATCCATAGATTTCGAAATCTCCAGCGAGCTCTTTCTTCGTCCTTTCTTGTTTTTAACAAGAGTCCATTGTTTGGCTATTTTGTCAGTATTCCCCCCATCGTTAACAAGCTTTGGTGGTGATGTTTTGGGAAGATATGTTTTTTTGACCCAAATCTTTTTCAAAGAAGGGAGGGTTCCTTCCTCGAACGACAGGCAGCCGCCATGATTGTTTCCTTTCACCCCCAAGTGATCCAAATCGACCAAATTATCGACCCTAGAAAGCTGTAAAGATGGAAATTTTTTAGGTTTTTTCTCATCATTTGTCAATGAAATTACATTTGCTATCCATTTTCCCCCCTTCTGTTGGTAGAGAAAGCTTTTTTTGAAGCATCCAAATCATCCGAATTTGTAAAATCAAACAAAGTTGAGAAATCTAGAATCCAGGTTGGTTTCTTCTTGTTGATAATTGATGAGTCGGCCTTACCTTTTTGGGCCCAGTGATTTCGCAAGCTCTGAAGACCCATATGAATCCCTTTGGATGTGGAGCTTTCGAAGCCTTCAAAATTGTTTAGATCCGAACTGACGATGTGGTCAAAATGGTTTAAATGTTTTCTTCCTGATTCGAGTGAGCAAGAGATGACTTTTTTATCGACTATTTTGTATGTGAACGTAGTTTCATGATGCTCATCTTCAATGGAGATCGACATAGAGTCAGGTAGAAGTTTGTTCTGAACGTCAGGTCCGATCCTATCTCCCAGGGCAATCTGAGATAGGCCCGCCCGGCTTTTGGAAGTTTGAGAGGCTCTGGCAGAGGGGGTCATGCCACTGTAATCTACATTTCTTTTCCCACGAATGCTATTGCACTGCAGTTTGTTGTGTTTTTGACAGGGAACCACAGTTTTTTTCCGAGTTAACACCTGCTTTAAGTTTTTTCCCTTTAGGACGTTAGCATTGGCCTGGCGTGTTTGATCTTCGAGAAGATAGTCATCCCTTTTTCTCAGGATCTTTAGAGGTTTTGACGGAACCAGGATTTGATCCGCCATTTCCCGAGACCTGATAGCCGACTCACCTTTGAAATGAGCTGCCTTTCTTTTTTTAAAGCCTCGGCATCCCATAATGTTTGCGAATGGAATGCGAGTAAAAAGGAGAGAGTCGACAACGGGAGCGGTGAAGAAGGCGGGGGGAGCAAAGTAGAGTACAGAAGAAGGATGAAAGGATGAAAGGGGGCGAAGAAGAAGGCGAAGAAGGGGGGGGAACAGAGTAGAAGGATGAAAGGAGAGAGAGAGAGAGGGAGCAGAGGGAGGAGGAGGGGTGGCGGAGAGAGGGAGAAGAGAAACGAAAACAACCGGGGTAGGGGGGGAGGAGAAGAGGGGACGGAGGAGAGAGAGACGGAGGATCATGAACTGCATAGCCCACATTTCATAGTTCGAACCATCCATCTTCACAATCGACGCTGGACCTCGGAAGGAGCCTATGGATGGAATATCCGCCTTGCTTTCTGACATACTGATAGCATAAGACTGAAGTAGTAGACTGAAGATATGATCGTCTACATAGACATAAACGGGTTTGGTTGCATGTGTAGACTTCAAGCAACCAAACCCATTACTTTGGAGACGTGCACGCTTGACTTAGGGTTCAGTGTGCACGAGACCTTTAGGCGGTTATGCACAGATCTATGGCAGATCCAGAACTAAGAACACATGTGCAGGAGCACGCAAGGTCATGGTGCACAACGCACTGCTCGAGAGGGGAGGCGCACGTGAGGGCAGGTGCACTGCGCGCAGAAGGCTGACTGTGCGCTGGAGGCGCACGGCGAGCAGGCGCGCTAGAGGCGCACAACGAGCAGGCACACTGCGCGCTAGATGTTGACTGCGCGCTGGGGAGATGCGCATCGCACGCGATGCATGGGAGGCTAGATGCGCACGAGAGGCGCGCGAGAGGCGCAGGAGGCGGCGCAAGACCGGTGCGAGATGACGGCGCGATACCAGCGGTGCGAAACCGGCAGAGGGAGAGAGAGAGAGGCTCGACGGTGGGCTAGGGTTAGGGTTTCTTTGGTTCGAGAATTCCGGTCTAGGACCGTCGCTCTGATACCATGTTGGGAAAATAAGAGAACTTGTTTATTCCATCAACCCTAGGCTCTCTTATATAGGAGAGTAGCCTATGGGTAAACTACATACAGAGTACGACAGGAATGGAAAATAATAAAAGACTACATAAGTAGATAATATAAGTTTACATATATCATAAATGTATATCGTGCATGTTGTTTGTGATCGATGTTGGCTAACATGTGATTGGGTATTCACACGGAGGTAAGGTGGCACACTGTAGATTTGAAGGCACTCGTAAGTAGGATTGTTAGAAAATTCATGTTTGATATTCATTCAAATTCGATTCGCCAAAAGTCAGTTTGAAAACAAAGGAACCAAACATAAGCATATGTTTATGCTCGGTTATATAAACGGACCGAACATAAAAAAATGGTAGCTTCGCTCAGGCTCACTTTGTTAAAAGCAGGGATCGCCATATCGCGATATATCGTCGATATATCAGCAATATATCGGTATCGACAAGTCACCGATATATCGCCGATATGGACGATATCGGATATCGACAGGAGAAAATGCCTTGGTGGATACCGGGTTTCGGCGATATGCGTCGATATATCGCCGATATATCGGCGATATATCGGTATCGACATTGTATCGAAATGATATCGATACCGATATTTCCTTCCTTGGTTAAAAGTTCGATAGACACACATAGACACACACACATACACATAATTTACAAATCCTTGCCCCAAAATAATAAGTGGGTTTTATTTTGGAATAAATGGATTTTGTCCTTGGATAAATGAACTTTATCAAGTGACAAGTGTTTTTTTTTACATTCACGGGATAAGTGAACTTTATCACAAGGTAATATCTCCTAAGATAAATGATCACATCATGGTTACACCATCCATTATTTCTTTGTTTACAACTTTTCCCTTATTTATCCCTCAATCCAACAAAACAAGTATAAATCCAATTTGTCCCTCTCACTTCATTCTTCATCCCTCATCCAAATGGGAAAAAAATAATTGCAATTATATTTATCCCAAAGAGAATCCTTATTAATTTATTTTTTTCAGAATATGAATAAGAGTGAAGTAAAATAATGAAGAAAATTGGATATATGTCGTTCTCCGTTACTTTTCACTTCCACTCATAAAAAATCTCAACTTCGATATTCGCTTAAATTTGATTCGATTAAATAGAAGTTAGGTTCGATTTGAAAATAAACTAATCGAATCTAAATGTATGTTCAGCTCATTTATAAAAATGAACCGAACATAAAAATAGAAGGTTTATTCGGATTCAATCCAATTACATCCCACCTTCAAGGTGGTTTTTACTTAGAAATATTTAAAATATAATCCCATTTAAGTATAAAGGCGTATTTGGGGTTACTTAAAAAGAATAGTAATAACTTAAACTTTCATTGTGAATGTAAGGCACTGTATCATGTATGCTACTTGGCTATTTTCGTAGACCGGTAAACCATTCAGTCACCACTTGATCACGCACCATCTGGTAGTTTAAATCATAAGCAGCTTCAGCTTGTTGAGACAGGTACCTTCTCCTTCCTCCATCAAGAGAGCCGGATTGAGGTGGGCAACCCCCAATCAATGTCTTCTTTGAAGTATTGGAGGGCTTCAAAACAAGTACCCCAGATTTCCTCAAAAGCATACCAAGTCTTACTCAAACCCAAACTCCAAAGGAGGAGATTAACCCCATTCTTTGGGTTTTTCTTTCTCATCTTCCCCTTAGAACCACTGATGTTCTCAGCAACAAGAATGCTGCCTTGCTGGAAAAATTGCTGAGGTATAAGAAGCACATCATCCACCTGCTTCAGCTTCTTCTGTTGTTGTTGCTCCTGCAGCAGGGAAGCTCCATTTCCAATCAGTACTCGAGAGTTGTTGGCGTTGTTGTGAGCTGCTGCTGCTGCTACCCATGACACCTATTTCTTGTTTCAACTTCTGTTGAGAATTCCCCATGTCCAACTCAACAAAGGCAACTGTTGTTCAGCTTGCTTTTGATTCTAGGCACTTGTTGTGTCTCAGATCCAACTTGATGCTCATGTCGCTGCTCATACGCACACATATTGCTGTTGCCTTTCTGCCCATTGTCACTGAGCTGTTGCATAGTTTCATGTTGTTACTGCTGCTGCAAAGATGCACAGCAAACAACAGAGGCAGGGGTTACAGCAGCTTCCAACTTATGCACAACTTAAGGTTGTCCTTGGACATTCTTCAATTGCTCATGCTGATGCATCATTCGAGGATGCTGCTCAACAATGACCATAGAAGGTTGCACCAAAGTTTCCTTCATCACAATCAGATGCCGTGGCTGCTGCATTTTACTCGTACCGTTAGCAACCATCAGATGCTGCTGTGGCCGCTGCATATTGCTAGAACAAGCATCAGCTAGCAAGCGAATCTGCCGCTCTGATTCAAGGCCTTGCTGCAGCTGCTGCTGCTGCATCTCTGTAGAGAGTAATTGTTGCTGTTGCTGAATCTGATCACCCCCAATGCCTTGTTGCTCAAAACTCAATTGTTTATGGAGAGGAACCCAAGTATTAGGTGACTTTTCCTGAAATCCTCCTACTTCCATCACTTCATCACTTTTGCATTCTTCCAAAATGTGCCTGAGAACACAACAATGAGTACAGAACTTAAAATTCTTCTCATACATTATTTTTTTGTTTACAAACATGTCCACCATTTTGAATCAGCACATATTCAAGTCTTGGTTTGAGAAGATATACTTACACATAGAGTCTCACATAACTTGGCCTTTTGAACTCCAGAACATCTTTATCCATGTAGATAAACTTCCAAATCAGCTAAGCGATGGATATTCAGTCCAAGTAAACCAATCCATAAAGGAAAGTGATTGGTTCAAAGATTAGGTCGAAAATAAGGTGACCACCGGATTAAAGTTACCCGTCCATTCAAATATTTAAAATCGCTCAAGGCATAGATAAATGAAATCTTTCTCTATAGCCAACCTACCAAGAACATGCCTTGAATCCAAAGCAGCCAAATAGATTTCTCCTTCATGCTAGAAGCGTCCTTTTCGAGAGCTTCTAAACCCTAATAAGTCTGCCCTTGAATTGACACATTTAGCAACAAGTGATGATACAAATGGTTTTTGTAATATCCTCACTTCATCATCAGTTATCTCAAAACCTAGTTTGCCATCCACCATAATTGCACCACGAACCAACAAAGCCTCTCCAAAAGGAGCAGCATAAGTCTCTTTCATGGCAGTAGCATATGAGGTTCCATCTTTAGGTGCCGTTCGGCAACCAGGTTAAACCACCCTCGGGGTGGTTTAACTCCCCTACCCCATATTTTCTCCCTCCACGTGGGCCCCACTTCATTCCTTTTTTAAAAAATTAAATAAATAAATTTTACATCATCAATCCTATCAAAAAATAATATATTATACCATCATATCATATAAAAAATATAAACTACTCTACTTCTACTCACTTTTTCAAACTCCAATACAATCACATCACAATAACTACTCACTTTTTCAAACTCCAATACAATCATATCACCCCAAACCCACTTCTAACCCACCCCCAGTTAAACCCTCTATCCAAAGACCAAAACCCAAATATAGGTTACCTGCAACCAGTCTAACCCACCTAAACCCACTATCCAAACACACCCTTTAGGGATTTGCTTAACCTCTAATGCCTTCTTCTGCAGATCGTCTTTGTTCCCCAAGAAAGTAGGCACAAGAGAAAGAAATTTTATATCATTCTTCTCTAGACAAGAATCTCTAGCATTCTTAGTTAATTTCTCAAGCACTTGTACTGTTTCAGTATCAACTTCAATATCCTTTCTCTCAGTCCGCTGCTCTAGATTTGAATAGTGAAAATTGAGCCAATTAAATTGGTATGTAGGTTGAGCACAGTTAGACTTTACCAAAAACGAATAGTGAGAATTGTTGAACATCCTGTTGGGAAGGTAAAGTTCACGAAACTTTCATTGCGATTTCGGCCCAAAACAATTTCCACTGTAAAAATGCCATACTATGGTAATTTGCCGAACTCCTTGTGGTTCATATTTTTACTTAATTGATTGATGAATCTTGTCAGAATTATATACAACCTTGTATTCTATACCAGACACTACTACAAAGTAGAAATTTCAAGTCCTGCATCCGCAATGGACTCTCCTTTCATATACTTGCAGCATAGAGAGGGCGAGATTTTCACTTCCCTTGCAAAACATTCCTTACAACAAAAATGTAAATCATAAAAAACAATTCCAGCTGGACTCGCTAGAAGAATGAGGAAAAGGATGCAGACTTGGATAAGACCTCAGTAGAAGTTGTCAGATTTCACTTAAAAGACAAGTGAAAGGAAGTGACGAGGTCAGGCTCTTGAACAAGACATGTATCGTGAGTTGTTCACTACAAAGTGTAAAAAGAGAACAGCAAAAATATTAAGCACGCAAAAGAACAATAAACTTGAGTTAGCATCCTCGTAATACTCGTCAAGTTGTTTGTTTCATTTCTGTGATTAATTCCTATAACAAAATAACGAAAAAGGCACCAACAATACTTTCTGCGTAGGACCTTAGCAAGAATGTATTTTCAAAAAAATATATAAATCAAGCTTTAGATTCTGAGTACAGTGTTCAATTAATTTGCTAATCGAACTACATAGGGCATCAAAACCTACATAAATAACTAGTCCTACCTCGACTCATATTTGAAAAAACATGATATTTAGAGGGGTGTTATCATGATTATAACGCTGATGTGCGAGACTGTTTGAGAACCATGAGCTAATGATGCCACCAGAAGCTCTTTCTCCATGGATAAACCTGTCCACTAACCTGAAATCATATTGCGATGCAGTAGCTATTATAGAATCCTCATCGACACGCCTCTGAATGTGACACAGAATGAAAGCTGGTTTTTCTTGCTCATCAACTCCATCAGCCATCAACGTCCGTGCTGTTTCAAACAAAGGCTTTATGGCATCTGGATTATAAGACACATCGGTACCAATGATGACATCAAAGCCCTCTTTTGGTTTTAAGAGGCTTTTGATATCATGGATGTCACTTTGGTTCCCCCATATCAACCTTTTGATGATCAATTTATCCACCAAAGTAGGATCTAGATTACATGCAACATTAAGCCTTAATAGCTCTAGTGCGTCCAAATCTCCATCAGTGGAGACAACCAATTGTGCTGACTGAGAAGCCACCATTGAGCAAATGCCTGCCGATCCACAGCCCAACTCCAGCACTACCTTCCTGGCGATGATGGATGGATTCTCATCCAATATCATGGACATGAAGTGAGCAGATTCCCACAGTATCAGCCCAGTTGATCTGCATGTATGCTGGTTTTCTTTACTGACGACCTCAATTTTGAAGCTGGAATTTTTCAGTTTAATCTCGATGACATCATTATTCGGAGGTCCATCGAGGAACAAATCAGTAATGCCCTCAGGAATACCATTCTCATCATTGTGCACAGGAGGCATGTCGAGCATTCCATTTCCAATCTCTTTGCTACTGGTTTCTTTGTCACCAAGATCCACCTTATATTTAGGCGGACAAACAGAAGAATTCAAAGTAAATACTGCTTGAATCCATCGCCGGTTCATTACTAGTTCAAGTGACCGATTTTCAACTTGTTTGCAGCAAACACGGACTTCTTCAGGATAAAATCCAGTTCTTACGAATAAACTAGTTAAGAATTCAACTGAGAAATAGAAAGCACGTGTGCCATCACCTCTTACATAAAAATTCTCACTGATCATTTGATCCTTACTAGTGAGCCTCTCCTGAGCAAGGTCGCCAAGTGCATAATCTCTCAACAAAACACATCCATTCGGTTTCAGAACTTTCTTGATGTTATTTAAAACTAAATCCATCTTTTCGGGGGCCACAGCGGACAACATAAAAATCATGGTAACAATGTCAACTGAAGACGGCGATACCTTTTCACAGATGTCATCAGTGACTAGATCACAGACAAATGCATTGATGCGATCCTCAGAAAAATCTTTGTGCCCCTTAACCAAGGCAATCGCACGTGGAGAAAAATCACATGCATTTACAAAAATACTAGGATATGAGGAGATGAGCGGAAATGTAGTATTACCTGCACCGCACCCCACCTCTAGAATGGCGAGCTTCCTTCCATCTTCGGTATGAAAATGATGTCCCCATTCCTTTTCCAAATAGTGTCGATCCTTGAAGAACTTGTCTTGGTGCCGCTTGTAGAAAATGTCCCAATATTTTCTTGCATCTCTTTCATACTTTTCTTTCCAATAAGGGGTTACTTCCCTGGCAGGTGTGGATGTGGTGTAGATTTGAAATTTTCTTGCTTCCATTGAGCGCAAGTTGGGCTACCAGGATGACATGCAATCAAGATAAGAAGGTGAGTTCATCCACAATTACCAGGAGGTAGCAGAAACACAGTTTAACCGGTAAGGGAACACATTGTTGCCACCAGCTTTTTAGAACCATACTGCAAAAGGAAAACACTCTCCGTCAATTGTATTCTGCATACCCATTTAATCTGCACATTGAAAATAAATCGGAGACTCTTAAACATACACACACATATACACAGTAACTTTATGAATGTATAATCAATTGTACGTTTACTATACCCAAAAAAATGTGATTGGTGAGTATATTGTCTCTATGTTCAACATTCCTGCCATGATTTTGAACCTTCCGAAACACTTCTTGAGAAGCTTGTTTAAGCATAAAAAGTTAAACCCAGGAAGCATGCTACTTCCATATTTTTAAAAAGTAAAGAACTATCCAGTCAAAAAATATGTATCGAAAGAAGAAAGTATAACTTGTTTTAAAGTATTATCTTATTCTCAAACCTCAAATGATTCTTTTCCCTTTAAAGTAAAAATATGACAGATCCAGACAGCGGGCTCCATGATCTATATAAAAACCATGTAAAGCACAAAAATTAGATTAGAAATCCAAGATAATCTCATGTAAGGCATCCTGTTGAGAGACGAGTGAGACTCAATGACCTGCATATTGAGGTCACAATAGGATATATTATATGAGTTTGCAACAGCTACGCATAACAGAAATGTCAGAGAGGATAGGAGGTTGAAACGGAGTTGTAGAGGAATTAAACATGAAGCATGAGCTGGAATGTGTGGTGTTATTTCTTCCATCTCCCTTCAAACTGAAGGAACTTGTAGTAGCTGAAGTTTGCTTCTTAGATTTGTGAACGCTAAGCTTGGAAGTGACTTTGTCATAACATCAGCAATCTGTAGGGAAGATGGAACATGTTTGACGACGATGTGTTTAAGCTGCAACAAGATCACGGACGAAGTGAAAATCAATTTCGATATGCTTTGTCATGGAGTGAAAAACTGGTTTGGTTCTCATGTAATTTGCAGAAATGTTGCTGCAGTAGATTGTAGATGGTGACCTCAAATGGATGCCCATTCCAAACATCAAGGAGCTTAACCAAGCGAGTTCAGCGGTAGTATTTGCTATGGATCAATATTCAGCTTCCGTCAAGGAACAAGCTACTGTTCATTGCTTCCTGGAACTCCAGCAAATAGAGGATTGACCAAGAAATATAATAAAAACAGAGATGGAGTGACAATCATTTGGACATGAGGCCCAATCAGTGTCGGTGAATGCTGAAATGGATGCTGCTGCATATGAACTAATGTGAATGCCATGGTTAATGGTACTTTTCAAGTATCTTACTACTCTTTTTAGCATCAGAAAGTGAGCTGAGCATGGAGAAGCCATGAATTGACTGAGCTTGTTGATAGCAAAGGCTGTGCCATGCCTAGTGAATAGAACATATTGAAGACTACCAATGAGTTGTTGTAGAGGGAGGGCACAGCCGCACAGTCATTGGAGGTCATGGATTTGTGAAGGAATCATCCAGTTCAGATTTTGAGATGGGAGTTCAAACCAGGCAAACACCATATAGGCTGAAGCAGACTAGAGTGCTGGAAATATAGTTGCTCTGTGAAAGAAGTCCATGAGCAAGCTTTTGCAGCTGTATACCAAGGAAGAAAGATGGAAACCTCATGTCTCGAATGGGAAAACTTTGAGACATCCGTTCATATGTTTGCTGAACCATAGCACTGTTGGAGGTCATGGATTTGTGAAGGAATCATCCAGTTCAGATTTTGAGATGGGAGTTCAAACCAGCAAACACCATATAGGCTGAAGCAGACTAGAGTGCTGGAAATATAGTTGCTCTGTGAAAGAAGTCCATGAGCAAGCTTTTGCAGCTGTATACCAAGAAAGAAAGATGGAAACCTCATGTCTCGAATGGGAAAACTTTGAGACATCCGTTCATATGTTTGCTGAACCATAGCACTGTTGGTGCCTATTAGTAATAGTCATCAACATAAACAAGGAAATATAACAAAAAAATTCTAAGTTCCTAATGAATAATGGTGTATCACTCTTCGAGGGCAGAAACCCAACAGAAGGTAGAGATGTTGAGAGCTTGTTATATCATGCTCGAGGTGCATGCTTTAATCCATAGAAGGAACGATGAAGCTTGCACATATGATTTAGTAGCTCAGGATGAGTAATTCTTGTGGGACATATATAGTGCTTTTTGAAGATCACCATGGAGAAATGCATTGTGAACATCCATTTGCTTAATGTCCCGGTTGTTGTTAGTAGCAAGGGAGAGCCTAAGTCTTATGGTGATGGTTTCATGGTAGTCTAGACCTTCAATCAGATGAAATCCCTTCGCCACAAGACATGTTTTATGCCTGTTAACAGTACCATCTGAGTGGTGTTTGATTTGATAAACCAATTTTGTGCCAATGATGCTTATATTTAGTTTGGAAGGAACCAAGGTCCAGGTATTTTTTTGTATTAGAGCATCGAATTCTTCTAGCATAGCCTTTTGCCCGCAAGGATGTTTGGTAACTTCTTTGAATAATGTTGGTTCAATAGAGTTTTGCCTTAGGTCATTGGGAAGGGGGTATTTGGTGGCAGCATAAGATTTCTTTTTAGATATACCACTCATTGATCGAGTGAGCATTCTATGACACCGGGTGTATATGTAGGAGGTTGAATTGTATCGGGTGGTCCAATGGTGTTTACTGGAATGGGATAAGTATGAGTCGAGTGTATTGGACTTTTAGAGGGTGAACTGATCGTGATGGTGGTGAGGATGTGGTAGGTGGTGATCATGATGGTGATGAAGATGTTGCCAGTGGAGGAATAGTAAATGTTTGGGAAAGAGAAAGTGGTGGTATAGTTAGTGATAATGGGAGTATAGGTGACGGTGTGGTTTTCAAAGATGGTTGATTTTGAGTTTTGGAGAATGGGTATAAGGTTTCATCGAAGTGAACACATCTAGAAATGATTATTTTGCTTGTTAAATGATTGAGGCATTTGTAAGCAGGGTGATGAGAGTTTTTCTTTTGAGAGGTAGGGTGACGAGAGTTGTACCCAAGGAACACACGAGTTTGAGCTTGTTTTCCAATTTATGGATGTTGTAGGCTCTCACTACGTAGTGGGTAACATGCACATCCAAAGCGTCTAATGATTGAATAATTACATGGTTTACTGAACAGGTGTTCTTAGGTAATGCAATTCGTAGTTGATGAAGGCATCAGGTTTATTAAGACGGTTTCTGTATGAATTGCAGAAAACCAGTGACTGAGAGGCACATTGCTTTGGAACAATAAAGCTCTTGTTGTTTCTACCAGGTGACAATTCTTGCGCTCAGACAAACTGTTTTGTTGTGGAGTATATGGTGTTTAAACTCTATAATGAACACCATGATTCTTGAGCCAATGTTGTAGTTTGAAGTATTCACTGCCTCCATCATTATGAACAACTTTGATGGTGGTGTTTAATTGAGTCTTTATAAGCATAAAGTATTGAGTGAAAATCTAAAATACTTCAAATTTTAATTTAATGGGGAAAACCCAAGTGAATCGGAAGCAATCATCAATACACATGAGCACAATGATATCCATCTATTGAAGTAGATGGAGAGTACAAAACATCAATAAATATAAAATCAAACAAAGAAGGACTAATGCTAAGTGTATGATGTAGCCTATTTTTGTGAGATTTTGCTTCCAAGCAGACAACACATTGGGAAGGGTATTTGTAAAAGGTAAGAGGAAGCTCTTTGGAATAACATAATCTGTCGAGAGTCTGGAAATTTAGGTGACCCAATATTTGAAGTCAGGTTGTTATTGGAGTGCAAGCAACATGTTGCCAAAGGCGCTCGAGGCTCTCGCCCAGGCGCTGAGGCGAGGGCTAGGCGTCTTGCCATGCTTCAGGCTAGGCATTTTGCCTCAAGCGTGCCTAGGCAAGCGCCTTGCCTAAGGCAACGGGCGCTCAAGGTGCGAGTCTGTAGCAAAACTTGGACTTTTTGCTGTATTCTTTGCATTCCTTTTCTTTTTTTAAATTTTAAAGTTAGATACATATTAGTTCTAAGTAATATTTGCACATGTATGTATACATATATGTGCATACAAATACATGCATCAATTATACATACGCTATCAATACACATGTACATATCAACTTTAAGCTCTACATACACACATATGCACATACACTAACGCATGCATATTAATTATAAGAATTATAATTACAAACATAATATATACATACAAACACATATATGTATATATATAGACATATACATGTAAACATATGCATATGCATGCATATCCATGCATATACATATATACGCATGTACATGTATTACACATGTACACATATTTACATGTATTACACATACATATATACATGTAATAGACATTAATTATAAGAATTATAAATTAATAATTACAAACATAATATATACATACAAACACATATATGCATATATAGACATATACATGTAAACATATGTACATGCATGCATATCCATGCATACGCATATATACGCATGTACATGTATACACATGTACACATATTTACATGCATTACACATATATACATGTAATAGACATTCACTTATAAAAGTTTGTGCATAAACAAATACATATTAGTCCTTAATTTTACATATAAACATACATTTATACATAAATATTAGTTCTAAGTTTGGGTCAGCCGCTTGACCTGGTAACCAAGATTGAACATTTATGCCCGAAAACTGTAGCGGGCGAGATGGATTATGTGGATCGAATCTGAACCTCAGCTCATGTCCTAGATCAGAACACAAGCATCCATTTTAAGATCTGAAGCTCCGAAGCTTGAGGATGTTTCGAACCCAATGGAGGGTGTCATCTCCCTCAAGTGTGATGGCAAGGGCATGGCTGCTTCACAAGACAACAATAAGGCGTCAAGCTTGTATTTGGGCAATTTGGTTAGCTAGAAATGGTGTTCCTTTTTTTCGCAATGTTTCTATTGTGAGAATGTCATTGTACACTCCAGGACTTGTGTTGAGTCACGGGTTCTGTAAGTCTTTCTCTCCTTTACTTTATATTAATTTAAAGGGGCGGACACCATAACGTGTTACCCCCTCTTTTGGCTTCAAAACAAAATAATAAGGTGTCGGATCGGGATGAGTCCATTATAAAGGAGGTTGTAGAGGGCCACGAACAAGACAACAATAAGGTGTCGAATCGGGATGAGTCCATAATAAAGGAGGTTGTAGAGGGCTACAATCACGGTGATGACATGGTCGGGATTGAGAAAAGGTGGGCAACAACGATGGTCTGTCAAAAGCATCGTGTGGGCGACATGCGAAGGTTAGAGGGCTGCGAGGTGGCTCAGGGTAGATCCGTCTGTTCTGTGACATGTAAAGGTGAAGAGGGGTTAAGTGCATCGGAACTGAGAAGAGGGAATTGGGCTCAGGCCGCTTCTCCAGACTACGGCAGGAGGTGACGTTGTTGCTGCACTACTTCTCGTGCAAGCATTGTCAGGCGAACAATCGTGATTGGGGTATAAATTGTCTGGATTGTGTGCATGAGAAAGGCCCTTCACGTGCTGCTGGCACCGAGGGTTAGAGGCAAACGAAAAGGGACTTTGTAGCTCAGGAGGAAGAGGGATCCAAGGAAGATGAGAGGGAGTCTGAAGGTAGGAAACAAACGGCAGGTCCCTTCTAGAAATAAACTTGGCGGTTTGGGATGACTCGGTAATGTAATTTGAAGAAGTAGCACAAATTGTTGGGGTTCAGAAGGCGGGGACAATCCCCATGGTTACCAAATGAAAATCTTATCCTGGAACTTGTGGGGGCTGGGCCAACCTGAAAAACAGTTAGCAATCAGCTCCATGTTGGTCGAATGGTGTGTGGATGTGGCATGTTTTCAACAAACAAATATTGGATCTTGAGAAGCTGTGTGATAGAGAACTACATCGGGACCCCTTCTCGCGGACTTCAAAGCGGTGCTAGCAAATGGTAGCTCGGGTAGAATTCTGGTATCCTAGAATGGGAACCTATTTGAGTTGATCGGTGAGGTGAAGATTATACATTCTGTGCCGGTGTTGTTGCTTTGTAAGGTGGATCAAACTCGACTGGTTGTCACATCAATGTATGGCACCTCAGGCTCGTCGCCTAATGAAACGTTGTGGGAGTAGATGTGAAACATTAGGGAGAGGTTCACGAAAACTGCTTTGGTGATGGGTGGAGATTTCAGTGTCACTTTGTATGCATAGGATAAGCGTAAGCCTGCTAGGAGAGGTGCTCAAGACCCAGGCTCTGAACCGTTCCTAAGTGCGATGGAGTACTTGAATCACGAAGTTATTGATGTTGCGAACTGCAAATATACATGGAGGAACTCTTCCTATAAGCCAAGTATTGATTGTTTCCTCACGTCGGACGAAGCTTTGGAGATGTTTAGTTTGGCGACAGTTATGCCGTTTCCAAGATCGAGATATGACCACACACCTGTGTTGGGAATGATGCAACGGAAGAGGGACCTTATCTTACTTCAAATTTGGGAAATGTTGGATGTTGGAGGAAGGATTCCATGACTTGGTTGTTTCATTTTTGTCAAGTTTGGAGGTGGAGGGTTCGGCTATTATGAGATTGGCACTGATTAACGGCTCTGCATCGCATGCTCTTGGACATCATGAAGGTCACTAGGGCGGAGCGAGGCCTAAGAAGGAGCCAGACCCAAGAGGAACTAGTGAGACTGGATTTGTTGGGCGATGAAAGGGAGTTGAACGAGGAGGAGATCCTAAGCCATGGAGTGGTTCAAAAAAATCATGCAAGACAAAGACAGGAAGAGGGAACTAGATTGTAGGCAAAGATCAAGACAAAAGTGACTGAAGGAGGGCGATGCGAACAGTCAATTCTTTCATGTTGTTGCGAATGGCAGAAGAAGGAGAAATCTTATTCACTCAATTGAGGCGGGTGTGTGGTAAGTAAGGTTGTACGGGTTGTCACGACTCACTTCAAGAGCATGAGCAGGAGGACATCTCACAATGACTATATGTGGTTAGGTTTGGGAGTCAATTGCATCTGTCATGAATGCACGGAGGATCTGATGAGACCTCTTAGGTTGCAGGAGGTTCATGAAGCCTTGTTTGCACTCGACTCCTATGGGTGCTCCGGACTAGACGGCTTTACATTTTTCTTTTACAAGGAGTTTTGGGATCTCACTTAAGAGATTATGGTGGTGGTGACGGAGTTCATGGATGGGAATTCTAGATTTGACAGAATCAACAGTTCGTTTATCTTCTTGCTTCCCAAGAAGAACGTTGTTACTAAAATTGAGGACTACCGACCCATTGCTTTATCAAATGCCATCTACATGTTTGTGGTGACGACCTTGGCAAATCATCTGAGGGGGGTGTTGAACAAACTCATTTCACCAGCCCATGGCACATTCCTCTCAGGCAGATAGTTGATGGACAGTGTGGTTCTTGCATCTAAGATAGTAGCTGACTGGAGAAGGTGTAAAACCAAGTGGGTGATGTGGAAGGTGGATTTCTCCAAGGCTTACGATTGCCTAGATTAACGCTTCTTATGGGTATCGCAACACATGTGGTTTTCCTGATAAGTGGATTGTTTGGATGAAGAGGTGTATCACAACAGCCTCATGTGCGGTACTGGTGAAGGGTCAGTCAGGGGGGTTTGAATCCCTGGTAATGGTCTAGTGGTTGAAGCAGTTGGCTCCATTCCAATGACCAGGGTTTCAACCCCACCCTCCCCCGCTTAACTAGTGAAAAAGGGGGTTCCAACCATAGAGAGGTGTCCACCAAGATGCCCATTAGTGCAATGTCGTTTTGTTTGAACCCGGGGGGAGGGGGGGATATGCAAAGGATTTATAAAGGAGGAGGTCTCAATTCCTCAGTATGTGGATGATACTATATTTGCGGAAGAAGGCTCGTCGAGTTGTAGAGGTGTTGATGCAACTACATGCAAGAGGGATGTGGTTGATGCAGTTACACGAAAGAACGCATATTCCAGGTTGCAGTATTATATGATTTTAGGAATAGTATTCGTGCAATATGGAGTTCTGTTCACTGACACAATGATTCGGGCAATGTGAAATAAATGGCTGAAAGGAATATAAATAAAGTTCAGAACGGTGAAACTGAATTAAAAAAAAAGGCCAGGGATGTAAGTTCAAATGATATAGAGAATAAATATTACCGACGTTCAAATTTACGTGCGTGGAAACGGTTAAACTTGGGAAAGCAGGAGCACTGTTTATTCCCCACAAGTACTTCCGAAGCAGATAATAGACTTAGAAACTTATGCTACTACTTGCAGGAGACGGGTGCTATTTCGTCACCAACCGAAGTCATATAGCAATCCACAAATCACGGGCGAACAGGGAGAAGATAAATGAGATAGGACAGCAGTTACCACAGCCACAAGGGAGGTCGTGCAGGGCTCCAAACCTGGTAGGGGCGGCGTCGGATTGCGAGTGCAGGAGCAGCAGTGCGGAAGGGTCCAGCGGCAGGGTGTGGTGGAGGTTAATCCACGACGAAGTACGTCAGAGAAGGTTGGCAGAGGCGGCGGCGGTGGAGCAGGGGTGGCGGCGCGGGAAGGGGCGGGGCGGGGCGATGTGGGTGGTGCGGGAGGGAACGTAGAGAGGGAAGGGCGGCGGTACCGGGAACGCGAGGGGTGGGGAGACGTTGTCGTGGTGGGCAGGGAATGAGATGGGAGGAGGAGGCGTCGGGAGGATTAGGGTTTGGGGAGAAGAAAGAGAGGAGCGGGAAACGAGAGAGGGGGAGAGAGAGAGAGAGAGACAGAGAGAGAGAATTAGTGGAGGAAAATAAATTATTCTCGTTCATGCTCTTTTCCATAGGGTGCGTTTGGTTGGGGGTTACCCCCACTTTGGGTGGGTAACCCTCAAAACCCCCACTTTTAACTCATTAGTGGGGCACACTCTCTTCTCATCAAAAAAATTATATATTATACCATCATATCATCTAAAAATCATAAAATACTCAACTTCTACTCACTATTCCAAACTTCAATACAATCACATCACAACCACCCACTTTTTCAAATTTCAATACAATCATATCATAATAACTACCAACTTTTTCAAATTCCAATACAACCACATCACACAAACCCTCCCAACCCTTAACCCACCAACCAAACACACAAACACAAAACCGGGTTATCCACCCCTGGATAACCCACGAACCAAACGCACCTATAGGGTGGGAGGGACTTTTATATAGGTTAAATCCCACCAATCACACAACTAATTACTTTAAATAGAATAAAATAAAAAAGGTAATAAGATCTTGAGCCTTTTACATAATCAAATAAAAAATGAAAGTTCAGACTCAATTACTTTGAAAAAATGTCACGTAGCATAATTAGACGAAATTAAGAAAAAAATTGCAAAGTTTCTCATGCTGCATCAAGTGTGCAAGCAGTTCTTGATCTTTTTGAGAAAGTCTCAGGGTTGCAAATCAACAGACTTTGTGATGTTCGCAGAGTCGCTTACCAATGCGGTACTAGGGTGTTTCACTGGTGTCTGAAAGGATGAATATGGTGGACTGACTAGATGGAGTAGAAACTAGCAGGCTAGAAGTCGGTTTGTCTTTCTAGAGGAGGTATACTCGTGTTGTTGAGATCGGTGTTGTCCGCGATACCTATCTTCTTTCTCTCATCTTGGTTGCTCCGGATTAGGATAAGGAAGAGGCTTAAGTGCATCATGAGGAGGTTCTTCTTGTCCTCCTCTGGGCAGAATAATGGGCTCTGTCTGGTAGATTGGAAGAGGGTAACCCCATGAAGGAAGATGGGGGCTTGGGATTCGTAGTTTTGAGAAAATGAACAATGCCTTGCTCAGCAAATGGGTCATGTGTATTTGGGGTGATTGTATGGGACTAGCAGTTTGCTCCCCGGCCTTGAGGAGTTTGTGTTGGTGTCCTATTTCTGAAGGGGCATCTGTGGACGGTGTAGGAGGTTCGACCCTTTTTGAGACATATCATATGAAGCGATGACGATTTCAAGTTCTAAACTTATGACTGGCATAAGGGTGGAGCCTTGGGAGTTCGATTTCGTTGATTGATGGCTCTGTCTTCAAAAACAGAGGCACGATTGCAGAGATTTGGGATGGCCACTCGTTCTTACCCTAGTTTAGGTTGGAGCTATCAGATCAGGGATTATGGGAGATGTTGGCTTTACTAAAGAAGCTTGATAATGTGGCTAGGCCCATGAAGGGTCGGGATTGCTGGCGTTGGCGAGTTGGCAGCTTCTCGGTGGGAAAGGCATATAAGACTTTGAAAGGGCATGTGTTATTTGACCTCAGAGGATGCGAGGCGGATTGCAAAAGAATATAAAAATGGATAATTCCAGCTCGTGTCAAGGTATTCATGTGGATTTGTAGAAGGGGCATGCTAATGACTGGGAATCGCTTCACGGGTTTCTTTCTTGAGGCTAACTCCACATGTTTGCGATGTTATGAGGAAGTGGAGGATATAGATCATCTATTCCTCAAGTGCAGGAGTTCTATAGAGGCATGGACCCTACTTAGGAACCATGCATCATTACCTGACGGCATGATGAGCTTTTGGGAAACCATTGGAGCAGGGTGGAGAGGGACGGAGAAGGAACGACCTAGATTATTATCGCTAATTTGAGAAATCTGGATTGCCAGCAATGGAGTGATGGATGGTGCTTGTAGATAATCGCAACCTTTAATTTCCTTTTTCTCTTTTTTCTGGCCGATTTCAGACAAGTACTATAATTTGAGGTGGTAAATGGTGAAATCTTTTGGCACACACTATACGATGGAGGCCTTTTTCCTTTAAAAAAATATTTGTTCTAAGTTTTATTCATTCATTTACATTTATCAGTTTTAAGTCTATAATTGCAGACATAATATATTCTTACATACACATATATATATACATATATATAAATATATATATACACATACACGTACATAATATATTAGATCGATATTAGATTGTAATTTAGGTGTATGTATTTGTCTAGCATTTTTTTGAAAAGATACATACATACATATATATATATATAGATAGATACATATATACATGTATGCATAGGTATATAAGATTATATTTGCATATTATTTATGTAATACATATATAGTGCCTCGATTGTCTCAAATGAGCACCAGCTCCTCGACCGTTTTCGACCCCTAGAGCCTTACAATGCCTCACGCCTTTGATAACATTGCGAACAATAGAGTTTGCTTGAAAGGAGACAGAGGATGCAGTAGGTGGTGTCCTTTGTAAGTAACCAAAGATGATAAAATCCATTCTTAGCATCGCCTTGAAAAACAACCTCCTTGTTCTCCAAATCCTTCACAAGAATTTCAGTAGGATTGAGAGTGAAGTATTTGTTGTTGTCCATGGAGAATTTGGTATAGATAAGATGTTTTTAACAGCAATGGGAACAGACAGAATGTCACTCATCTATAAACTTTTTTTGCAGAAGTGTCAAATTTTGTAAAACCAGCAGAAAGAATAGGCACACCTTTGCCATTGGCTATTTTGTTCTCGTCATTGCCATGATATTTGGACAAGAGATCAAGGTTGGCTATAGAGTGAGTGATATGAAGGGAGGTGCCTGAATCTGGGTACCACAGTTCATTGTTGCTGTCAGCATCAGCAACATGAGCAGAAGGGATTGGAGTAATGCAATCAAACAAACATAACAATCTCTTGCAGTGCAATTGTTTTTGCTGCAGATCTTGCAGGTGGACATAGTCTGGAACTAAGAAGAATTACGACCAACCTCGAGGGGTCCATCTGCCTTTGCCATAAAGGGAGTGCAAAATGCATTGTTATAGAAATCGATGAATTTTGTTATTGTTTTAGAATTCGATATTCATGAGTTAACAAAAGACCAATAATCTCGTTGTAAGAGAGGATTTCATATTGTCCTTTTGATGATATAATGGTTACTACCATGTCATATTCAGGAAATAACCCCTTTACTATAGATAATATGAGTTGATCATTATTGTTAGGAATGTATTATGTGGTACTTAATTATTATTCTTGTAACTTTATTAGGGGCACTTATGTATTTTTCTCCTATGAGCTCTCTAGGGCTTTGTCTTATAAAAGGACCTCTAGACCTCTTGAACAAGACATGCTCTTTCATTCGTTTGCTGTTCTCCACATGGTATCAGAGCAGTGGTCCTAGACCGGTGTTCTGACCTAATACCACCGCCAGCCTCGAGCCCCTCTGCAGTCGCCCCTCCAGCCAACAGTCTCACACCGTCATACGTCGCAGCCCCGCACCGCCCACCTGCAGCGTCGTGACGCATCTGCGGCTATACGCCACACGCCGCGGCCCCACACCACTAACCTACGGCCCCACGTCGCGCCCCATGTGGCCTTGTACCTCACCTGCGACCCCACACCGCATGTATACGGCTCTGCGCCGCCCCTCCTGTGGCCTCGCACCGCAACTGTGGCCTCACGTCGCCACCTACGGTCTCGCACCACACCCTACGCTCACCGCACTGCCCACTGCGGCCCTGTACCGCCCCCTGTAGCCTCACGCCGCTCTTGCAGACATGCGACTACTTCCCCTGCCCTGCTCCGTACGGCACAACCACTCCATCCCTCGCATGCACCATCCTTCTGTTCGATGTTGTGCTAGGTCTACATGATTCTTAAAACTGCAAGGACTATCTAGGTCACTTTTCTTGACCTTTGCAGCCGCCATGACATCTGCAGAACCCAAGACCCTATACTCGACTTCTTCTGTGATGGTCTAGGGCACGTCTATCAAACTCAAGGGTTCTGAGAACTATGTACTATGGTCTCGATCCTTCAAGATTTTATTGGTGTTCAGCGAAAGAATTATGTTCTCACTAAAGATCCACCCAAGGAGACAGAAAAGGACTAAAATACTTGGTACATAGACAACTGTCAAGTGATTACTTAGATGACCAATTGTATCGATCCGAATATACCCTCCAATCTTCTCTACAAGGAAACTGCAAAGGCGATGCGGGAAAGCCTTGAGGATACTTACTCCCAAAAGACAACCAAGTCCAGACTATCGGATATCTATACACGGATTTGATCTGCTAATCACGAAGATACATCCTTGATCGAGTACTACCGACTCCTCACATGCTTGTTTGAGGAGCTTCTTATCTTCTAGCCTACTTGTTGTGACAAACAGATAGGAGGACGGGCAGAATGGCAAGTGTACCATTTCAAGTGAAGGATCAATTTCTGACTGCTACAGATCTACCCTCTCTTTTGAGATTATTTTTTGGCTGTCTACAGGAACTTGAGTCTCATTCACCCTCTTTGTCTGTTAAAACCACATCACATTTAGCTAGAGGACGCTTGACCTACCAAGGGAGACGGGGGTCGTGATTTTGGCCATGGTCGAGGTCGTGAGTTTGGATGTGGACGTGACTCAAGTCATGGCTATGGCCGTGATTCTACTACTGCCTGCTATCCAGCATGCACACATTGTAGACGCATGAATCATCCATCAGAACGCTGCTGGGAAAAGTTTTGGAATGCTTATCAATGCCAACAACGTCTATGAGACTGTCTCTAACGATGACATCTATGATATTGCGGACACCTCTCATGGTCAGCCTTCCAGTTACAGTCAGAATTCCTTTACCGCGTCTCAGTATGCTCGACTTCGACAATTGTTACAGCACTCTGCGAGTATCACTCCTGCTTTTGCCCCTACTGCTAGTCTAGCCACTACGTCAGGTACAATTGCCAACTCTGCCTCTACATCTGCTCCTGCATGGATCATCGACTCAGGAGCATCTACTCATATGACAGGAGAAGGTAGTCCTCTCACCTCCTCACGATCGTCTTCCATTGTGAAGACTGTTTGTGTTGCCAATGGCGCTCATTCACATATTACTAATGTGGGTACCATGGAGTTTTCCTCAAAACTCCAGCTCACTAATGTTCATTGCGCTCATGCTTTTCCTCTTAGTCTATTATCTATTTACATGTTGTGCACTGATCTTAACTATCGAGTTATATTTGATGTGTTCTGTTGTTATTTTTAGGACATACGAACGAGACAGATTTTTGGTGGGGGACATGAGAAGAACGGTCTTTATTATCTTGACATCCCTTCTGATTCTGGTTTGTTGGTGCTTCGTCAATCTCTGTTGATCCTCTTCTCTGGCATCTTTGTCTTGATCATCCATCTATCAAAGCTCTCCCTTTGATGTTCTCTAAACTCTCTATGTTGAAACCTTTTGAGTGCGAGGCATGTCAGTTTGGGAAACATCATCGCACGCCTTTCCCTGCGCGTACTGAGCCTCGTGGTAAAGTTCCATTCTCTTTAGTCCATTGTGATATTTGGGGACCTTTTTCGGTCCGTACTATGAGGGGACATAAGTATTTTGCTATTTTTATTGATGATTATAGTAGGTTATCATGGGTCTATCTTCTAAAAAAGCGTTCGGAGATTAATAAAATTGTCAAAAAATTCTTTCATTGTGTCAAGAACATCTTCTCATGTGGTATACCGATTTTCCGTTCTGATAATGCATTGTAGTTCACACAACATGACTTGACAGATTTCTTTGCCTCACATAAAACCATACATCAAACATGTTGTCTATATATGTCCCAACAAAACGGGATAGTAGAACGAAAACCCAAACATCTCGTAAATATTGCCCATTCCCTTCTTACTCAAATGAAGGTTCTCAAGACATTGGGGTGATGCCATTTTGATTGTTGTTCACTCATCAGCATAATTCACTCTCCAAACCTAAATGGCTCAACCCCCTTCTCTCTACTTTACCCAAATGAGTCACCCTTACTTCTTCCCTTGTGAATTTTTGGATGTGTGTCTTTTGTTCATAACTTTCACACTGCAGACAAACTTTCTCCACGTGTAATTAAATGTGTCTTCCTCGGTTATTCTCGTAAAGGCTATAGGTGTTATGATCCAACTGGAATCGCTATTATATCTCTGCAGATGTATCCTTTTTTGAGCAGACCAGCTTCTTTAATCAATTGTTACTGATATCCCTCTGGATCTCCCACGTCCACCCATTGTCTATAAACGTAGATCTTCACCACTAGATGTTTCTTTGCATGTTTCTTTATTGCAAGATGATATGCCTTCTACAAGTGTCCCCTCCACTGTTGTCCCGAATGATCCTCAATATCTACCAATTGCTCTAGGCATAACTAAGAGGCTATGCACTTCTCATCCCATGTCTCATTTAACTTCTACTGTCGGTTTATCTCGCACATACAGAAGATATGCATATGCTCTCATGTCTATTTCTATTCCAAGAGACCACCATAGTTCTTTGCTAGATTCAGGATGGCGAAAGGCCATGGACGAAGAGATGGATGCTCTTATTTCATGGGAGACATGGGATCTAGTGCAATGTCCCAAGGGGACTAGACCTGTGGCATGTAAATGGGTCTTCACGACCAAGCATTCACCAAATGGGTCGATTGATAGATTGAAAGCTCGTCTTGTGGCAAAGGGCTTCACATAGACATATGGAGTGGATTACTTTGAGGCATTCTCGTCGGTTGCATGTATGGGATCAATAAGGACTATACTTTCTGTGGTAGTTAATAAGGCATGTCCTATCTTCCAGTTAGATGTGAAAAACGCATTCCTATATGGCAATCTTGATGAGGAAGTGTACATGATGCAACCTCCGGGTTATGAAGTCGAGGGGGAGTGTGTATGTCGATTTTGCAAGGCTGTATATGGACTAAAGCCAGTGTTCACTAAAGCGGCCAGTGCGTCCACATATGTCGCCGCACATGCGTGTGAGGTGCCCTCTGCGCACCGCTTTCATGAAGCCCCCCATTATGCGCCTTGTGCGCCTATGCTGGCCGCATGTGTGGGTTGTGCGGCCGCATGTCGTCTGTGCGACCGAATACACTTTTTTTTTTCTTTTTTAATTTGTGCCACTTTTTTATTGTGTTATTTGTGTCACATTTTTCCTTTCTGTTGCATGTATGCCAACCAAGCATTCCATGACCATTTAAATCCATCGTCAAAGTAGTTGTACTGCGATATTGGAGTAAACATGCAAGGAAGAAAAAGAATAATATACCAATAATTTTGCAAATAAATTTACTAAACTAATAGTTATTATGAATGCAATATACTATATGTAAAGCTTGGTTCTTTTGATGGAGAATCATTTATAAATATAACGACAGAGATAAATGACATTATATTCAATAATAAAGGCATTTTGTGCGCTAACTTTTCTATTTTATTGACTGTTGTCAATTATTTTGGTGTGTTAACCATTCTATTGAAGTATTGATATTTGATTAATAGAGATTGTTTTGAAGTCTATATGAAAGTTATTTTTCTTAGATCTTCTGTTGGACCACAATTATACATAAATTTAGTTCAGTTGTAGTTATTTTTGTATATATTTATTTATGTTTAAATAAAAAATTAGGAAACCACGTAGAACCGCATATACCCCGCATACCACTTAAGCGCTATTCAGGGACATGTCTGAACGCATACGTATACCGCTTTCCTGAACCTTGACTAAAGCAGAGACCAAGGGCAAGGTTTGACAGACTTACTGTAGAAATCAACACTCTTGGCTTTCAGATAACAACCTCTGACTATTCTATATTTGTCAGAAGACGAACAACTGGTACTACTTGCAGTATATGTGGATGATATGGTTATCACAGGTAATGATGATAAAGGGATACGAGAGACAAGGGCCTTCCTCCATAAGATATTTTTTTATCAAGGACCTTGGTCCACTACGTTACTTTTTGGGCATAGAAGTATTACCCACTATAGAGGGTCATCTCTCACAGAGGAAATATTGTCTGGATATTCTTACTGAAGCCGGATTTCTTGGATGCAAGCCTGCTGAGATTCCTATAGATCCTAAGAAACACTTCACATCCTTTGATCCTATCGTTGAAGACATTACTTGATACAGGAGTCTGGTTGGAAAACTTCTTTAACTTACGATCACTAGACTAGATATTTCTTATGTAATAAGAAGAGCTGGCCGATACATATAGAAACCTTGTTACAGTCACTGGCCGGATGTTATTCGGATTTTATGATACTTGAAGGAATCACAAGGGTGTGGCCTCTTCTATGGGGCAAATGGGTACACAGATGTTATTGCATATGCTGATAATGATTATGCAAGCTCATCCAGAAGATCGGTGCTCCACCACATGTTATGTTATGATGGTTAGAGGAAATCTTGTTACTTGGAGAAGCAAGAAGTAAAATGTTGTATCTAGATCCAATGCAGAAGCAGAGTACATGGCGATGGTTCAAGCTACTTACAAGATCACATGGCTATTAACCTTTCTGCAAGAACTCGGTATTATTGTCACTATTCCTATTCCACTATACAGTGACAACAAATCTACTACTTGTATTGCCACGAATTCTGTGTTTCATGATTGAACCAAGCATATAGAGGTTGATTGCCATTTTTGTTCGTGATGCTATCAGAAATGGAAGGATCACTACTCCTCACATCAACACAGATCTTTAGCTTGCAGATGTATTCACAAAGGCACTACCCAAGAAGTGACTTTCCTGGATTGTTTTCAAGTTAGGAATGACTGATAAATATGCTCCAACTTGAGGGGGAGTGTTAGGAATGTATTTTGTGGTACTTAATTATTATTCTTGTATCTCTACTAGGGATACTTATGAATTTTTCTCTTATGAGCTCTCTAAAGTTTTGTCCTATATAAGGACCTCTATACCTCTTGAATAAGACATGCTCTTTCATTCTTTTGTTGTTCTCCACAATTATCAATGGGTTTACGAGAAGTAAGAGCCAAATTTATGGCAAGCAGTTTGGCCTTGTTAGCATAAGAGATGACAGACATAAGAGATGATGTAGGTAAATGTGCTAGCTGAGTGCCAATCTCTTCAGTGCATGAGGCAATGATCCAACTAAGAACAAGTTGATCTTTATGACGCCTTTGAAGAAAAGTCTGGATTGAGTGTCTTCTGGCCTTCATCATTGATGCGAAACTAAGAAGAGGCCAAAATGGAACCATCAACAATCGAAAACAAGCCATAAGAGCGAAGTAGAGGAGCAATCTAAGCACATCACATGATGTAATTTGTGGATGATGACTTGAACGACACAAGAGTAGTAAGATTTGAGGGAATGGTAAGGGTGAGAAGCTGATGAGGCTTCTGGTATGGTGGACATGGTGGCTAGGAAGAAGCTGGGAAAATCTTAGGCTCTTCATGCCAAGTTGAGAGACGAGTGAGGCTAAAATGACCTATGTATTGAGGTCACAATAGGATATATTTACCTATTTGCTGCAACTATGCATATCAGAAGTGTCACAGATGACAGGAGGTTGAAACAGAATTATAGAATAATTTAAAAGGAAGAATGAGTCGAAATGTGTGCTGTTATTTCTTTCACATTCACCATCAAGCGATTTTGTATTTTTTCCTTGCAAACTAAAATAAGTCTTATAGATTGAATGTTTACTTTGCCATTAGCTCAGAAATGCCCATAGGAAAAAATGAGGACAGTAAGATGATTTCCACACAAAAAATAGATCCAAACCTTGATTATCTTTTTCAAACAAAACGGTTGATGTGGCTCCTAATAGGAGAGTGCACGAGAGAGACTCCTTCAAGATGACTTGAATATATGTTTGTTGTTAACCACTGGGAACATGTTCAGGTCCATTGTTTCATATTCATATATTTCAATAATTCCAGACAACATAATATGGCTGCAATGCACTCATTTCCCTGCATGTCAACTATAAGAATGTTGGACCCAAAAGATTGTTCGAACCAATTTATCTGAAACTAAATTTACAAGGCTTCCTAATTCCAGCATCACATTCTATGTATAGGTTCTTATCCGTTCTAAAAATTTTAGATAAGAACTAATGCTAAATGGGTGACTGATCACAGTATTACCAGTAGGTATGTGCAAAACTGATTCATTTCAATTTTCAACTTTTATCCATTTTTAGGAATCGAAGCCCATTTCCGGTTAACTCAACTAAGTCAATTCTATGAACTGGAACTGAATCGGCTAATCTCATTGAATTTTACAATTCGATTTTTAAACCAGTGAAAATCGGTTCAGAAGACGAGATATTTTATTACACTCAGCTCAATTGTTTACTAACAGTTACAAAATAGACCATCATGGAACATTATAATAGATAAAAATCTAACTGGAAACTTACTTTCTTCTGAAAACATGATAGATAAATGTTGTTCAAGAATCGTAATGGGATTAAGTCATAACAAACAATAAAACTTATGAAAGGGTCTACGAATTAATAAATTGTTATATTCAGTTTTTTTGTTATTCTAAAAACTATGCAGGTAACCAAAACGGTTATCAGGTTACTGTAAGCCTGTGAACAAATCACTGAATCGTTTTTTCAAAAAAAAAAAGGTTTGATTTGGTTCTTGACTGTTTCTTGGCAGCCCTAAGATCCCGCATACTATCTCGAATGGTCAGCATTTCATTTCCTGATATCACAATAAAACAATTATAAACATATGACCAGAACTTATTTGGTGACTTCGGGAAAATGATTCCCAGCAACGAGATTACTACCAAATGTACCGTTCTAAGCAATGGGAGTAAAAATAAAAAACAAGAGGGGGGAACAAAACAAATGTAAGGGAAATTTGTAACAGTGGTCTCGAACCTTCGATCGGCTTGGGATGACCGGGAAATGACGGAGGCGGTGGGTCGCAAGGGGGCTTAGTAGTGGTTGGGTATGGTGATGCGGGCGGCGAGCCGATAAGAGATCGGAGGCAATGTGGGCGGCGAGCCGATAAGGGATCGGCGCCGCCGCGACTGAGATATCTTGGAAGGATAGCGACGGAGGGGGAAGGGAAAGGGGAACTCTTCTTGATAGATAACTAAGGTAAATTATTGAAAAGTAGAGTAAATTATTGAAAATTATTAACAATACACTCAATTTCAATGTCATACACGAACTTTGATAAGTAATAATGTGGTATCCGATATCGGGTATCACATCAGATATCACGTTGCTACTTATCAAAGTTCGTGTATGAAATAAAATTAAGTGTATAATTCACAGATTTTTTAAATTTACTCTAATTAAAGATTTTGAAATATTTTCACCTCAATTATGAATCAACTCATTTATAAGGTAAGCTTATGAAAATAATAATTAAAGTCTAAGATATAGAGACCAAGAGTATGGTTTGACAGACTTACTGTAGAAATCAATAGTCTTGGCTTTCAGAGAACAACCTTTGAGTATTCTATATTTGTCAGAAGACGAACAACTGGTACTACTTGTAGTATATGTGTATGATATGGTTATCACATGTAATGATGATAAAGGGATACGAGAGACCAGGGCCATCCTCCATAAGATATTTGTTATCAAGGACCTTGGTCCACTACGTTATTGATGAGCACAAAAACGAGCAACTAAGGTAGATAAATCAGGAAGCGGTCGTTACGACCTCAGTCGCTCGGGTGGCTCAACGAGAAAAATTATTCGGACCACCAAATAAAGATAAAATACGAGAAACTCAAACTAGCAGTCCTGCTATTGGATTAACCTGGTATAGCGACCAGGGTCGAACTCAAGGAGCACGTGATGGCCTCTCGGCCTACGAAGTAGTCAGAAATAATGAAAAATAAAAGACAAATATTTTTTTATGGATTTTTAATATTTTTAATATTTTTTTGGATTTTTAAATAATAAAGAAACTAAGAAAACAATAAGACAAGCAACTTCACACAATTATTTAACTACTCAAAAATCACCCAAAAATTCAAACAAAAATGTTTTTTTTTGTTTTTTTTATAATTTTCTATGTTTTTGGTTAATTTTTGGTATTATTCTGATTTTTAGAGAATTTTATAAAAATCAAACAAGACTAAAAATGCAAGACACTGTCCAGTCAGGTTTAAAGGGCCAAATTAAAATGCAAAATGGCCCTAATAAAACCCGAAGGTAATTTTCCTGTAGAGTATGAAATACAAGGAAAAATTAGGCACTGGGTTTATTATTTTTTGGATTTTTCTTTTTATTATTAGAATTTTTATGGTGTTTTCAATGTTTTTAAATTTTTATAGTTTTTATAAGTCCAAAAATGACCAAAATCGGTCAGAACATCAAACAAAGCATGACAAACAATATATATTTTTTTGTAATTTTTGAAGATGATTTAATATTTTTTATGATTTTTAAAACTGGACAGTAAAAAAATGCGTGTTTTTGAATTTTTAAAAAACAATAAAAAGAGTAAACAATGTCTCCAAAAATTAGAGAAAATATTACACCATGGCAGGAGCCATGTGTCCAATTTTCATCGAATTTGGAGTAGTTTTGCTATTTTATTAAAAACAAACAACAAGCCATAGTGCAGAGGGACCTATCTGCAATGAAAATAAGTTTCAGGGCCCTTTGAATAACACGGCTGGAAAGTATAGGGCCAAAAATGCAAAAGTCCCCGAGGCCCACGCACGATACGCGTGACTCAGGCCTGGAAGGACCTTTTTTTCATTCCTATTTTAAAAAGTGCAATCAATAACATTCCAGAAACACAGGGCATAAAATGCAAATATCCCAATAAAACACATGGCGAAGCACGTGACCACTGCAAACAGGGGCAAAAGTGTAATTATCCAAAACAATAGGGTCCTCTATGCAATATTTACAAAAATAAAAGAACTACCAAACGTATTTACAGGACTAAATAGTAAATGCAGAAAGTAAAGGGGCCTAAGAGCAATTACCCCTTATTATAAGCCGAGGGTCAGATGGGCGCCACGTGTGATATCCGACGGTCGGGGGGGGGGGGGGGGGGTGGCGCCTCAAAGAAGGGCTGCAGCCCGGATCTGACGGTCGAGGCTCAGCCACGTGGATGATCGAACGTCTCCTGTGCGCTGTGGCTAAGCCTCACTGATCTGACGGTCCTGGTCCACCCTCAGATGATCGAACGGCTGGCGTTGCTCCTCAAATGGACGACTGCGATCTGATCTGGAGCTGGAGGGAGATCGGACGGCTCTGGAGGATGCACAAAGAACAAGTGGACAACGAACTTCACCGGCCCGATGCACGCACGGTGACCCTCCTCGCGGGCTGCTAGTGATCGGAGAAGGAACGCCTGGCCTCCCGCGTCTGGCGAGCTCCTCCGATGATGCAATGGAGCTCCGGAGAGCCCAGGCGACACCGGCGGAGGTTGAGCTGCTGCTCCAGAACGTCGAGCCCTCAGATGGGCTCGCTTTGACCTGCAAAGCACGACAACAAGCTCCTGGGTCGAGGGCAAAGTGCCTCGACCCGGTTAGCAGTGGTGGAGGTGAACGGTGCGTCGAGGCGAGAGAGCTCCGGCGGAGCGACGACGATGAAGCTCGGTTCCCAGTTCCTGTGCGAACTGAGGTGAATGGATGAGCGAAGAAGGTGCGCGGGAGGAGTGCGAAGGTGTGGGTCGACTCCGATGATCGAAAGGTGGGCTAGGGTGGTCGGAATCGGGGTTCGTCAGCGATGGATAGATTTGGGCGTAAATCAAAATTAGCTAAAGAGAGAAGGGAAGAAGGCTACCTACTGGTCGAGGGCGACTGGGGAAGAGCTGGGGAAGCTCCAAGTCCTAGCCTCGAGGGTCGTCGATGCCCGAGGCTCGAGCACCACGTCTGGGCGGCGCACGGCGGCGCTACGTCGCCGGATCGATGGTCCAGCTGCTCCCTCCTCTCTGCAACACGGCCGAACGCAAGCTGCCACTCAGGCGAGGTCTATGGAGGTCCTAGGGTGGAACGAGCTGATCCAAAGATGAGTGAAGAAGCCGACGGAGCTGAGACTATATACGCCTAGGGGTCCGGCTAAATGGGAGTCGGGCGTGAAGCTCGAAGCGCAGATCCCAAGGCAAACAACTGGGCGTGGATCTCGGATGCTAGAGGAAGAAGTAGAGCCCGGGATTTAGCGATTTGGCGATCGGGTCATGACGCAATAAATCCGCGAAGTCGGGTCGGGCGTGCATGACCCGTGGGAAGTGGTCCAAGGGGGGGAGTTGACCGGGGGGTCAACGTCCCCCGTGGACCAATCAAAGGTCGCCATGTCAAAAATAATTAGAAAATAAAAATAAAATAATAAATGTCCGAATTAGGAAAAACTTAAAACATGAAAAATGTTTCTTTTATTTTAAACTATTTTTTGTGATTTTTAATTATTTTTTTTGAAATAAAAATAGGTATATACATTATAGTACTATATATAGGTATATACACAATATGGATTTTTTTATTTTTGATTTTTAATTAATTATTTTTGTACGTTTTTAATCCCATTTTATAGTTTATTTATTTATAGCATAAAATTAGGAATAAAAAGGTATTTTTATTTTATTTTCATTATTTATTTATAAGGGTAAAATAAATAGGTATATACATTTATATACATGGTATATATATACAATGTTCTTTTTGGTTTTTATTTTTGTTCTTTTTATTTAATTTTTGTTTTTATGGTTTTTATTTTATTTATTTACACCATGAAATATAGAATATACAAGTTTTGTGGAATTTTGATTTATTTATTTATAAGGTAAAATAAATATATGTGTGGTCTTATGTACATGGTGAATATGTACAAGGAAGGTTATTTTTATTTTCTTTTTAATTTTTCTATTTTTATTTTGATTTTGTATTTACAAATATATACAAACCCATTTTTACTTTATTTTTAGAGGAAAATATTTTTATTATATTTACAGGTATATGTACACATGAGCTCCCTATCTCTCTTTACTTTGGCTTTTATGCGGTCAGGCCCATGCTAAGCCCTCCCTTGGGATTAGGTTGCTCAATATTTATTCTAAATATTTCCCTCTTTTTCTTTTGTTTCTTTATTCTTTTATTTTTGCACAAAAACATGCTAATTATTTAATTTTATACAATGCATGCTTTCTGGTAATTATATGTATTTACAAATATCTACATGCATTTGCAAAGGTTTTTGTAGCTAAAATATAAGAATAAAGAGTGATGAATGGGTATTCATCACCCCCCTATACTTAACTTTGTTAATCCCTTAGCAAACACTTATTTGAAAAAGAAGTGAAAAAGAGAAAGAAAAAGAAAAAGAGGAGAATGTACATGGATCAAGGTTGATTATTAAACTTGCCTTCATTAAATTGAGATATGGAGCTCAATCAGATCTTTGGATTATTAATGTGTCGGAACCTTATTTGACTTAAGTTTAAAACTCAACAACCTCTAAGTTCCACTATTCTATAACCAGGACTCCTCAACAATCCAGATCAGAACAAGTCACCATACACAAACCCTGAAGACCATGAATCTTTCCTTGTACTGTGAATGTGAAGTGTAAGCTCTCCACCTCAGAAGTGGCAACTTGACAACCCTCCCCAAAAAGGTAACTCTATGACCTCAATCTGGCCACTCTTTCCTCGAGGAGCGGGGTATTCCCTTCTAAGTTCAAGTTCAACCGGCTCAAGAATAGGGGAAAGAAGAGAATGGACCATGGCCAGTGTAGCCATGTATCCTTGGGAGCTCAACCAGTGCAGCCAAGTCTCCCTGCTGCAAGCTACATAAGGTGGGATATGAATCTCAAGCTTTGCTTATTTGCACTATATACATACTCCGGTGGGATTATCATTTTCTATAAGACCCACCACTTTTTTGGAGTTATTTTCTTTTTGCATTTTTTTCAAGTGCATCTAGACAACATATACATGTGCAGCATATATACAAGGAGTTTTTCCTCTTGAGCCAGTAGACCATCCCTCTTTTGAAGCATTATTACAACCCACGACTCCTATCGTTAGACCTCATGGCAACCAGACCAAGTTGAGACGCACTTCCTTCACTAAAAGAAGAAGAGAGGTTCCGCCTAGAAGTACTACCCTCATATGCTACCCCAAGTCAAGGAAGACTGCCTCCTCACCACCTCATCCGTAGAGAGCTCGGTGCAAAGTGCTGGTCCAAGTAAAGCCATTGTCTATATGAGTCATGTGTGTGTTGTTAAGTGCTCTACTTAGGCTCATTGAGATGACAAGTGATCATAGCCTAGTGGACTCTAAGAATTAAGTCACCATGGACCTGAAAAGCCTTAAACCTAAGCCCTATAAGGTTCCTCTTATAAATTAGGTGGATTAAGATCTTAATCAAGCTCCATTTCCCAATGAAATTCCAGGCTAGTTTAAATGTCAACTATAATCCAGGAAAAACTATATACATATATACAAAGATGCTATTTACACAATTTTTACAAACATGCAAAAATTTTTGAAAAATATTTTGAAATCATGGATGAATGCATGAATGCAAGTTTTGCAAAATATTTACATACATTTACAAAAGATTTTTGCAAACTTTTGATTTTCAAAATATTTTAGAAAAATTTTGTACTATATACATAATTTTGATATGAAAATATTTACACAAACTTTACACAAGAAGTTTTTGAAAATATTTTTACAAAAAATAATTTGTACAATAGCTATGTATGTGCAAATAAAAAAATAATTATTTACAGGAAAATATTTTAATTTTTGTGGTTTTTGGGTTTTTAGCCATTTTATTTATTTACACACTCACACAAAGTACGAGTTATGGCTAAAGTATATATGAAATATATACACACACCCCTATACTTAGCTCGAACGATGTCCTCAGAGTCAAGAGCGATGAAGAAGACATAACTCGTGCTTAGTATAGGGAAGTGAAAAGGAAGGATATATCCAAAGACGAATGAATGAATAGAAAATCAAGAGAGTCTCGGTTTTCCCCCTATACCTAGGATCAAATAATCCTAAGTATAGCATGCTATACACGAAGGGAAAGCCGAGTGGAGAATGTACAGGGTCTACCCCCCCATACTTAGGGTAAAATATCCCTAAGTATAGGCAGCAAAAACAGGGGTAAGATGAATCAAAAGAAATACCCAAAGATCCTACATCCCCCCTATACTTAGGGTAAAGTACACCCTAAGTATAGCATAATCAAAGATGACAAACGGGATGTAGGACTAAAGAATGGAATGATATGGACATCTGGATCTATAAAGATCGGAAGAACAGTGATAATCAGTCGTGAGATGCAATAGATGTGAGTCAAGAGACCACATCTCACGCAAAGTGAATAGGGGCAACATCAACGACCCATGGCTCATGATCTAGAAATGGCTTGAGCCGCTGGCCGTTCACTCAAAAGGTACTCTCAGAAGACAACTCGGATATGTCAATGCTACCGTTGTCGTGTACCTTTCTCACTAGATATGGGCCCTTCCATTTGCTCTGCAGCTTCCCTGGAAATAGACGAAGCCTAGCATCAAACAGCCATACTCTCTGTCCAGGCTCAAAATGCTTGTGGCTGATGTGAGAATCATGCCACTCCTTCACTCTTTCCTTGTATTATAGGCTGTTTGAGAAGGCGGTATCTCTAAGCTCCTCCAAGTCTGCTAACTCTACCCTCCTCTGGTCTCCTACACTATCTGGATCCATAAGAATATCCGTGACTGCCCAAAGTGACATGTGTCTCAGCTCAACAGGTAAATGGCACAGCTTGCCATATACGAGGCGAAAGGGAGATGTGCCCAAAGGTGTCTTGAAAGACGTCCTATATGCCCACAAGACCGAGTCCAAAAGCTGTGACCAATCCTTTCGGTCAGGGCGGATGATTTTCTGCAAAATAGTCTTGATCTCCCTGTTCGATACCTCGGCTAGACCATTCGTCTGTGGATGGTATGGAGTAGCAACTCGATGGTCTATGCCGAACTCGCTAGCAAGGGCCTTCACCTGGTCGTTGATGAAATGAGACCCCCATCAGAAATCAATACTCGAGGTACCCCGAACCGTGTGATGATGTGCTTCCTCAAAAATCTGCAAACTGTCTTGGCATCAGCGGTTCGGGCGGGGATGGCCTCAACCCAATGACTCACATAATCAACGGCCAACAGAATGTACTCAAATCCCTGTAGGGAATGGACCCATGAAATCGATGCCCCATGCGTTAAAAACCTCACAGAAGTGAATGGGCTGCATCGGCATCATATTACGCTGTCCACAAGTGCCCATCCTCTGACAGTCAATACACCTCTTCACGAACTCCTCAGAGTCCTTGAAGAGGGTAGGCCACCACAAGCCGGATTGGAGCACTTTCTGTGCCGTTCTCCTCCCAGAGTGATATTCTCCTGCCTCAAGCTTGTGGCAGTAAGTGAGGACGCTATGGTGCTCCTCCTGAGGAATGCACCTACGCCAAACGCTATCCCCTCCTTCGTGGTAAAGGATGGGATCCTCCCAGTGGTAGGACTTGGCCTTCGCAAGGAAGGTCTCAAGCCTCTGCCTGGGCCAATCTCGTGGAACTTTCCTAGCAACAAGAAAGTTCACAATATCGACATACCACGGGAGAGAGGCGATAGCAAGGATCGCCTCATCTGGGAAGGTCTCACAAATAGGGTCAATCTGCTCAGAATCCTCAAGATGCTCTAATCGGGAGAGATGATCCGCCACCACATTCTTGACTCCAGGCTTATCCTTGATCTCAATGCCGAACTCCTGGAGTAGAAGGATCCATCTAGTCAGTCTGGCCTTGGCATCCTTCTTTGCCTTGAGGTACCTGATGGCGGTATGATCAGTAAACAGGGTCACTCTAGATCCAATAATGTATGATCTGAACTTATCTAGGGCGAAGACTACGGCTAGCATCTCCTTCTCTGTGACTATGTAGTTCCGCTGAGCGGAATCCAATGTGCGGCCAGCGTAGTGGATAGCAAATGGAACTCCATCCCTCCTCTGTTCCAGTACGGCCTCCACGGCAAAATCGGAGGTGTCTGTCATGATCTCGAATGGGAGAGACCAATCAGGCGGCTAGAGAACATGAGCCTCAACAACACACTGCTTGAGAGTCTCGAACGACGAAAGACACTTGTCATCGACAAGGAACTCGGTGTCTTTCGTCAGCAGGTCTGTCAACGATCGGGCAATCCTACTGAAATCATGAATGAATCGTCGGTAGAAACCGACGTGCCCCATGAATGACCGTAACTGCCGTAAATTGGACGATGGTGCGAGTTTTCTAATGACATCTACCTTGGCCTGATCAACCTCCATGCTTTGGAGATGATATGGCTAAGCACCGTCCCTTGAGTCACCATGAAGTGACTCTTCTCCCAAGATAACACCAAGTGAACCTCTATGCATTGCTTAAGTACTCGGTCTAGGCAGTCAAGACAGGAGTCGAATCCGCCGCCGTAAACCGAGAAATCATCCATGAAGACCTCCAAGCACTCCCCTACCATGTCCGAAAAGATCGACAACATGCATCTCTGAAAGGTCACAGGGGCATTGCATAGCCCAAATGGCATGCGTCGGAAGGCGTGTGTGCCGAAGGGACAGGTAAAGGTGGTCTTGTCCTGGTCCTCGAGAGCGATGGCCACCTGGTTGTAGCCCGAGTACACATCCAGAAAACAGTAATGGCTCTTCCCTGCCAGTCTCTCAATGATTTGATCTATAAAGGACAGGGGGAAATGATCCTTCTTGGTGGCCTGGTTGAGTCTTCTGTAATCAACGCAGATCCGCCAAGAAGTGGGTACCCGTGTAGCAATCTCCTCTCCAGACTCACTGACCACTGTAGTGATGCCCGTCTTCTTGGGCACCACATGCAAAGGGCTGACCCACTTGGAGTCGGAGATGGGGTAGATAAAATCGACGCTCTACCATTTCGAAATATCCTTCATAACAACCTCTCTCAGATTTGGGTCCAGCCGTCGCTGGAACTCACGCGATGGCTTCACTCCATCCTCAAGATAGATATGGTGGGAGCACAGGGCTGGACTTATCCCCTGGAGATCTGCTACGCTCCATCCTATCGCCTTGCGGTTCTTTTCAAGAACCCCCATCAGACGGGATTCCTGCTCTCCAGTCAAATCGGCGGAGATAATGACTGGGTACATCTCATGCTCACCCGCAAGGAACCTATACTTCAGCGACGCAGGAAGCGGCTTCAGCTCTGGACAACTGGGTGTTGGTGGATCTGGCCTATGAAAAGTCTGCGTGAACGCTGCCAAATCTGCATGGGAGAACTGAAACTCTCTATCGCTCTCAGAGAGTGGAGAAGGCTTCCTTGATGGACTGTCTCTGCTCTGTTCGGCAATTACCTCCTCCCTAGCTGCAGGCTCAGTGGAAGTCAGGTCTGGCATATAATCATCACAATCTGCCCAGTCAGACTCTGGCTCCAAGGGATCTGTATCATCCAAGGTGGCATCAGTACCACCATCATCACAAGAATCAGTCTCGCGGTCGAGAACCGGCTCTACTGCCTCAATAGCATCCTGAACCAGGAATGTGCTCTCCAAGCTCTCCTCTGTTGTCGTCTCTACATCAGCGGAATCCGAAAGTGAGAGGATGGCCTGAGTTGTTGGGTCTGCCCAAACTGCCTTATCGTCTGTGATCACAAAGTCACAGTCCTGGTGGATGTCTAGCCCTACATCTGTCAGTTGCTCTGTGTCTGAAGTCGTCTCTGAGCATGCTCTCTCTCTGGCTCTGCTGTCCTCGACCGTCTCTATTTGTACACTTTCGCCCTCGACGCGAAAGTATACCTTCCCGCTATCATGGTCAGTCACCGCCTTGGTTGTGGCCAAGAACGGGTGACCGAGAATGATGGGGGTATCGGTCACGGACTTAGGGATCTCCATGTCCAACACTACGAAGTCCACGTGGAATTACATGCCCTGAATCGTGACAACAACGTCTCGTAACAACCCCTTCGGCCTCTTGACAGATCGATCAGCAAACTGAAGGACTGTCCTGCTCTGTCGAAGAGTGCCCAATTTGAAGCGGTCGAGAAGGGCTGCCGGAAGTAGGTTGATCGACGATCTGCTGTCTAATAGAGTACGGTCGAACCTATGCTCTCTGATATGGCATCTGACATAAGGGGCTCCGGAATCTGGCCTCTTGGCCGGCAGGCGGTTCTGGATCGCGAAACACGTGGCTCTCGTCAGCACATGGATCTCTGAGTGATGGTTCCTCCTCTTCCTCCTAATTGTGGTCCTGTCTCTCAGTGAACACTGGAGTAGAGGGATGTGCTGCAAAGCCTCCTGAAGAGTCAGCTGAATGTGGAAACGATCTATCATCTGCTGGCTGAACTCTTCCTGCTGCCTCTTTTTTTATTTTCATTTTTCTTCCCCTTCCCCATCTGAAGGGCTCTAGGGAAGGGGATCATAGGGTCCTTCTCAGATGAAGGACTAGGAAAGGGTCTAGATGGCTCGACGGCCGGATCAACACATACATCATGCACCATAGTGGGACCGGAAGAAAACAAACCCTTTCCTTTATTCACAAAAGTGTTCCGAGATACATCAGTAACAGGAAAAACAACAGGTCTCTCAGAAGAAGCATGGGTGGCCTCAGTACCACCATCGGCTGGAAGACTCGCGGCCTCAGCACCGTGCTCTGGCTCGGCATCATGGGTGGCCTCAGTACCACCTCCTCTAACTGGTGAAACGACGGCCTCAGCACCGTCGGTGGGATCAGCATCCGTGGTGGCATCAGTACTACCGTCATCATCTCTAGCGGCCTCAGTACCGCTCTCCTCTTCCTCGTCGGGCGCTCTGGGTGTATCCTCATGGGGTCGCTCAGACGAGGCGCCGCCTGCTGGCATCCTACCGCTCCTAAGTGTGACAAAATCAGTATCAAAAAGATATGCAGACATATCACCAAATGCACCACTAGGAGTGGCATACTCAGTACACGCTACCTGCTCAGATTTCCTCTTTAGGTTGTTGGGGTTCGACTCAATCTGGGTAGGGATGGCAGCCTTCCCTCTCACGATGTCCCGCATCTCCTGGAGGAACTCATCCATCTCCCGTCGAAAGGTAGCCTGTTGATCTGTGAGAAGGCAGGCTATATCATACAAGGCGGGGCTCTCGTAAGGTGGCCCATGAGAGCCTGACGGGTAGCCTCTCTGGTAGTGAGGCTGCTGGAACTGGTGTTGTGGCTGAGAGGGGTAGGAATGTGGCTGATGCTACTGTTGGTGAGGCTGATCACGCCTCCAAGACGGTCCTTGCTGATAGGGACGAGGACCATACTGCGACGACTGCTGCTGCTGCTGTGGGTACACTGGGGGCTGCTGCTGCTGGTGATCCCTCTGATGGCTGTACTGGCCACCCTGTCCTGACAGCTGCTGCTGGGGCTAGGTACCTCCAGTCCCCCAACAGAATCCGGGATGGTCTCGTCGGATACCGGCCTGGGGGCGGTCATACCAAATCCAGTTGACATCCATCAACGGCTCTGCATCGTACTGGGGTGGTGGGAGCACGACCAGAGGCTGATCCGACTGGTATACCACCATCTGAGTGTCGGTAGATGGTGGTGCCTGGTAGGTAAGCTGCGGCTGCTGGTACGGCTCCGCATGTACAATATGAACCTGTCTAGGCTGCTGGTGGGAGCTGGAGCGCTGGGTCGAGCTGCTGCTGCTGCTGGGATCGCCTCGTCACTAAAGACGGGGCTGGGGAGTCGTTTGTGCCTCCTGGAGACACATGACCTGTGTCTTCATGTCACTCAGAGTCTGTGCCATCTGCTCCATCTGAGTGATGCCCTGACACTGCTTCTTCTCTATGAGCTCCATCCGGTCCAGCTTCTCGCTGATGATCCCCATGTCTGCGGCTGTACTCTCTGCCTGTGCTGCTGCCGCGGACGAACTGGATGGACCGGCGTCGACCCGTGCTATCCTCTGGTATGGCACGGGTTGTGGCTGCTAGGGTTTGCCCTGAGTGTACAATCAGGTCTGGGACATCACCATATAGTTCTCAGCCATCTCCTCGTAGATGGCCCAGACCTGATCGTGATCCTTGGCGAAGTAAGACCTGCCACAAGAAGCGTTCACCAAGCCCTGAAGCTCTGGTGTCAGCCCGCTGAAAAAGCTCTGAACAAGGTTCGGCTTGGAGATATCGTGGTACGGACATCTGTCAGTCAGCTCTCGAAACCTCTCCCATGCCATGTGAAACTGCTCGTTGGGGAGCATGGAGAAGTTGCTGATCACCGCTCTAGCGGCATTGGTCCGTCCGAGTGGGTAGTACTTGTGCAAGTACTCGGTGCGGAGCTGCTCCCAAGTGTAGACAAACTTCACCAGATGTTTCAGCCAGGTGGTGCTCTGTCTGCTAAGGAGAAGGGGAAGGCAATCATCCTGATGGTATCCTGGTCCACCTGACGGTCGTGGACTGTGCTGCAGATCAACAAAAACTCCTAAAGGTGAAGATGGGGCTCCTCTGTGGCGAGCCCATGGAAACGCGGGAGGAGCTGCAAAGTGTTCAGGGGGAACTTGAAGTCCCCCACGATAGCTGGCAGAACAACCCAGTGATGCATCAGGGTCGATCCAGGGTTGTGTAACTCCCGCATCGGTCTCGGTGGATCTCCCGCCGCGGCTGCGGCGGGTGCTGCTGCTGCTGCAGCTGCTGCTGCATCGGGTATCCTCAGCCCGTCTCCGGGCTCGCGTTGGTCGCGAGCGGCTCTCATCTACTCCATCTCTTTCCTGATCTCTATCATGAACGCTCCCTGATCCCTCAATTGCTGATGTACTGTCTCAAGGGAGGCGATCAGGGTGGAGTTGATCGCACCCTGGTCCAGAATGAAATGCTCAGGCTGCGGACCTCTAGTACGATCATCGCTACTGCCGGCCATAGTCTCTGCAAAATCAAACGATCCATACTCAGGTGCCGATAAATCTGATAGTCTCTCCTCTGGCACTGGTCTCTCGGAACAGAAAGAAAGGGGGTCAAGGGGGAACATGGTGGAGTCATACTCGGGTTCGGAGAGCGGGTCTCGGCTCTCGCGGACCAACCTAGATGAGCGGGTAGACGTGCCCGAAAGCAGTGCAGCCTGAGGCTGCCTAAGAGTTCGTCTGCCCATCATCTTGATGTAGCGAGTAGTGCGGATGAGATCTGGAAACAACTACGATCACAAGCAAACCCCCAATTCACCAACACAATGCGAGCTGAAGACCGTAAAGGCTCGGTCAATTATCTTGTCAATTTTTATTTTGGTGAACAGTAAGGATATCAGAGCGATTACGTGACCTGTTGGGTTACCCGATACTTTCCCAACCGACTGTCCCGCACAGAAATAGTCGGTAATCAGTCGAGAAGAGTATCGGAGGGCTCTACCTAGTGTTCGGGGTCACTCTCTCGTACAATTAAACCAGATAATGAGGGGGTTGCTCTCCCCAAGACAAGTTTTTAAGTGAAGTGTCTTTTAGGGTCGATAGTGTTAGCAGTCCCAATTTTATTGTTTTTCTTTTTAGGTATTTTTCAATAAAAGCAAAAACGCCTAACGAATTTTTCGGTTCTCCTGGTTATTAAGTCCAAAACAGGGGGAGAAGACGAAAAAGCCGATGCGCGATGAAATCAATGATGCATGCAGAGTAAGAAATGCGTACATGACTCCAGCAGTCTACATGCAAGATGATCCGCGCAGAATTGAAAGACAGAAAATAAACTACCTAAATGGTGCAGGCGAAAAACCGAGTCCCTAAGAAGGAAATTTCTACTCGAAAGAACCGTCTAGCTGGTCACTAGCCTCCGATCCAAAGGGTCCGGTCTCGGTCTACCCCTTCTCCTCCCGACAAATCGGGTTCAGGAGCAGCGCCTGGCAAGGCAGGCTGCGGCACGTAGGCTCAAAGGAAGCGAGTCAGCTATTTTTGTTAATCTTTTATTTGTATGTCCAATTATCGAACTATAGGCACACGCAGATATATTAGGTGTTTGGATCCTACTAGTTACGTCACAATCAAACAGAAATTCCTAAAGCTAGGGGCTCGTGAAAACCGCGAGAAACCGGAAAAGGCAGTGAAAAACAAAAGCCGCGTAAAAAGCCGCGAAGAAAGAAAAACAACCAAGGGGTCCCCCGAGCACACCGGTGCTCGGCGAAACAAACCCGAGAGTGTCCAAGTCCTGCTGAGCTGTCCCTGTATTATTACAACAATTCAACTGAAATAAAGTCTAATCTAACCTAAACTAATCCTCTCCCACTCATCTACTCTCTCGCGCTCTCCTGCGGCTCCGTACAGAAGGGAGCCGCCTCCGATCACAGCGGTTGTGCCGGCTTCTCGAGAGTCACCGTCTCGATCCTCGGGCCCTAGCAAGACAATAGCAAAGTGTCAAATACCAAATAAAATAAAGCAACTAAAGGCAGGAAAATAAACATGGTATATGTGAAAAAACAGAAATAAAATAAACTAGCAAAAGAAAGCAAAAACAAAAATAAAAGAAAAGAAAAGAAAAGAAAATAAACCAAAAATAAAAGAAAAATAAAAAGCCGCGGACTCAGAAAAAGCCGCAGAAAGCCGCGAAAAAGAAAACAAAAATAAAAGACTGAAAATAAAGACTACTAAGCTGTGCTCCCCGGCAACGACGCCATTCTGATGAGCAAAAAAACCGAGCAACTAAGGTAGATAAATTAGGAAGCGGTCGTTGCGACCTCAGTCGCTCGGGTGGCTCAACGAGAAAAATTATTCGGACCACCAAATAAAGATAAAATACGAGAAACTCAAACTAGCAGTCCTGCTATTGGATTAACCTGGTATAGCGACCAGGGTCGAACTCAAGGAGCACGTGATGGCCTCTCAGCCTACGAAGTAGTCGGAAATAATGAAAAATAAAAGACAAATATTTTTGGTGGATTTTTAATATTTTTAATATTTTTTTGGATTTTTAAATAATAAAGAAACTAAGAAAACAATAAGACAAGCAACTTCACACAATTATATAACAACTCAAAAATCACCCAAAAATTCAAATAAAAATGTTTTTATATTTTTTTTATATTTTTCTATGTTTTTGGTTAATTTTTGGTATTATTCTGATTTTTGGAGAATTTTATAAAAATCAAACAAGACTGAAAATGCAAGACACTATCCAGTCAGGATTAAAGGGCCAAATTAAAATGCAAAATGGCCCTAATAAAACCTGAAGGTAATTTTCCTGTAGAGTATGAAATACAAGGAAAAATTAGGCATTGGGTTTATTAATTTTTGGATTTTTCTTTTAATTATTAGAATTTTTATGGTGTTTTCAATGGTTTTTAATTTTTATAGTTTTTATAAGTCCAAAAATGACCAAAATCGGCCAGAAAATCAAACAAAGCAAGACAAACAATATATAATTTTTTTGTAATTTTTGAAGATGATTTAATATTTTTTGTGATTTTTAAAACTGGACAGTAAGAAAAATGTGTGTTTTGAAATTTTAAAAAATAATAAAAAGAGTCAAAAATGTCTCCAAAAATTAGAGAAAATTTTACACCATGGCAGGAGCCATGTATCCAATTTTCTTCAAATTTGGAGTAGTTTTGCTATTTTATTAAAAACAAACAACAAGCCACAGTGCACAGGGACCTATCTGCAATGAAAATAAGTTTCAGGGCCCTTTGAATAACACGACTAGAAAGTATAGGGCCAAAAATGTAAAAGTCCCCGAGGCCCACGCACGATACCCGTGACTCAGGCATGGAAGGACCTTTTTGTCATTCCTATTTTAAAAAGTGCAATCAATAACATTCCAGAAACACAGGTGATGAATCCACATTTCATCATCTTTATTCTATTATTTTGGCACCAAAAACCCTAGCAAATGCCTGTAAATATCATTAATATCATCATCTTAGCATTCATGCATGTGCATCTACATAGTGTATAAAATGATGAAATTAAAGCCAAAATTATAGAATAAATAAAGAAAAGAAAAAGAATAAAATATTGTAAATATTTTATGACCCGAAACCCCGAGACCTAGGCATCTTGATGAATGGGTCTACCAGGAATAAAGTAGGGGGAGATAAGGGCAAAATACAGAGTCAATACCTATACTGTTAATTCATTCTTTATTCATTTTGGGACCTATTTTTGGTTCTACTTTTTATACATCAAATAAAGAAACTTTGTACATGAAAGTTGTAGATAATTTAATAAAGAAAAATAAAGATTGATTTCACTGAAAAATAATGTACAGATAAAAAGTTATGGTCTGAATAAAAATCCAGAATCCCAACTTCCCAGACCCGTATCTCACAAATGAAAACTCCAAATGCATCAAACTCACTTTAATTGTATATAGAATAAAATAAGCTATTTAATGGCGGTGGTTTCGCATTTGGCGGAGCTACGGTTTGAAAGTTGAGTTTTGGACCCACCTTGTATAGTTGTACAGATTAAAATATTCAATTTATTATTTATTCATTATTTTTATATTTTTATATTTTTATAATTTCATAAATATTACTTATAATATATATGTGCATTAAAATACGAATAAAAATGCAAAGAAAAATAAAAATAAAAATAAACATATATAGGTTATACATGTATTATATCTATACTTATACCTATACTTTTCACACTTATATTTTATTATATATACAAAACATATTAGAAAAATAAAATAAAAATATCTTTATATGTATAAAAGTATTTTATAATTTTACAAAATAATAAATAAAAATAATATAATTAAAATACACAAAATAAAAATAAAGTAATAAAGTATATAGATAATATACCTATATAGGGGTATAAAAGCAACTTGTAAAAATATACTTCATAAAAATAATTAAAAATCATAATAAAATACTATATAAAATAATGAATATTTTTTATTTTATAATCATAATTTAATTCCACCATTTTCTATTTTTAAATTATTTACTCAGGGATTTTCAGGAGGTTTTTCCTGGTTGGTCCACGTGGACCAACCAGGAGGTCAGGACTGTTGACCAAGGCAACAGTCTGACCTACCTCCCCTGTAGCTCTGCGCACCTTGTTTTTCGCCCACTTTTGCGGATTTATCGAGGCCGCATCTTTCACATTTTCACGAAACTTTCTTCTGCAACTTTGCTCCCCTCTGATCCATCTTACTCGCCCAAGGCTGTTTTCGGGTCTCGCATCGCTGTGGCGCCCGTTGTCACCTCGTTTTTATCGCCCGTTCACCATCTTCAAAACCAGAACCGCCACCTTCCTTGACTCTTTGAACCGTTTTTGCCTGAGCCAAATACCTCCGAGGGCTCGCGGCTGGACCCCCGGTGACAGAGGGATGGTCCGCCACCTCGTCGAGGTGCCTAACTGAGCTCGGTGGCATGTTCCAAAGCCACCTCCGGCCACTTGGCCGTCGAGGTTCAATCTCGGGTCTACAGCCTTGGAGGTACGTTTTTCTTCTTGTTTTTGCTTGTCTTTAATCTTGATAGCAGTAGGAACCCCTAGGTAATCTCCATTACGCCCGAGATTTACTCATTGGCCATGGCCTCCACCTCGCCGGAGCAAGCTCCGGCGAGTTTGTTTCTCCATCCTCCGCCGCCTACAGACCACCTCTTCACCACTGGTGGGTCGCGGTATTTTCATTTGATAATCACACTTTATCGAGGGTCTAAATAGTCCACACAAGGCGGGACTACTACGTCGCTGTGGCGACCCACAATAAAATGTGACTAATCAACAATTGACCCACACTAAAGATCAATAAATTAGAAATAAATGTGGAGTTAAAATTTATTTTTAACTCTGCACAAATGGCGTAAAGGGCAAGTATGCAGAGAGTTCGAACACAGGGAGCAAACATGGTAATTCAAACAAGTGTGCACAAGTGAGTGTGTGTGATGTCTACACTAAGCAAGCAAGCAAAGATGTTTTTGTGGGTTTTTAATTTTTAATTTTTTTAATTTTTAATTTTTTTAAATTTTGATTTTTAATTTTGTATTTTGGTTTTTAATTTTCTGATTTTTATAATTTTATATTTTATATATATTTTTTTCTTTTTGAATATTGGAATATAAAAACAATGTAACAAAAAGGGTGATAAACTATTTATAAAAATATGCAAAATAACCAAAAATTCAGAAATAAAATGTTTTTGATATTTTAGGATTTTTTGCTATTTTTGTGATTTTTGGGTATTTTTCAAACTGTTTTTGGTATTTTTAAATACTGAAATAAGGTAAACAGTGAAATATGTGCTGGCTGTGAGTAAAATGGGTATTAAAATAAGCAAACAACAACAAATATTTTTCACACTAATTTTCAAATAAAGAGAATGAAATACTGAACAAACAGGAACTGAGTTTGTGATTTTTGGAGTTTTCTTTGATTTTATATATTTTTTTGAAGTTTTTGAGTGTTTTTAAATTTTTAGTGTTTTTATTTTGAGATTTTTAGTGATTTTTGGACTGACACTAAAAGATAATAAAATACACGATAGGGAATTTTTAGAGGTATTTTACTATTTTTTGGTATTTTCTAAACTAGACAGTGCATAAAAAGCATGTTTTTTGATTTTTAATAAATATGAAAATTAAAGAAAATCAAAAACTAAAAATATGGCGTGGAAGTACAAGTACCTAGGAAGAAAAACAACCAAGGGGTCCCCCGAGCACACCGGTGCTCGGCGAAACAAACCGAGAGTGTTCAAGTCCTGCTGAGCTGTCCCTGTATTATTACAACAATTCAACTGAAATAAAGTCTAATCTAACCTAAACTAATCCTCTCCCACTCAGCTACTCTCTCGCGCTCTCCTGCTGCTCCGTGCAGAAGGGAGCCGCCTCCGATCACCGCGGTTGTGCCGGCTTCTCGAGAGTTGTCGTCTCGATCCTCGGGCCCTCGCAAGACACTAGCAAAGTGTCAAATACCAAATAAAATAAAGCAACTAAAGGTAGGAAAATAAACATGGTATATGTGCAAAAACAGAAATAAAATAAACTAGCAAAAGAAAGCAAAAAATAAAATAAAATAAAAGAAAATAAAATAAAATAAACCAAAAATAAAAGAAAAATAAAAAGCCGCGGACTCGGAAAAAGCCGCAGAAAGCCGCGAAAAAGAAAACAAAAATAAAAGACTGAAAATAAAGACTACTAAGCCGTGCTCCCCGGCAACGGCGCCATTCTGATGAGCACAAAAATCGAGCAACTAAGGTAGATAAATCAGGAAGCGGTCGTTGCGACCTCAGTCCCTCGGGTGGCTCAACGAGAAAAACTATTCGGACCACCAAATAAAGATAAAATACGAGAAACTCAAACTAGCAGTCCTGCTATTGGATTAACCTGGTATAGCGACTAGGGTCGAACTCAAGGAGCACGTGATGGCCTCTCAGCCTACGAAGTAGTCAGAAATAATGAAAAATAAAAGACAAATATTTTTGGTGGATTTTTAATATTTTTAATATTTTTTTGGATTTTTAAATAATAAAGAAACTAAGAAAACAATAAGACAAGCAACTTCACACACTTATATAACTACTCACGAATCACCCAAAAATTCAAACAAAATTGTTTTTATATTTTTTTATATTTTTCTATGTTTTTGGTTAATTTTTGGTTTTATTCTGATTTTTAGAGAATTTTATAAAAATCAAACAAGACTGAAAATGCAAGACACTGTCCAGTCAGGATTAAAGGGCCAAATTAAAATGCAAAATGGCCCTAATAAAACCTGATGGTAATTTTCCTGTAGAGTATGAAATACAAGGAAAAATTAGGCACTGGGTTTATTAATTTTCGGATTTTTCTTTTAATTATTAGAATTTTTATGGTGTTTTCAATGGTTTTTAATTTTTATAGTTTTTATAAGTCCAAAAATGACCAAAATCGGTCAGAAAATCAAACAAAGCGAGACAAAATATATATTTTTTTTTTGTAATTTTTGAAGATGATTTAATATTTTTTTTTGATTTTTAAAACTGAACTGTAAGAAAAATGCGTGTTTTTGAATTTTTAAAAATAATAAATAGATTAAAAAATGTCTCCAAAAATTAGAGAAAATTTTACACCATGGCAGGAGCCATGTATCCAATTTGCTTCAAATTTGGAGTAGTTTTGCTATTTTATTAAAAACAAACAACAAGCCACAGTGCACAAGGACCTATCTACATTGAAAATAAGTTTCAGGGCCCTTTGAATAACACGACTAGAAAGTATAGGGCTAAAAATGCAAAAGTCCCCGAGGCCCACGCACGATATGCGTGACTCAGGCCTGGAAGGACCTTTTTGTCATTCCTATTTTAAAATGTGCAATCAATAACATTCCAGAAACACAAGGCATAAAATGCAAATATCCCAATAAAACATGTGGCGAAGCACGTGACCACTACAAACAGGGGCAAAAGTGCAATTATCCAAAATAGTATGGTCCTCTATGCAATATTTACAAAAATAAAAGAACTACCAATCGTATTTAGAGGACTAAATAGTAAATGCAGAAAGTAAAGGGGCCTAAGAGTAATTACCCTTATTATAAGCCGAGGGTCAGATGGGCGCCACGTGTGATATCCGACGGTCGGGGGGGTGGCGCCTCAAAGAAGGGCTGCAGCCCGGATCTGACGGTCGAGGCCCAGCCACATGGATGATCGAACGTCTCCTGTGCGTTGTGGCTAAGCCTCACTGATCTGACGGTCCTGGTCCACCCTCTGACGATCGAACGGCTAGCGCTGCTCCTTAAATGGACGACTGCGATCTGATCTGGAGCTGGAGGGAGATCGGACGGCTCTGGTGGGTACATGAAGAACAAGTGGCCGACGAACTTCGCCGACCCAATGCACGCACGGTGATCCTCCTCACGGGCTACTAGTGATCGGAAAAGGAACGCCTGGGCCTCCCGCATCTGACGAGCTCCTCCGATGACGCAACGGAGCTCCGGAGAGCCCATGCGACATCGGCGGAGGTTGAGCTGCTGCTCTAGAACGTCGAGCCCTCAGATGGGCTCGCTTTGACCTGCAAAGCACGACAACAAGCTCCTGGGTCGAGGGCAAAGTATCTTGACCCGGTTAGCGGTGGTGAAGGTGAACGGTGCGTCGAGGCGAGCGAGCTCCGGCGGAGCGACGACGATGAAGCTCGGTTCCCAGTTCCTGTACGAACTGGGGTGAATGGATGAGCGAAGAAGGTGCGTGGGAGGAGTGCGAAGGTTTGGGTCGACTTCGATGATCGAAAGGTGGGCTAGGGTGGTCGGAATCGGGGTTCGCCGACGATGGATAGATTTGGGCGTAAATCAAAATTATCTAAAGAGAGAAGGGAAAAAGGCTACCTACCGGTCGAGGTCGACTGGGGAAGAGCTGGGGAAGCTCTAGGTCCTAGCCTCGAGGGCCGTCGATGCCCGAGGCTCGAGCACCACGTCTGGGCGGCGCACGGCGGCGCTACGTCGCCGGATCGATGGTCCAGCTGCTCCCTCCTCGCTGCAACACGGCCGAACGCAAGCTGTCACTCAGGTGAGGGCTATGGAGGTCCTAGGGTGGAACGAGCTGATCCAAAGATGAGTGAAGAAGCCGGCGGAGCTGAGACTATATACGCCTAGGGGTCCGGCTAAATAGGAGTCGGGCGTGAAGCTCGAAGCGCGGATCCCAAGGCAAACAACCGGGCGTGGATCTCGGATGCTAGAGGAAGAAGTAGAGCCCGGAATTTAGCGATTTGGCGATTGGGTCATGACGCAATAAATCCGTGAAGTCGGGTCGGGCGTGCATGACCCGTGGGAAGTGGTCCAGGGGGGGAGTTGACCGGGGGGTCAACGTCCCCCGTGGACCAATCAGAGGTGGCCATGTCACAAATAATTAGAAAATAAAAATAAAATAATAAATGGCCGAATTAGGAAAAACTTAAAATATGAAAAATGTTTCTTTTATTTTAAACTATTTTTTGTGATTTTTAATTATTTTTTTGAAATAAAAATAAGGTATATACATTATAGTACTATATATAGGTATATACACAATATGGATTTTTAATTTTGATTTTTAATTAATTATTTTTGTACATTTTTATTCCCATTTTATAGTTTATTTATTTATAGCATAAAATTAGGAATAAAAAGGTATTTTTATTTTATTTTCATTATTTATTTATAAGGGTAAAATAAATAGGTATATACATTTATATACATGGTATATATATACAATGTTCTTTTTGGTTTTTATTTTTGTTCTTTTTATTTAATTTTTGTTTTTATGGTTTTTATTTTATTTATTTACACCATCAAATATAGAATATACAAGTTTTGTGGAATTTTGATTTATTTATTTACAAGGTAAAAGAAATATATGTGTGGTCTTATGTACATGGTGAATATGTACAAGGAAGGTTATTTTTATTTTCTTTTTAATTTTTCTATTTTTATTTTGATTTTGTATTTACAAATATATACAAACCCATTTTTACTTTATTTTTAGAGGAAAATATTTTTATTATATTTACAGGTATATGTACACATGAGCTCCCTATCTCTCTCTACTTTGGCTTTTATGCGGTCAGGCCCATGCTGAGCCCTCCCTTGGGATTAGGTTGCTCAATATTTATTTTAAATATTTCCCTCTTTTTCTTTTGTTTCATTATTCTTTTATTTTTGCACAAAAACATGCTAATAATTTAATTTTATACAATGCATGCTTTTTGGTAATTATATGTATTTACAAATATCTACATGCATTTGTAAAGGTTTTTATAGCTAAAATATAAGAATAAAGAGTGATGAACGTGTATTCATCAGTTACTTTTTGGGCATAGAAGTACTACCCACTATAGAGGGTCATCTCTCACAGAGGAAATATTGTCTGGATATTCTTACTGAAGTCAGATTTCTTGGATGCAAGCCTGGTGAGATTCCTATAGATCCTAAGAAACACTTCACGTCCTCTGATCCTATCTTTGAAGACGTTACTTGATACAGGAGTCTGGTTGGAAAACTTCTTTAGCTTACGGTCACTAGACTAGATATTTCTTATGTAATAAGAAGAGCTAGCCAATACATAGAGCAACCTTTTTACAGTCACTGGCCAGATGTTATTCAGATTTTACGATACTTGAAGGAATCACCAGGGTGTGGCCTCTTCTATGGGGCAAATGGGTACACAGATGTTATTGCGTATGCTGATGATGATTATGCAAGCTCATCCAGAAGATCAGTGCTCCACCACATGTTATGCTGTGATGGTTAGAGGAAATCTTGTTACTTGGAGAAGCAAGAAGTAAACTGTTGTATCTAGAACCAGTGCAGAAGCAGAGTACATGGTGATGGTTCAAGCTACTTACGAGATCACATGGCTATTAACCTTTCTGTAAGAACTCGGTATTATTGTCACTATTCCTATTCCACTATACAGTGACAACAAATCTACTACTTATATTGCCACGAATTCCGTGTTTCATGAGCGAACCAAGCATATAGAGGTTGATTGCCATTTTTTTCGTGATGCTATCAGAAATGGAAGGATCACTACTCCTCCCATCAACACAGATCTTCATCTTGCAGATGTATTCACAAAGGCACTACCCAGGAAGTGACTTTCCTGGATTGTTTTCAAGTTAGGAATGACTGATAAATATGCTCCAACTTGAGGGGGAGTGTTAGGAATGTATTTTGTGGTACTTAATTATTATTCTTGTAACTCTACTAGGGGCACTTATGAATTTTCCTCCTATGAGCCCTCTAAAGTTTTGTCCTATATAAGGACCTCTATACCTCTTGAATAAGACACACTCTTTCATTCTTTTGTTGTTCTCCACAATTATCTATCGGTTTACGAGAAGCAAGAGCCAAATTTGTGGCAAGCAGTTTGGCCTTGTTAGCATAAGAGATGACAGACATAAGAGATGATGTAGGTAAATGTGCAGCTGAGTGCCAATCTCTTCAGTGCCTGAGGCAATGATCCAACTAAGGACAAGTTGATCTTTGTAACGCCTTTGAAGAAAAGTCTGGATTGAGTGTCTTCTGGCCTTCATCATTGTTGAGAAACTAAGAAGAGGCCAAAATGGAACCATCAACAATCGAAAACAAGCCATAAGCGCGAAGTAGAGGAGCAATCTAAGCACGCCACAGGCTGTAATTTGTGGATGATGGCTTGGATGACACAAGAGTGGTAAGATTTGAGGGAACGATAAGGGTGAGAAGCTGATGAGGCTTCTGGTATGGTGGGCATGGTGGCTAGGAAGGAGTTGGAAAAATCTTAGGCTCTTCATGCCAAAGAGAGACGAGTGAGACTAAAATGACCTATGTATTGAGGTCACAATAGGATATATTTACCAGTTTGCCGCAACTATGTATAACAGAAGTGTCACAGATGACAGGAGGTTGAAATATAGAATAATTAAAAAGGAAGAATGAGCCGAAATGTGTGCTGTTATTTCTTTCACATTCACCATTAAGCGATTTTGTATTTTTTCCTTGCAAACTAAAATAAGTCTTATAGATTGAATTTTTACTTTGCCATTAGCTCATAAATGCCCATTGGAAAAAAAGAGGGCAGTAAGATGATTTCCACACAAAAAATGGATACAATCCTTGATGATTTTTTTCAGACAAAATGGTTGATGTGGCTCCTAATAGGAGAGTGCACGAGAGAGACTCCTTCAAGATGACTTGAATATATGTTTGTTGTTAACCACTGGGAACAGGTTCAGGTCCATTATTTCATATTCATATAGTTCAATAATTCCAGTCAGCAGAATAAGGTTGCAATGCACTCATTTCCCTGCATGTCAACTTTAAGAATGTTGGACACAAAAGATTATTCCAACCAATTTATCTGAAACTAAATTTACAAGGCTTCCTAATTCCAGCATCACATTCTATATATAGGTTCTTATCCGTTCTTAAAATTTTAGATAAGAGATATTGCTAAATGAGTGACTGATCACAGTATTACCAGTATGTATATGCAAAACTGATTCATTTCAGTTTTCAATTTTTATCCATTTTTAGGAATCGAACCCCATTTCCGGTTAACTCAACTAAGTCAATTCTATGAACTGGAACTGAATCGGCTAATCCCATTGAATTTTACAATTCTATTTTAAACCAGTTAAAATCGGTTCAGAAGACGAGACATTTTATTACACTCAGCTCAATTGTTTACTAATAGCTACAAAATAGACCATCATGGAACATTATAATAGATAAAAATCTAACTGGAAACTTTACTTTATTCTGAAAATATGATAGATAAATGTTGTTAAAGAATCGTATTGGGATTAAGTCATAACAAAATAAAACTTATGAAAGGGTCTACGAATTAATGAATGGTTATATTCGTTTTTTTTATTCTAAAAACTGTAAAGGTAACCAAAACGGTTATCAGGTTACTGTAAACCTGTGAACAAATCACTAATTCGATTTTTCAAAAAAAAAGCTTGATTTGGTTCTTAACTGTTTCTTGGCAGCCCTAAGATACCGCATACTATCTCGAATGGTCAGCATTTCATTTCCCGATATCACAATAAAACAATTGTAAACAGATGACCAGAACTTGTTTGGTGACTTCGGGAAAACGATTCCCAGCATCGAGATTACTACCAAATGTACCGTTCTAAGCAATGGGAGTAAAAATAAAAAACAAGAGGGGGAACAAAACATATGTAAGGGAAATTTGTAACAGTGGTCTCGAACCTTCGATCGTTTGGGCTGACCGGGAAATGATGGAGGAGGTGGGTCGCAAGGGGGCTTAGCAGCGGTTGGGTACGGCGATGCGGGCGGCGAGCCGATAAGAGATCGAAGGCAATGCATGCGGCGAGCCGATAAGGGATCGGCGGCACCGCGACGGGGATATCTTGGAAGGATATCGACGGAGGGGGAAGGGAAAGGGGAACTCTTCTCGATAGATAACTAAGGAAAATTATTAAAAAGTAGAGTAAATTATTGAAAAGTGTTAACAATACATTCAATTTCAATATCATACACGAACTTTGATAACGAATAATGTGGTATCCGATATCGGGTATCACATCAGATATCACATTGCTACTTATCAAAGTTCGTGTATGAAATAAAGTTAAGTTTATAATTCACGGATTTTTTAAATTTACTCTAATTAAAGATTTTGAAATATTTTCACCTCAAATATGAATCAACTCATTTACAGGGTAAGATTATGAAAATAATAATTAAAGTCTAAGATATAGAGACCAAGGGCATGGTTTGACAGACTTACTGTAGAAATCAACACTCTTGGCTTTTAGAGAACAACCTCTGACTATTCTATATTTGTCAGAAGACGAACAACTGGTACTACTTGCAGTATATGTGGATGATATGATTATCACATGTAATGATGATAAAGGGATACGAGAGACCAGGGCCTTCCTCCATAAGATATTTGTTATCAAGGACCTTGGTCCACTACGTTACTTTTTGGGCATAGAAGTACTACCCACTATAGAGGGTCATCTCTCACAGAGGAAATACTGTCTGGATATTCTTACTGAAGCTGGGTTTCTTGGATGCAAGCTTGCTGAGATTCCTATAGATCCTAAGAAATACTTCACATCCTCTGATCCTATCTTTGAAGACGTTACTTGATACCGGAGTCTTGTTGGAAAACTTCTTTAGCTTACGATCACTAGACTAGATATTTCTTATGTAATAAGCAGAGCTAGCCAATACATAGAGCAACCTTATTACAGTCACAGGCCGGATGTTATTCGGATTTTTACGATACTTGAAGGAATCACCCGGGTGTGGCCTCTTCTATGGGGCAAATGGGTACACAAATGTTATTGCATATGCTGATGATGATTATGCAAGCTCATCCAGAAGATCGGTGCTCCATCACATGTTATGCTATGATGGTTAGAGGAAATCTCGTTACTTGGAGAAGCAAGAAGTAAACTGTTGTATCTAGATCCAGTGCAGAAGCAGAGTACATGGCGATGGTTCAAGCTACTTACGAGATCACATGGCTATTAACCTTTTTGCAAGAACTCGGTATTATTGTCACTATTCCTATTCCACTATACAGTGACAACAAATCTACTACTTATATTGCCACGAATTCTATGTTTCATGAGCGAACCAAGCGTATAGAGGTTGATTGCCATTTTATTCGTGATGCTATCAGAAATAGAAGGATCACTACTCCTCACATCAACACAGATCTTCAGCTTGCAGATGTATTCACAAAGGCACTACCCAAGAAGTGACTTTCCTGGATTGTTTTCATGTTAAGAATGACTGATTTTGTGGTACTACTTTATTATTTTTGTAACTCTACTTGGGGCACTTATGAATTTTTCTCCTATGAGCTCTCTAAAGTTTTGTCCTATATAAGGACCTCTATACCTCTTAATAAGACATGCTCTTTCATTCTTTTGTTGTTCTCCCCAATTATCAATGGCTTTACGAGAAGCAAGAGCCAAATTTGTGGCAAGCAGTTTGGCCTTGTTAGCATAAGAGATGACAAACATAAGAGATGATGTAGGTAAATGTGCTAGCTGAGTGTCAATCTCTTCAGTGCATGAGGAAATGATCCAACTAAGGACAAGTTGATCTTCGTGACGACTTTGAAGAAAAGTCTGGATTGAGTGTCTTTTGGCCTTCATCATTGTTGAGAAACTAAGAAGAGGCCAAAATGGAACCATCAACAATCAAAAACAAGCAATAAGCGCGAAGTAGAGGAGCAATCTAAGCACGCCACAGGCTTTAATTTGTAGATGATGGCTTGGACGACACAAGAGTGGTAAGATTTGAGGGAATGGTAAGGGTGAGAAGCTGATGAGGCTTCTGGTATGGTGGACATGGTGGCTAGGAAGGAGCTGGAAAAATCTTAGGCTCTTCGTGCCAAGTTGAGAGACGAGTGAGGCTAAAATGACCTATGTATTGAGGTCACAATAGGATATATTTACCAGTTTGCTGCAACTATGCATAACAGAATAGTCACAGATGACAGGAGGTTGAAACAAAATTATAGAATAATTAAAAAGGAGGAATGAGCCAAAATGTGTGCTGTTATTTCTTTCACATTACCATCTAGCGATTTTGTATTTTTTCCTTGCAAACTAAAATAAGTCTTATAGATTGAATTTTTACTTTGCCATGAGCTCAGAAATGCCTATAGGAAAAAATGAGGGCAGTAAGATGATTTCTACACAAAAATATGGATCCAACCCTTGATGACTTTTTTCAGACAAAACAGTTGATGTGGCTCCTAATAGGAGAGTGCACGAGAGAGACTCCTTTAAGATGACTTGAATATATGTTTGTTGTTAACCATTGGGAACAGATTCAGGTCCATTGTTTCATATTCATATAGTTCAATAATTCCATACATCATTATATGGCTGCAATGCACCAATTTCCCTGCATGTCAACTATAAGAATGTTGGACCCAAAAGATTGTTCCAACCAATTTATCTGAAACTAAATTTACAAGGCTTCCTAATTCCATCATCACATTCTATGTATAGATTCTTATCCGTTCTTAAAATTTTAGATAAGAACTAATGCTAAATGGGTGACAGATCACAGTATTACCAGTAGGTATGTACAAAACTGATTCATTTCAGTTTTCAACTTTTATCCATTTTTAGGAATCGAACCCCATTTCCGGCTAACTCAACTAAGTCAATTCCATGAACTGGAACTGAATTGGCTAATCCCATTGAATATTACAATTCGATTTTAAAGCGGTTAAAATCGGTTCAGAAGATGAGACATTTTATTATACTCAACTAAATTGATTACTAATAGTTACAAAATAGACCATCATGGAACATTATAATAGATAAAAATCTAACTGGAAACTGTACTTTCTTATGAAAACAATATAGATAAATGTTGTTAAAGAATCGTAATGGGATTAAGTCATAACAAAAAAATAAAACTTATGAAAGGGTCTACGAATTAATAAATTGTTATATTCAGTTTTTTTGTTATTCTAAAAACTATACAGTTAACCAAAATGGTTATCAGGTTACTGTAAACCTGTGAACAAATCACCAAATCAGTTTTTCAAAAAAAAGTTTGATTTGGTTCTTGACTATTTCTTGGCAGCCCTAAGATACCGCATACTATCTCGAATGGTCAGCATTTCATTTTCCGATATCACAATAAAACAATTGTAAACAGATGACCAGAACTTGTTTGGTGACTTCGGGAAAAAGATTCCCGGCAACGAGACTACCTTCTTGGTTCTCTATACATCCACCTCTTTGTATATTCACTTTTGTTTTACCCTTGTCCATCCACTATTTCGCTGCCTTGCTTAGGATGTACTTTTTCCTAAGTACAGGGGGCAGATGAGCCGAGTGTTCTTTCTTCGTTCTGTTTCATCACTCTTGTTGTTGCCTAAACTTAGGGCTCCTTTATCCTAAGTATTGGGGGGAGTGATTCGTACATTCTCTTCATGATTTTCTCTTTTTTCAATCCTTTCTTCTATCTTCATCTCTCTTTTCTTCTTTTCTTTTTCATCTTTCTTTTTCTACCAAAAAGGTGTCACTCCTTTTTGACTGTTGCTACTTAGGACATACTTTGTCCTAAATATAGGGGGTGTGCACCCCGAGTTCTTTCATTCTTTGATCCCCTCCATTGTCTCCTCTTCTTGTCTATACTAATGAATATCTCACCCTAAGTATAGGGGGAGATAGACCGAGTTGTGATCTGTTCATTCCCACCCTTGACCTCCTTACCTTGTGTACGGTCTGCTATACTTAGGATTAGTTGATTCTAATACTACCAAATGTATCGTTCTAAGCAATGGGAGTAAAAATAAAAAACAAGAGGGGGGAACAAAATAGATGTAAGGGAAATTTGTAACAATGGTCTCGAACCTTCGATCGGCTTGGGCTGACTGGGAAATGATGGAGGCGGTGGGTCGCAAGGGGGCTTAGTAGCGGTTGGGTACGGTGATGCGGGCGGCGAGCCGATAAGAGTTCGGAGGTGATGCGGGCGGTGGGCCAATAAGGGATCGGCGGTGCCGCGGCGGAGATATCTGGGAAGGATAGCGACAGAGGGGGAAGGGAAAGGGGAACTCTTCTTGATAGATAACTAAGGTAAATTATTGAAAAGTAGAGTAAATTATTGAAAAATGTTAATAATACACTCAATTTCAATGTCATACACGAACTTTGATAAGTAATAATGTGGTATCCGATATCGGGTATCACATCGGATATCACGTTGCTACTTATCAAAGTTCGTGTATGAAATAAAATTAAGAGTATAATTCACGGATTTTTTAAATTTACTCTAATTAAAGATTTTGAAACATTTTCACCTCAAATATGAATCAACTCATTTACAAGGTAAGATTATGAAAATAATAATTAAAGTCTAAGATATAGAGACCAAGGGCATGGTTTGACAGACTTACTGTAGAAATCAATAGTCTTGGCTTTCAGAGAACAACCTCTGACTATTCTATATTTGTCAGAAGACGAACAACTGGTACTACTTGCAGTATATGTGGATGATTTGGTTATCACAGGTAATGATGATAAATGGATACAAGAGACCAGGGCCTTCCTCCATAAGATATTTGTTATCAAGGACCTTGGTCCACTACGTTACTTTTTGGGCATAGAAGTACTACCCACTATAGAGGGTCATCTCTCACAGAGGAAATACTGTCTGGATATTCTTATTGAAGCCGGATTTCTTGGATGCAAGCCTGCTGAGATTCCCATAGATCTTAAGAAACACTTCACATCCTCTGATCCTATCTTTGAAGACGTTACTTGATACCGGAGTATGGTTGGAAAACATCTTTAACTTACGGTCATTAGACTAGATATTTCTTATGTAATAAGCAGAGCTAGCCAATACATAGAGCAACCTTGTTACAGTCACTAGTCGGATGTTATTCAGATTTTACGATACTTGAAGGAATCACCAGGGTGTGGCCTCTTCTATGGGGCAAATGGGTACACAGATGTTATTGCATATGCTGATGATGATTATGCAAGCTCATCCAGAAGATCGGTGCTCCACCACATGTTATGCTATGATGGTTAGAGGAAATCTTGTTACTTGGAGAAGCAAGAAGTAAACTGTTTTATCTAGATCCAGTGCAGAAGCAGAGTACATGACGATGGTTCAAGCTACTTACGAGATCACATGGCTATTAAGCTTTCTGCAAGAACTCGGTATTATTGTCACTATTCCTATTCCACTATACAGTGACAACAAATCTACTACTTATATTGCCACGAATTCTGTGTTTCATGAGCGAACCACGCATATAAAGGTTGATTGCCATTTTGTTCATGATGCTATCAGAAATGGAAGGATCACTACTCCTCACATCAACACAGATCTTCAGCTTGCAGATGTATTTACAAAGGCACTACTCAAGAAGTGACTTTCATGGATTGTTTTCAAGTTAGGAATGACTGATAAATATGCTCCAACTTGAGGGGGAGTGTTAGAAATGTATTTTGTGGTACTTAATTATTATTCTTGTAACTCTACTAGGGACACTTATGAATTTTCTCCTATGAGCTCTCTAAAGTTTTGTCCTATTTAAGGACCTCTATACCTCTTGAATAAGACACGCTCTTTCAATCTTTTGTTGTTCTCCACATTTATCAATGTATTTACGAGAAGCAAGAGCCAAATTTGTAGCAAGCAGTTTGGCCTTGTTAGCATAAGAGATGACTGACATAAGAGATGATGCAGTTAAATGTGCTAGCTGAGTGCCAATTTCTTCAGTGCCTGCGGCAATGATCCAACTAAGGATAAGTTGATCTTTGTGACGCCTTTGAAGAAAAGTCTGGATTGAGTGTCTTCTGACCTTCATCATTGTTGAGAAACTAAGAAGAGGCCAAAATGGAACCATCAACAATCGAAAACAAGCAATAAGTGCGAAGTACATGAGCAATCTAAGCATGCCACAGGCTGTAATTTGTGGATGATGGCTTGGACGACACAAGAGTGGTAAGATTTGAGGGAACGGCAAGGGTGAGATGCTGATGAGGCTTCTGGTATGGTGGACATGGTGGCTAGGAAGGAGCTGGAAAAATCTTAGGCTCTTCATGCCAAGTTGAGAGACGAGTGAGGGTAAAATGACCTATGTATTGAGGTCACAATAGGATATATTTACCAGTTTGCTGCAACTATGAATAACAGAAGTGTCACAGATGACAGGAGGTTGAAACAAAAGTATAGAATAATTAAAAAGGAAGAATGAGCCGAAATGTGTGTTGTTATTTCTTTCACATTCACCATCAAGCGATTTTGCATTATTTCCTTGCAAACTAAAATAAGTCTTATAGATTGAATGTTTACTTTGCCATGAGCTCAGAAATGCCCATAGAAAAAATGAGGGCAGTAAGATGATTTCCACATAAAAAAATGGATCCAATCCTTGATGATTTTTTTCAGACAAAACGGTTGATGTGGCTCCTAATAGGAGAGTGCACGAGAGAGACTCCTTCAAGATGACTTGAATATATGTTTGTTGTTAACCATTGGGAACATGTTCAGGTCCATTGTTTCATATTCATATAGTTCAATAATCCAGACAACATAATATGGTTGCAATGCACTCATTTCCCTGCATGTCAACTATAAGAATGTTGGACCCAAAAGATTGTTCCAACCAATATAACTGAAACTAAATTTACAAGGCTTCCTAATTCTAGCATCACATTCTATGTATAGGTTCTTATCCGTTCTTAAAATTTTAGATAAGAACTAATGCTAAATGGGTGACTGATCACATTATTACCAGTAGGTATGTGCAAATCTGATTCATTTCAATTTTCAATTTTTATCCATTTTTAGGAATCGAACCCCATTTCCGGTTAACTCAACTAAGTCAATTATATGAACTGGAACTGAATCGGCTAATCCCATTGAATTTTACAATTCGATTTTAAACCAGTTAAAATCAGTTCAGAAGATGAGATATTTTTTTACACTCAGCTCAATTGTTTACTAATAGTTACAAAATAGACCATAATGGAACATTATAATAGATAAAAATCTAAGTGGAAACTTTACTTTTTTCTGAAAATATAATAGATAAATGTCGTTAAAGAATCGTAATGGGATTAAGTCATAACAAAAAAATAAAACTTATGATTGGGTCTACGAATTAATAAATTAATATATTAGGTTTTTTTGTTATTCTAAAAACTATGCAGGTAACCAAAACGGTTATCAGGTTACTGTAAACCTGTGAATAAATCACCGAATCGGGTTTTCGAAAAAAAGTTTGTTTTGGTTCTTGATTGTTTCTTGGCAGCCCTAAGATACCGCATACTATCTCGAATGGTCAGCATTTCATTTCCCGATATCACAATAAAACAATTGTAAACAGATGACCAGAACTTGTTTGGTGACTTCGGGAAAACGATTCCCGACAACGAGATTACTACCAAATGTACCGTTCTAAGCAATGGGAGAAAAAATAAAAAACAAGAGGGGGGAACAAAACAGATGTAAGGGAATTTGTAACAGTGGTCTCGAACCTTCGATCGGCTTGGGCAGACCGGGAAATGACGGAGGCGGTGGGTTGCAAGGGGGCTTAGAAGCGGTTGGGTACGGCGATGCGGGCGGCGAGCCAATAAGAGATCGGAGGCGATGCAGACGGCGAGCCGATAAGGGATCGGCGACGCCGCGACGGGGATATCTTGGAAGGATAGCGACGGATGGGGAAGGGAAAGGGGAACTCTTTTTGATAGATAACTAAGGTAAATTATTGAAAAGTAGAGTAAATTATTGAAAAGTGTTAAAAATGCACTCAATTTCAATGTCATACAGGGACTTTGATAAGTAATAATGTAGTATCCTATATCAGGTATCACATCAGATATCACATTACTACTTAACAAAGTTCGTGTATGAAATAAAATTAAGTGTATAATTCACAGATTTTTTAAATTTACTCTAATTAAAGAATTTGAAACATATTCGCCTCAAATATGAATCAACTCATTTGGAAGATAAGATTATGAAAATAATAATTAAAGTCGAAGATATAGAGACCAAGAGCATGGTTTGACAGACTTACTGTAGAAATCAACACTCTTGGCTTTCAGAGAACAACCTCTGACTATTCTATATTTGTTAGAAGACGAACAACTGGTACTACTTGCAGTATATGTGGATGATATGGTTATCACATGTAATGATGATAAAGGGATACGAGAGACCAGAGCCTTCCTCCATAAGATATTTGTTATCAAAGACCTTGGTCCACTACGTTACTTTTTGGGAATAGAAGTACTACCCACTATAGAGGGTCATCTCTCACAGAGGAAATACTGTCTGGATATTCTTACTGAAGCCGGATTTCTTGGATGCAAGCCTGCTGAGATTCCTATAGATCCTAAGAAACACTTCACATCATCTGATCCTATCTTTGAAGACGTTACTTGATACCGGAGTCTGGTTGGAAAACTTCTTTAGCTTACGATCACTAGACTAGATATTTCTTATGTAATAAGCAGAGCTAGCCAATACATAGAGCAACCTTGTTACAGTCACTGACCGGATGTTATTCTGATTTTACGATACTTGAAGGAATCACCAGGGTGTGGCCTCTTCTATGGGGCAAATGGGTACACAGATGTTATTGCATATGCTGATGATGATTATGCAAGCTCATCCAGAAGATCGGTGCTCCACCACATGTTATGTTATGATGGTTAGAGGAAATCTTGTTACTTGGAGAAGCAAGAAGTAAACTGTTGTATCTAGATCCAGTGCAGAAGCAGAGTACATGGCGATGGTTCAAGCTACTTACGAGATCACATGGCTATTAACCTTTTTGCAAGAACTCGGTATTATTGTCACTATTCCTATTCCACTATACAGTGACAACAATCTACTACTTATATTGCCACGAATTCTGTGTTTCATGAGCGAACCACACATATAGAGGTTGATTGCCATTTTGTTCGTGATGCCATAAGAAATGGAAGGATCACTACTCCTCACATCAACACAGATCTTCAGCTTGCAAATATATTCACAAAGGCACTACCCAAGAAGTGACTTTCCTGGATTGTTTTCAAGTTTGGAATGTCTGATAAATATGCTCCAACTTGAGGGGGAGTGTTAGGAATGTATTTTGTGGTACTTAATTATTATTCTTGTAACTCTACTAGGGGCACTTATGAATTTTTCTCCTATGAGCTCTCTAAAGTTTTGTCCTATATAAGGACCTCTATACCTCTTGAATAAGACACACTCTTTCATTCTTTTGTTGTGTCCACAATTATCAATGGGTTTACGAGAAGCAAGAGCCAAATTTGTGGCAAGCAGTTTGGCCTTGTTAGCATAAGAGATGACAGACATAAGAGATGATGCAGGTAAATGTGCTAGCTGAGTGCCAATTTCTTCCGTGCCTGACGCAATAATCCAACCAAGGACAAGTTGATCTTTGTGACGCCTTTGAAGAAAAGTCTGGATTGAGTGTCTTCTGGCCTTCATCATTGTTGAGAAACTAAGAAGAGGCCAAAATGGAACCATTAACAATCGAAAACAAGCCATAAGCGTGAAGTAGAGGATCAATCTAAGCACGCCACAGGCTGTAATTTTTGGATGATGGCTTGGACGACACAAGAGTGGTAAGATTTGAGGGAACGGTAAGGGTGAGAAGCTGATGAGGCTTCTGGTATGGTGGACATGGTGGCTAGGAAGGAGCTGGAAAAATCTTAGGCTCTTCATGCCAAGTTGAGAGACGAGTGAGGCTAAAATGACTTATGTATTGAGGTCACAATAGGATATATTTACCAGTTTGCTGCAACTATGCATAACAGAAGTGTCACAGATGACAGGAGGTTGAAACAGAATTATAGAATAATTAAAAAAGAAGAATGAGCCGAAATGTGTGCTGTTATTTCTTTCACATTCACCATCAAACGATTTTGTATTTTTTTTCCTTGCAAACTAAAACTAGTCTTATAGATTGAATGTTTACTTTGCCATGATCTCAGAAATGCCCATAGGAAAAAATGAGGGCAGTAAGATGATTTCCACACAAAAAAATGGATCCAATACTTGATGATTTTTTTCAGACAAAACGATTGATGTGGCTCCTAATAGGAGAGTGCACGAGAAAGACTCCCTCAAGATGACTTGAATATATGTTTGTTGTTAACCACTGGGAACAGGTTCATGTCCATTGTTTCATATTCATATAGTTCAATAATTCCAGACAGTATAATATGGCTGCAATGCACTCATTTCCCTGCATGTCAACTATAAGAAAGTTGGACCCGAAAGATTGTTCCAACCAATTTATCTGAAACTAAATTTACAAGGCTTCCTGATTCCAGCATCACATTCTATGTATAGGTTCTTATCCGTTCTTAAAATTTTAGATAAGAACTAATGCTAAATGAGAGACTTATCATAGTATTACCAATAGGTATGTGCAAGCTGATTCATTTCAGTTTTCAACTTTTATCCATTTTTAGGAATCGAAGCCCATTTCCGATTAACTCAACTAAGTCAATTCTATGAACTGGAACTGAATCGGCTAATCCCATTGAATTTTACAATTCGGTTTTAAACCAGTTAAAATCGGTTCAAAAGATGAGACATTTTATTACACTCGGCTCAATTGTTTACTAATAGTTACAAAATAGACCATCATGGAACATTAAAATAGATAAAAATCTTACTGGAAACTTTGCTTTCTTTTGAAAACATGATAGATAAATGTTGTTAAAGAATCGTAATGGGATTAAGTCATAACAAAAAATAAAACTTATGAAAGGGTCTACGAATTAATAAATTGTTATATTCGATTTTTTTGTTATTCTAAAAACAATGCAGGTAACCAAAACGGTTATCAGGTTACTGTAAACCTGTGAACAAATCACCGAATTGGTTTTTCAAAAAAAAAGTTTGATTTGGTTCTTGACTGTTTCTTGGCAGCCCTAAGATACCGCATACTATCTCGAATGGTCATCATTTCATTTCCCGATATCACAATAAAACAATTGTAAATAGATGACCAGAACTTGTTTGGTGACTTCGGGAAAACGATTCCCGGTAACGAGATTACTACCAAATGTACCATTCTAAGCAATGGGAGTAAAAATAAAAAAACAAGAGGGGGAACAAAACAGATGTAAGGGAAATTTGTAACAGTGGTCTCGAACCTTCGATCGGCTTGGGCTGAACGGGAAATGACAGAGGCGGTGTGTCGCAAGGGGGCTTAGCAGCGGTTGGGTACGACGATGCGGGCGGCGAGCCGATATGGGATCGGAGGCGATGCGGGCGGCGAGTCGATAAGGGATCGGCGCCGCGGCGGGGATATCTTGGAAGGATAGCGACGGAGGGGGAAGGGAAAGGGGAACTCTTCTTGATAGATAATTAAGGTAAATTATTGAAAAGTAGAGTAAATTATTGAAAAGTGTTAACAATGCACTCAATTTCAATGCCATGCACGGACTTTGACAAGTAATAATGTGGTATCCGATATCGGGTATCACATCGGATATCATGTTGCTACTTATCAAAGTTCGTGTATGAAATAAAATTAAGTGTATAATTCACGGATTTTTTAAATTTACTCTAATTAAAGATTTTGAAACATATTCACCTCAAATATGAATCAACTCATTTACAAGGTAAGATTATGAAAATAATAATTAAAGTCTAAGATATAGAGACCAAGGGCACGGTTTGACAGACTTACTGTAGAAATCAACACTCTTGGCTTTCAGAGAACAACCTCTGACTATTCTATATTTGTCAGAAGACGAACAACTGGTACTACTTGTAGTATATGTGGATGATATGGTTATCACAGGTAATGATGATAAAGGGATACGAGAGACCAAAGCCTTCCTCCATAAGATATTTGTTATCGAGGACCTTGGTCCACTACGTTACTTTTTGGGCATAGAAATACTACCCACTATAGAGGGTCATCTCTCACAGAGGAAATACTGTCTGGATATTCTTACTGAAGCCGGATTTCTTGGATGCAAGCCTGCTGAGATTCCTATAGATCCTAAGTAACACTTCACATCCTCTGATCCTATCTATGAAGACGTTACTTGATACCGGAGTCTGGTTGGAAAACTTCTTTACCTTACGGTCACTAGACTAGATATTTCTTATGTAATATGCAGAGCTAGCCAATACATAGACCAACCTTGTTACAGTTACTGGCCGGATGTTATTTCGATTTTACAATACTTGAAGGAATCACAAGGGTGTGGCCTCTTCTTTGGGGCAAATGGGTACACAGATGCTATTGCATATGCTGATGATGATTATGCAAGCTCATCCAGAAGATCGGTGCTCCACCACATGTTATGCTATGATGGTTAGAGAAAATCTTGTTACTTGGAGAAGCAAAAAGTAAACTGTTGTATCTAGATCCAGTGCAGAAGCAGAGTACATGGCGATGGTTCAAGCTACTTACGAGATCACATGGCTATTAACCTTTCTGCAAGAACTCAGTATTATTGTCACTATTCCTATTCTACTATACAGTGACTACAAATGTACTACTTATTTTACCATGAATTCTGTGTTTCATGAGCGAACCAAGCATATAGAGGTTGATTGCCATTTTGTTCGTGATGCTATCATAAATGGAAGGATCACTACTCCTCTCATCAACACAGATCTTCAGCTTGCAGATGTATTCACAAAGGCACTACCCAAGAAGTGACTTTCTTGGATTGTTTTCAAGTTATGAATGACTGATAAATATCCTCCAACTGGAGGGGGAGTGTTAGGAATGTATTTTGTGGCACTTAATTATTACTCTTGTAACTCTACTAGGGGCACTTATGATTTTTTCTCCTATGAGCTCTCTAAAGTTTTGTCCTATATAAGGACCTCTATACCTCTTGAATAAGACACGCTCTTTCATTCTTCTGTTGTTCTCCACAATTATCAATGGGTTTACGAGAAGCAAGAGCCAAATTTGTGGCAAGCAGTTTGGCCTTGTTAGCATAAGAGATGACAAACATAAGAGATGATGTAGGTAAATGTGCTAGCTGAGTGGCAATCTCTTCAGTGCATGAGGCAATGCTCCAACTAAGGACAAGTTGATCTTTGTGACGCATTTGAAGAAAAGTCTAGATTGAGTGTCTTCTATCCTTCATCATTGTTGAGAAACTAAGAAGATGCCAAAATGGAACCATCAACAATCGAAAACAAGCCATAAGCGCGAAGTAGAGGAGCAATCTAAGCACGCCACAGGCTGTAATTTGTGGGTGATGGCTTGGAGGACACAAGAGTGGTAAGATTTGAGGGAACGGTATGGGTGAGAAGCTGATGAGGCTTCTGGTATGGTGGACATGGTGGCAAGGAAAAAGCTGGAAATATCTTAGGCTCTTCATGTCAAGTTGAGAGACGAGTGAGGCTAAAATGACATATGTATTGAGGTCACAATAGGATATATTTACCATTTTGCTGCAACTATGCATAACAGAAGTGTCACAGATGACAGGAGGTTGAAACAGAATAGTAGAATAATTAAAAAGGAAGAATGAGCCGAAATGTGTGCTGTTATTTCTTTCACATTACCATCAAGCGATTTTGTATTTTTTCCTTGCAAACTAAAATAAGTCTTAGATTGAATGTTTACTTTGCCATGAGCTCAGAAAGGCCCATAGGAAAAAATGAGGGCACTAAGAGGATTTCCACACAAAAAATGGATCCAATCCTTGATGATTTTTTTCAGACAAAACGGTTGATGTGGCTCCTAATAGGAGAGTGCACGAGAGAGACTCCTTCAAGATGACTTGAATATATGTTTGTTGTTAACCACTGGGAACAAGTTCAGGTCCATTGTTTCATATTCATATAGTTCAATAATTGCAGACAACATAATATGGCTGCAATGCACTCATTTCCCTGCATGTCAACTATAAGAATGTTGGACCCAAAAGATTGTTCCAACTAATTTATCTGAAACTAAATTTACAAGGCCTCCTAATTCCAGCATCATATTCTATGTATAGGTTCTTATCCGTTCTTAAAATTTTAGATAAGAACTAGTGCTAAATGGGTGACTGATCACAGTATTACCAGTAGGTATGTACAAAACTGATTCATCTCAGTTTTCAACTTTTATCCATTTTTAGGAATCGAACCCCATTTCCGATTAACTAAACTAAGTCAATTCTATGACTGGAACTGAATCGGCTATTCCCAATGAATTTTACAATTCGGTTTTAAAACAGTTAAAATCGGTTCAGAAGATGAGATATTTTATTACACTCAGCTCAATTGTTTACTAATAATTACAAAATAGACCATCATGGAACATTATAATAGATAAAAATCTAATGAGAAACTTTACTTTCTTCTGAAAACATGATAGATAAATGTTGTTATAGAATCGTAATGGGATTAAGTCATAAAAAAATAAAACTTATGAAAGGGTCTACGAATTAATAAGTTGTTATATTCGGTTTTTTTGTTATTCTAAAAACTATGAAGGTAACCAAAACGGTTATCAGGTAACTGTAAGCCTGTGAACAAATCACTGAATCGGTTTTTCAAAAAAAAAAAAGGTTTGATTTGGTTCTTGACTGTTTCTTGGCAACCCTAAGATACCACATACTATCTCGAATGGTCAGCATTTCGTTTCCCGATATCACAATAAAACAATTGTAAACAGATGACCAGAACTTGTTTGGTGACTTCGGGAAAACGATTCCCGGCAACGAGATTACTACCAAATGTACCGTTCTAAGCAATGGGAGTAAAAATAAAAAACAAGAGGGGGGAACAAAACAGATGTAAGGGAAATTTGTAACAGTGGTCTCGAACCTTCGATCGGCTTGGGCTGACCGGGAAATGATAGAGGAAATGACGGAGGCGGTGGGTCGCAAGGGGGCTTAGCAGCGGTTGGGTACGGTGATGCGGGCGGCGAGCCGATAAGAGATCGAAGGCGATGCAGGCGACGAGCCGATAAGGGATCGGCGGCGCCGCGGCGGAGATATCTTGAAAGGATAGCGACGGAGGGGGAAGGGAAAGGGGAACTCTTCTAGTTAGATAACTAAGGTAAATTATTGAAAAGTAGAGTAAATTATTGAAAAGTATTAACAATACACTCAATTTCAATGTCATACACGAACTTTGATAAGTAATAATGTGGTATCCGATATCGGGTATCACATCGGATATCACGTTGCTACTTATCAAAGTTTGTGTATGAAATAAAATTAAGTGTATAATTCACGGATTTTTTAAATTTACTCTAATTAAAAATTTTGAAACATTTTCACTTCAAATATGAATCAACTCATTTACAAGGTAAGATTATTTAAATAATAATTAAAGTCTAAGATATAGAGACCAAGGGCATGGTTTGACAGACTTACTGTAGAAATCAACACTCTTGGCTTTCAGAGAACAACCTCTGACTATTCTATATTTGTCCAAAGACGAACAACTGGTACTACTTGCAGTATATGTGGATGATATGGTTATCACATGTAATGATGATAAAGGGATACGAGAGACCATGGCCTTCCTCCATAAGATATTTGTTATCAAGGACCTTGGTCCACTATGTTACTTTTTGGGCATAAAACTACTACCCACTATAGAGGGTCATCTCTCACAGAGGAAATACTGTCTGGATATTCTTACTGAAGCCGGATTTCTTGGATGCAAGCCTGCTGAGATTCCTATAGATCCTAAGAAACACTTACATGCTCTGATCCTATCTTTGAAGACGTTACTTGATACCGGAGTTTGGTTGGAAAACTTCTTTAGCTTACGGTCACTAGACTAGATATTTCTTATGCAATAAGAAACTAGCCAATACATAGAGCAACCTTGTTACAGTCACTGGACGGATGTTATTCAGATTTTACGATACTTGAAGGAATCACCAGGGTGTGGCCTTCTCTATGGGGCAAATGGGTACACAGATGTTATTGCATATGCTGATGATGATTTTGCAAGCTCATCCAGAAGATCAGTGCTCCACCACATGTTATGCTATGATGGTTAGAGGAAATCTTGTTACTTGGAGAAGCAAGAAGTAAACTGTTGTATCTAGATCCAGTGCAGAAGCAGAGTACATGGCGATGGTTCAAGCTACTTACGAGATCACATGGCTATTAAGCTTTCTGCAAGAACTCGGTATTATTGTCACTATTCGTATTCCATTATACAGTGACAACAAATCTACTACTTATATTGCCACGAATTCTGTGTTTCATGAGCGAACCGAGCATATAGAGGTTGATTGCCATTTTATTCGTGATGCTATCAGAAATGGAAGGATCACTACTCCTCACATCAACACATATCTTCAGCTTGCAGATATATTCACAAAGGCACTTCCCAAGAAGTGACTTTCTTGGATTGTTTTCAAGTTAGGAATGACTGATAAATATGCTCCAACTTGAGGGGGAGTGTTAGGAATGTATTTTGTGGTACTTAATTATTATTCTTGTAACTCTATGATGCAAATTAGAAATTCGGCGACGGTGAAAATAAAATTATTGAATGGTGGAGTTATCTGGTAGAAGAAGTTGGAGGGGTTGAGAAGAGAACCACGCCGGTTGCACGAGATTCGAGGAGGAAGAAACGCGTAGATCGCGTGGGAGACAGAGGGAGAGATAGAGATAAATCTCAAATTTCATAAATAACTGAACTGTCTAAATAACTAGTCTCTCATCCCTTTCTATAGGAGGGATGAGGTTACAAAAATAGAAACTCGAATTCAAATTCAAATTAAATATCCTAATTTGACTCTAACTAACTAACCGACTAATTTGAAATTCAAATCTCTAACTAATTGAGATCACATACAATCCCGTTTATTTAATTAAAAATACGACGACTCAAATAAATGTAAATAAAATTAACGGATAAAATTAAATAAATGCAACCCTATATTTCCATTTCTCACTGCATCAACTCTCCTCCGCTTGAAAAATTTGTCTCCCGACGAATTGCTGGATCTGCAGGCTTGGAGGTTGATAAATTCGAATCCGCGTTCTCGGTCATCCTATGGAAGAATTGATGTGGAGCAAATGGCAGGATCCATACGTGCACAACGCGGGTGTTGGCGACGAGGACTTCGTGGCAGAAGAGCACGTGTAACGCACATGCGGGCTCCCATTCAGGTTTCATCCCTTTGGCATGGTGTTCGAAGAACTGATGGGGCATCTTCATGACGTTCCACTCAGCCTTTGGAGAGTCCATAGCAAAGCAATAGTACAAGGAGAGTAGAGGAGGGGATGTGTCCAGGGAATTAAGCCATGGAGCTTTTAAATAGGTGAAACCCATGATCCTAATCCTTTTTGGATAAGAAGGCTTTCCATATTTCTCTCTTTCAGCTCCTCTTTTAAAATAATTCTTCTCCCGAGGGTTGGATTGCAAATTTCATACTCCTTCACTTAAATAAAATCCATAGCATATTTTATCCTCCAAGTAATCGTGTTGATAAAAGTTTTTGGGAAAGGGGGTCTTTCTGCAAATATTCCAAATTAACTTCTTATCCCAAGTTTCATGGGATTGGAACCCCTTAGATGTCGGGACTCCTGTTAGGGTTCGACATTTCATTCTCTAGCAGTGGCGACAGCGGACGTTCGATGGTGCCTACGGGAAGGTCGACGCGATCAAGGGCGGTACACGGGATGCACGCTGGGGCGACATCGGGCGATAGGGGGGAAGGAGGTGAAAGCGGGTAGCGACGGTGGGCGGGGTGTTGGTGATGGCTCGCGAGGCGTGAGGGTGAGGTCGGGAGGGGGTTTTGTTGGGATTGAAGAGGTCACGGTGGGAGGGGAATCTGGGTTTGCGTGAGGGAACACGGGGGTTGGGGGGAAGATCGCGAGGGATCCTGTGGTGGTAGGGAAGGTTGACGGGGCTGGGGGTGCTGGGGGCGAGGGGGTGGCAGGGGTTGCGGGGGTCTACGTTGTAGGGGGAGTGATGGTGGCGAGGCGGGGAAACGACGGTGGTGGAGGGGCAGGGGGGCTCGTCTGGGAGAGCACGGAGGATGGCGATGGTGCCGCCAAGGTGACGGGGTTGGAAGTGGCTTGCGGTGATGGTGGGATTCCTGGGGATGCGAGGGTGGTGGAGGAGGTCAGTGAGAGGGCTGCGGATGGGGCGTAGGTCGATTCCGACGGTTTTTTGCGAATCTGAAAATACCTGGACAACAAGCAGGTCGACGTCTTCCTCCTTAGAAACGGTCGGGACAACGAGCATATTGTTGAGGATGGCATAGTTTTCTTGGCTCTCTTCATTAGGAACTTGGACGAAAGTTTCATCGGTCCTTCTGGCGGCGCATAGGGTCTTGAAGTCAGCTATCCAATCGTGAAACTTTGACTGGAAATCTTGCCAGTTGGACTAGAAATCACGCAGTGCGTCCATCGTCTCCTTGTCGAAGCTTCTTCGGCTCGCCATTTATGCTCCGACGAATGATGGTGTTTCATCGCATGTCGGCGAGAATATCTGGACGGATCGTTAGATCGTGGGATGATCTGTAGGCCATACTCTGATACCAATTGATGCAAATTAGAAATTCGGCGACGGTGAAAATAAAATTATCGAACGGTGGAATTATTTGGTAGAAGAAGTTGGAGGGGTTGAGAAGAGAAGCATGCCGGTTGCGTGAGATTCGAGGAGGAAGAAATGCGTAGATCGCGTGGGAGACAGAGGGTGAGATAGAGATAGATATCAAATTTTATAAATAACTGAACTGTCTAAATAACTACTCTCTCATCCCTTTATATAGGAGGGATGAGGTTACAAAAATAGAAACTCGAATTCAAATTCAAACTAAATATCCTAATTTGACTCTAACCAACTAACCGACTAATTTGAAATTCAAATCTCTAACTAATTGAGATCACAGGCGATCCTGATTATTTAATTAAAATTACGACGATTCAAATAAACATAAATAAAATTAACGGATAAAACTAAATAAATGCAGCCCTATATTTCCATTTCTCGCTGCATCACTCTACTAGGGGCACTTATGATTTTTTCTCCTATGAGCTCGCTAAAGTTTTGTCCTATATAAGGACCTCTATACCTCTTGAATAAGACACGCTCTTTCATTCTTTTGTTGTTATCCACAATTATCAATGGGTTTACGAGAAGCAAGAGCCAAATTTGTGGCAAGCAGTTTGGCCTTGTTAGCATAAGTGATGACAGACATAAGAGATGATGTAGGTAAATGTGCTAGCTGAGTGCCAATCTCTTCAGTGCCTGAGGCAATGATCCAACTAAGGACAAGCTGATCTTTGTGACGCCTTTGAAGAAAAGTCTGGATTGAGTGTCTTCTGGCCTTCATCATTGTTGAGAAACTAAGAAGAGGCCAAAATGAAACCATCAACAATCGAAAACAAGCCATAAGCGCGAAGTAGAGGAGTAATCTAAGCACGTCACAAGCTGTAATTTGTGGATGATGGCTTGGACGACACAAGAGTGGTAAGATTTGAGGGAACGGTAAGGGTGAGAAGCTGATGAGGCTTCTAGTATGGTGGACATGGTGGCTAGGAAGGAGCTGGAAAAATCTTAGGCTCTTCATGCCAAGTTGAGAGACGAGTGAGGCTAAAATGACCTATGTATTGAGGTCACAATAGGATGTATTTACCAGTTTGCTGCAATTATGCATAACAAAAGTGTCACAGATGACAGGAGGTTGAAACATAATTATAGAATAATTAAAAAGGAAGAATGAGTCGAAATGTGTATTGTTATTTCTTTCAGATTCACCATAAGTCTTATAGATTGAATGTTTACTTTGCCATGAGCTCATAAATGCCCATAGGAAAAAACGAGGGCAGTAAGATGATTTTCACACAAAAAAATGGATCCAATCCTTGATGATTTTTTTCAGACAAAACGGTTGATGTGGCTCCTAATAGGAGAGTGCACGAGAGAGACTCCTTCAAGATGACTTGAATATATGTTTGTTGTTAACCAATGGGAACAAGTTCAGGTCCATTGTTTCATATTCATATAGTTCAATAATTGCAAACAACATAATATGGCTGCAATGCACTCATTTCCCTGCATGTCAACTATAAGAATGTTGGACCCAAAAGATTGTTCCAACCAATTTATCTGAAACTAAATTTACAAGGCTTCCTAATTCCAGCATCACATTCTATGTATAGGTTCTTATCCGTTCTTAAAATTTTAGATAAGAACTAATGCTAAATGGGTGACTGATCACAGTATTACCAATAGGTATGTGCAAAACTGATTCATTTCAGTTGTCAACTTTTATCCATTTTAGGAATCGAACCCCATTTCCGGTTAACTCAACTAAGTCAATTCTATGAGCTGGAACTGAATCGGCTAATCCCATTGAATTTTACAATTTGGTTTTAAACTAGTTAAAATCGGTTCAGAAGATGAGACATTTTATTACACTCAGCTCAATTGTTTACTAATTGTTATAAAATAGACCATCATGTAACATTATAATAGATAAAAATCTAACTGGAAACTTTACTTTCTTTTGAAAACATGATAGATAAATGTTGTTAAAGAAACGTAATGGAATTAAGTCATAACAAAAAATAAAACTTATGAAAGGGTCTACGAATTAATAAATTGTTATATCCGGTTTTTTTGTTATTCTAAAAACTATGCAGGTAACCAAAACGGTTATCAGGTAACTGTATACCAGTGAACAAATCACCGAATCGTTTTTTTGAAAAAAATAAAGTTCGATTTGGTTCTTGACTGTTTCTTAGCCTAATATATCGCAACTATCTCGAATGGTCAGCATTTAAATTCCCGATATCATATTAAAACAATTGTAGACAGATGACCAAAACTTGTTTGGTGACTTCGGGAAAACGATTCCTGGCAACGAGAATACTACCAAATGTACTGTTCTAAACAATGGGAGTAAAAATAAAAAACAAGAGGGGGGAATAAAACAGATGTAAGGGAAATTTGTAACAGTGGTCTCGAACCTTCGATCGGCTTGGGCTGACCGGGAAATGACGGAGGCGGTGCGTCGCAAGGGGGCTCCGATAAGAGATCGGAGGCGATGCGGGCGGCGAGCCGATAAGGGATCGGCGCCGCCGCGGTAGGGATATCTTGGAAGGATAGCAACGGAGGGGGAAGGGAAAGGGGAACTCTTCTTGATAGATAACTAAGGTAAATTATTGAAAAGTAGAGTAAATTATTGAAAAGTATTAGCAATACACTCAATTTCAATGTCATATACGAACTTTGATAAGTAATGTGGTACCCGATATCGGGTATCACATCAGATACCACGTTGCTACTTATCAAAGTTCGTGTATGAAATAAAATTAACTGTATAATTCACGGATTTTTTAAATTTACTCTAATTAAAGATTTCGAAACATTTTCACCTCAAATATGAATCAACTCATTTACAAGGTAAGATTATGAAAATAATAATTAAAGTCTAAGATACAGAGAATAATAATAATCCACAAGATATCAAAATAGGGATGTGAATGGTCTGATAGAGGATGAAGGTATAGGGGTTGCCATATATTTATCAGTTAAAAAACATAAACATGGACATAGATACACATATCGAAGGGGTAAACAAATGTTACCATTGTTGATATTTTAATATATTTCAAATACTTTTATTACTTTGTTAAAAATATAAAGGTGAATTTATTTTATATTTATTGGTGCATGAACTTTATTTGGTTAGCATCAATGAGCATGTGATTTATAGCATACGTTTTTTGCATGATAATCTATTAGTGATATTATATCACTATCATGTTTTCTAACATCTTTACATGGATTAGATTTATTGTCAATATAATAATAATATCATTACTATAATATTTAAGTCTTTTGTGTAATGTTGCATGCATGTTGTATGTTACACATTTTACTTTATAATAATAATAATGGATGTTGTGCACATTATGAGAATATTGAATCCTCTTTATTATATTTTTAATACATTATTTTATGAATGATTAATATTCAAATTGAATGGAGGATTTAATTGTCTGTTTTGAATGTGTAACGTTATCTTATTGTGTATCTATATAAAGGGGCCTATAGCATTGCTTTGAGAACACACAACACAATTGTTCTATCCCTTCTACTCTTTTGATTGAGTCTATTCTTGAAGGAACGATCTATTGTTGCTCAATGGATCTCGATGTTGGTACGTGCATACCCATTGAGATCTCGCCGTTGTATCATGGAGAGTAGTTGTACCAATACCGATTGCACCATCGGAATCTCCGTGGGGGTACGAATCTATTCTTAAGGTCAGTGCATTTTGTACGCCTCGGCAAGCTGATTCGTCTCATCAAATCCGGTATTATCTAACCCTCCTTATATTATTATATATTTATATTTATATCTTTTATTTCACCTATAATCTTAAGAATAGAGTCGGAGGACTCTTTGTTTCTTTTATCCGAATATCATCTCTTAGATATAGTCGTAATTGAGCAATTTTCTAATTCCCGATAATGTTGGTAAAAGAAAAATATTGATGGGATATATTTTTTTTAAGAGTTGAATGATGTAGCTATATTCCTAAAATTACTAGTTTGAAATATTCAGAAGTGTGGGGGTGATTAATCAATGTCTTGCTTATTGAAGATAAGAGAAGTAAACATGTTTTGAAAAAAAAAATTACTTTGATTGATCATTGTATATGCATATTGGTCAATGTAATATTACATGTAGATCTCATGTGATTAGAAAAATGAAAAAAGGTACCTCATTTTTTTTACCTCTCGTGTGATCAAAGACATGGGAAAATAGATACCATCTTGAGAATAAATTTGTCATAAAGAATAATTATATTTCTCCATGTCAAGGGTATTAGAGATTGGAAAGTTTTATTCTTCTTTTGAATGCACGATGGTAAGTATTCCTACTATTGCCTATTTTTTTAAAAAAGGAAGAAGAGTGAAAGCAGTAGTATACTTCAAATTAGATATGCACAAATTATTGATTGTCTTATACATTAGACAAGATGTTGCATATGTTGTTGAAAGTTATGCAGGTATACTCAAAATTCAGAAGAGAGTATTTGATGCTCTGCCTAGAATGCTTCAATATCTTTAAAGAAGAAAGAGGTTATTGTTTAATATTTTATGGAGCTCCTCTGATTCTTGAAGGATATATGCAAATTCGATCCTTGATTCATCGTGTTGAATATTACTACTAGAATATTCTTATGAAAGTGGAGCTATGTTTTCTGGAAAACAACCGTGCGAACATACAATGCTTGATCTACAATGAATCCAAGTTTATTGCGCTAGAGAAGACACATTCTAAGGATGTGGTTGATAAACATCTCAGCGGATCTTCCCATTTTAAGGAAGTCAATGCTACCACTATTCATCCATTGTGCTAGCCAACTTAATATAGCAAGAGCTAAAAATATTTTATAATGGGAGAAGCAGGCATATTCTCCTGAGAGACAATATTGTGATACATCTCATGGCATCATATCCATGGATTATGTGAAGTCAGAGTGGAATTTGGTTGATCCTCTGACTAAATCACTTTGCAAAAAATTTGTGGAGAATACATCGAGGGGAATGTGATTGTGCCCAAATCAATAGTCGAAGTGATGGAAACCCAACCTTCATGAACGGAGATCCCGGGAAGGAGGTTCATATGGGATAAACAATTCACTGGACGACTAAGAGGATACTATCAATTATTCTCTATTCCTATGGTGTACAATATGATAGTATCATAAGTGGTGAGGTTGAACATAAACGTTCTTAATGGACATCATAGCCCAAATTGGGTGGTGTATAAAAGAAGTATACATTTGATGATGATCCACCTATATGGGTGTGGAGGTGAGGCCGCTTCCTATGAGATTTTTGGGCAAAATCTCTAGAGCACTCATGAAAATCCAGGTAGACGCATGGCCGAAACGTGTCAACCCGCATGAGCAATATAGATAAAAAATGTAATGTGAGATATGAGTCAATGGTTTCACAAATAAAGGATTGGTTCATAGGAATTTTAATTCCACCAACCTTTAGAAACCACATTCATATTCTCTAAGTCTTGGTTCATAGTCGATAAGACACCAAGTCCAATGCATTACATTTTTGAGTTCCTTCAAGTGTCGTCTTCGAGTTTCTCATCTATCTTTTAATATTTATCATCCTTAATTTCTTTTTTGAAATTGTGGGGGATGAAAAGAGATAGTTCAAAAAAAGTATTTGAAATAGTGGGGGATTGTTGATATTTTATTATATTTCAAATACTTTTATTACTTTGTTAAAATAGATAATGGATATTGATTTAAAATAGATAATGATTGTATACAAATAATAACATAAATAATATACCTGATAGGTTAGATATGTATGGATTAAATGTCTTATCTCGCTAAAAATATTCAAAGTCTACTTATTTTCAAGAAGTCATAATAAATATAGTGAAAAATGATATAGTACTTTGTTACATAGAGTTACATATAAATCCTCAGTTGTATATTAAAATAGATATACAATTATATGCATTGATATCTGTGTATGTTATTCTAACGTCTATCTATGTAATCATTCTTAAATACTCATAGAAACAAATGTCAAAGTTTATATAAATCATATCCAATAAAGAGTTAGATAAGGACATATCTAAATCCTTGCATCGTTACACACAAAGCAATTTGTAGTATTACTTATTTAAAAATATTAAGTTTGGAAATAATATTTAATATGACATTTATATAAGTGTATTTCTATAAAATGAAGAACTTTATGTGGATACCTTTGTTAATGAAATTGTTATAGATATATTTATGCAAAGTTGCTAGTTTATATGTATATTTTTGTAATAGTTCATGTAGATATTAATGTCACGTTTTTGCATTTTGTAATTTTTTTATATTTTTAATATGATTTTAATTAGTGAATTAATATATAAACAATATGTAATAAAATAAAAATATTCACAATTTAATAATTTATTTTGTGGTGTTTTTTTACTAAATTAAATAGTTTAATTTAAATAATTAAATTAATTCAACACATGTATTTTAAGGTATAAAATACCTACAAACAAAGTATACATGTTTTTAGTTATTTACTTTTATAAAAATACATCTTATTATGTATCATATTAATTTAAATGTGAAATTAAGGATTATAAATATATTTTATTTATTTTTATGAATTTATTTAATGGTACAACTAACGAATGATATTTATACTATAGGTGCATTTTATCTATATTCAAGATATAAATATTTTTATTGAATATTTTTATAAACATTTCAATATAATTTTCTTAATTATGCAACCAATGAAATCTGACAAAAATCCACAACTAAAAAGTCAAACAATGGCAAGATAAACTAGATCAAAAATGCATTAAATAGTTAGATACATTAACTAGAAATGTTTGGCTTTGTTCTTGCCCAAAAAATGCTCCTCTTGAGAGCATATGATCAAAATACACTTAAAATCAATGACCCCTAAAAAATTCATTGTGATTTAACCAATGCACCAAAAGAAGCACATGAAAACTCTATTATGAAGCCATAAGGAAAACTAGTTGATTGCTTCCTAACTTTAGTAATAGTCCTATGTTGGATTGCTCTCTTACCAAACGTTACAAGAGATAACATAAGGAAGCAGTCTTCAATTTGTTTAAATTTCTCATGTCTGCCGCTACCAAGTTTTCTACCTCACTGCCATGAGAGGTATCGATGGAATTGAACATATTTTATTCTACTTGAACTTGGAGTCATTCATTCTTAAAGTTTTAAATACGAACTTGAATCGAATTTTCTAATTTTAATTTAAATAAGATCTATTTTAAGATTCAAGTATTCAGACTCAATTCATTTTATTTTGAATTTGATATGTTAATGATAAAATTATCTTACATAAAAAAATATCTTAAGTTTTAAATAATTTAATTTGTGAACTGATCCATTGCATTTAACCTACTGTAATTCACATTCACCCTTGGTTGAAAGGCTTGTCATGGTTGGTAAATTAAATACCAAAGATTAATAACTTAACGAAAATATTACAGTGACTTGTAAATGAAAGCAATGGAAGGATAATGAAACTATATTTGAAAAAAAGTTAGGGTTTTTATCAGATGTACCCCTCTGAGATATTACAATATCAATTATGCCCCTTCCTTTTTTGGAATACAAGTGGTGCCCCTTACTTCTTATCATTCTATCACTTGTGCCCTCAACTTCTTATCATTCTATCACTTATGTTTCTCGGGTTTAGTTTTGTCCATCACCAATGTAATCGGACATTGACTTTGCAGACACAAAGGAAATTAAAATAAAAAGGGTTGAAATGTCTTTCCACCAACCTCCCCCATCCCCACTAATGAATCTCGAATTCATCATGCTAAAAGTCCATTTTTAATTCCCTAGCTTAAAGAACCCAATAAAAATCACTTATAATGCATTCATTTTATCTTGTATTTTATGGTACATAATTTGTGTATAATTGACTTATAATTGTACTTATTTACTCTATAATTATTTTATTATCAAAACTCATAAAACAGGTTGAATAATTGTCCATAATTTCCTAGCCCTTAAAAGAACTCAAAAATACAAAAACAACTCAAAACCCAAAAATCGGTGTTTTTAACCCTTAAAAATAACCCGAAATTTTTTTTTGTATAAAGGACCTCTTTTGACTTTTTTATCCAACACGAAACTTCTAGATCTCATCGAGATCTACAACTTCATGTTTTGACTTTTTTTCTAATTTTGCCTCTAACTAATTCTTTTTATTTTTCTTTGATTTTTGAATTTTCTATTGTAGCCACGTGGCCGCTCTCTAGGCCGCCCATGTGGCTACCTTCTCCTTCCGCCACCCGGCACCCTCCTGACCCATCTGATCTTCTCATTCTCGCATCCATCTTTGTTGTTTACCATTCACCCGATCCCATCCGTCCAATCATCCTCCAGATGTCATCACTGCCTCTCATTCGCGCTTTAACCACAACCATCTGATTTAAGCTCTGATCAGATCTGAATCGTTCATTCACACATTATCCACAGTCCTTGATTCCACCTCTAATCCTACAACCACCATCTCTCCACGCCGCCCCTACTCTCACCACCCTTATATCCATCCCTTTGCTCCATCAAGACCGTCCTCTAGCGCTTTACTCTCCGCCACTGGATAAGATCTTTGGATCTGATTTTAACCTCCAACAATGCCTCCACCAGAGTCGTTGGATATAGCGATCCAATAGCTACTGCTCATCGTCCTCCTCCAGATCAGTCGTTTCATCTCACCGTTGTATCGCCCCCTTCCTATTTTGGAAGATGCCACTGCCACTCCCTCTACATCCTAACGACCGCTCCACGTAGCCATATCCTCTGCCCCTTGCGTAACCTCCACGTCTCCTCCTCTATTACTCCTCCACCATTAAATCCCCAGTTCAAAATCCCCGACGACCTCCGGTAATGTCAAAAACTTCACCTACAAAAACCCCCACCTCGCTGCTCATTGATGAATACTCATTCATCACTCTTTATTCTTATATTTTAGCTACAAAAACCTTTGCAAATGCATGTAGATATTTGTAAATACAAATAATTAACAAAAAGCATGCATAGTGTAAAAACTAATAATTAGCATGTTTTTGTGCAAAAATAAAAGAATAAAGAACAAAAAGAAAAGGAGGAAATATTTAGAATAAATATTGAGCAACCTAATCCCAAGGGAGGGCTCGGCATGGGCCTGACCGCATAAAAGCCAAAGTAGAGAGAGATAGGGAGCTCATGTGTGTAAATAGACCTGTAAATATAAATAAAATATTTTCCTCCAAAAATAGAATAAAATGGGCTTGTATATATTTGTAAATATTTGTAAATACAAAATCAAAATAAAAATAGAAAAAATAAAAAGAAAATAAAAATATTCACTTATATATATTCACCTTGTACATAAAACACCTATCCCTATTTAATTAGCCTTGTAAATAAATAAATTAACACCCCTGAAAATTTGTATATATTCTATATTTAAGGGTGTAAATAAATAAAAGAAAAACCATAAAAACAAAAATAAAATAAAAAGAACAAAATTAAAACCAAAAAGAACATTGTATATATACCATGTATATATATGTATATATCTATTTAATTAACTCTTGTATATAAATAATAAAAATAAAATAAAAATACCTTTTTATTCCTAATTTTATGCTATAAATAAATAAAATATAAAATGAGAATAAAAATGCACAAAAATAATTAATTAAAAATCAAAAATTAAAAAGCCATATTGTATATATACCTATATATAGCACTATAGTGTAAATACCTTATTTTTATTTTGAAAAATTAATTAAAAATCACAAAAAATAAAAAATAAATAAAATAAACATTTTTCATGTTTTAAGTTTTTAATAATTCGGCCATTTATTATTTTATTTTGAATTTCTAAATATTTCTGATGTGGCCTGCTCTCATTGGTCCACGGGGGATGTTGACCCCCCGGTCAACTCCCCCCTGGACCACTTAGTCCCGGATCCGTGCCCGCAACCCGATTTCTTGAAATTTTGCACACTCGATCCGATCATGAAATCTATTAACCCCGGATCCTAATCCGAGCTTGATCATCCCTTATCCACGCCCTGGGTGGATTTTGGGGATCCGCGCTTCGAGCTGCTCGCCCGACTCCCCGATAGCCGGACCCCTAGAGGTATTTAGTCCGAGCTCCGCCTCCTTGTTCACTCATCTTTGGCTCATCCATTCTCCACCCAAGGACCTCCATCGCCTCCGCGAGAGTGACATCTCGCTTCCAGTGGTGTTGCAGCGAGGAGGGAGCGTGTAGACCATCGATCCGGCGACGTTGCGCCGTCGTGCGCCGCCTGGAGGTGATGCTCGAGCCTCGGGCACCGACGGCCCTTGAAGCAAGGACCTGGAGCATCCCCAGCTCCTCCACAGTCGACAACATCCAGTAGGTAGCCTTCTCTCTTTCTCTATTTCCCTAATTTTGCGTTTCGCCCAATTTCACCCGTCACCGTTCATCTTCGATTCCGACCACCCTCGCCTTAGTCCCGATCATCGGAGTCGCTGACCACCTTCACCTTTCCTCTGTGCACCTTCTCCACCCACTCGTTCAACCCATCTCGCACAGGAGCTGGGAGTGAGGCTCCTCCGCCGTCGCCTCGCCGGAGCCCCTTCGCCCCGCCGCACCGACCAACTTCACCACCCCTAATCGGGTCCAGGCATTTTGCCCTCAACCTAGGAGTGTGTTGCGTCGCTTTGCAGGACCAGAGGAGCCCATCTGAGGGCTCGACATTCAGGCACAGCACCTCCGCCTCCGCCGACGTCGCCTGAGCGCTCTGGAGCTCCGTCGCGTCATCGGAGGATCCCATTAGACGCGGGAGGCCAAGGCGATCCTTCTCCGATCAGTAGCAGCCCGCGAGGAGGTCTCCAGTGCGCGCACGAGGCCGGCGAATCTCACCGGAGTCCAGTTCTTCAAGTACCCTCCAGAGCCGTTCGATCCCCCCTCCAGCTCCAGATTAGATCTCAAACGTCCACGCCAGGAGCAACCATCACTGTGCGATCCTTGGAGGAGTGATTGTGACCGTCCGATCAGTGAGGTCTTCCCACGTCGCTTCCCAGCCGCCCGATCTTCCACGTAGCGAGGCCCCAGCCGTTTGATCAGGACCGAGGACCCGGCGTTGAGGCGCCACCCTTCCCCGACCGTTGGAACTCACACGTGGCGCCCATCTGACCATCGACTTAATAAAGGGTAAATATCTCTTAGGCCCTTAGATTTTTAGTTGTTAATTTGTAGTCCTGTAAATATTTTAGAAACTTTATTGTAGTTTGGTAATTTGCATAGAGGACCCTATCTTTTCTGGTATTTGCGTTTATACCCTTGTACGTAGTGGTGCACGTGCTTCGTCACGTGTTTTTATAGGTTAATTGCATGTATGGACCTTTATGTTCTAGGGTGTTAATGAATGAAGTTATATTTTTGATATTTGCAGAAATACCCCTGTGCGTGGTTTAATTGTGCATGTGATTTATTTCGTGAGTTATTTACACTGAAGCCCCTAGACTTTTAGTACATGTTACTAAATAGTCCAGGAACTTTAGTTTTCTTGCAAATAGGTCCCTGAGTGCCCAGGTCACGCGCCTCGTGCGTGGTTTCTTGGAGAATTTGCACCGGATCCCCTGGAACTTGTTTTAATTGCGTACAGGTGTACCCTTGTTTTTATTTTTAATAAAATAGCAAATTCACTCCAAATTTGATGAAAATTGGAAACATGGCTCCTGCCATAGTGTAAAATTTTCTCTAATTTTTGGAAATATTTTTGGTTATTTTTGTTATTTTTAAAAATTCAAAAACACGCATTTTCTTTACTGTCTAACTTTAAAAATCACAAAAAAATATTAAAACACCTTTAAAAATTACAAAAAAATTATCCAGTGCTTGTTTTGCTTTGTTTGATTTTCTGACCAATTTTGGTCATTTTTAGATATAGAAAACCTATAAAAATTAAAAAAACATTGAAAACACCATAAAAATTCTAATAATTAATTGAAAAACCCAAAAATAATAATTCCAGTGCCTAAATTTGCCTTATATTTTATATGTTATAGGAAAATTACCTTCAGACCTTGATAGGGCCATTTTGCATTTTAATTTGACCCTCCAAGTCTGACTGGACAGCATCACTATTTTCTTATCATGTTTGATTTTTATAAAATTCCCTAAAAATCAGAAAAACACCAAAAATTAACCAAAAAACATTAAAAAATATAAAAAACATAAAAACATTTTTATTTGGATTTTTGGATGATTTTTGAGTAGTTTAATAATTGTGTGTAGTCGCTTGTATATTTGTTTTCTTATTTCTTTTATTAATTAAAAAATCCAAAAAAAATAAAAAGATTAAAAAAATCCACCAAAAAGCCTTTTATTTTATTTTATTTCATTTTAGACTACTTCGTAGGCCGCAAGGCCATCACGTGCTCCCTGAGTCCGACCCTGGTCGCTATACCAGGCTAATCTAATAGCCAGGACCGCTATCGTGTTTCTTTGATTTTTATCTTATTTTGGTGGTATGAATCTTATTTTCTTGTTGAGCCGATGTTTCTATTGATCCGGGTCGCAACGATCCGAGTGTGATATTTTGACCTGATCCGGATTAGTGGGATTTTGGCTCATCACCCATCACCGTCATCCACCATCCAAGGGTCTCCTCCCTAGCTTCCTCCGCCCTCTGGTGACAACAGAGGGCGGCTTGAAGAGGCGATAATGGCCGCGAGCGCCCAAGTGAGATCCATGGTCAGCAGACCATGCTGCGGTGGCTCCAACCCACTCGAGCTCCGTGCCCTAGGCTGAGTACGATGGGCGACGACCCGAGCTTCAAATGAAGCTCAGCCCAAGCCTCCTCCTCTGCCAACCGCCTAGCTCCAGACAAGCACATTTTCCTTATTTTCTTCGCTTTTTCTCCGATTTTTCGCACTGCACACATTACCTTTCATCACTCATCGACCACTTCCTGATCTCCGCCCTACCACCAGCACCTTCGTCGACGCCTCTGCTCTTCTGTCTCCATTCTCCACAACCTTCTCCGCTTCGACCCACCTCCTCCTCCACCGCACCGGTGGAGGAGCACAAGCCATCGCTTCCGTCGCCTCCACAGCCTCCATCCACCCCCATCTCACTCGCACTTCATGCGCACTCGCTTCAGCTATGTTTAACATCTGCAGGTACATCAATGGACAGACTCTACAATGCCTCTCCGATCTCGAGCACCCATTCTGACAACATGCCTTCGCCTTGCCTTTCCGAACATCGATGGAGCTATACCATCCACCAAGCATCTTCACCCGAACTTCAGGCATCTTCCTCAACCATCCAGCTGGCCTGTGAAGCACAGAGGAGCATACAGGAGTTCGTCGGAGCCCTGCCTTCTCCGGTGACAAGCGATGGAGCACGAAGTACAGATACCGCCCGATCATCCGGATCAGACGACCCTTGTGATGCCACGTCACTTAGTCAAATCTCACACTTAAGCTCTAGGCTCCGGTCTCCCGAGTCTCAATCTGAGCGACCATGACGTGCCACGTCAGCTCCGAGCCTATGACGACTCTCGAGCCGGGCCTCCTCACGTGCCTAACACGTGGGGGTTGGGTAATTTTCAGGACGGACCCTAGAAGTTTTGAAAAATGCATTTTGGTGCCCAAGCACGTGCTTCGCGTGCGTGCTTGGGTATTTTTTAGTCACACCCTTGTATGTTTTGAGAATCACAAAAAGGCCCCCGCTTGCAATGGAGAAATTACAATGGGGTTCAGGCGGTTTTGCTATATTGCAAATTGGTCCCTCTTGGGACCTATTTGTGATATTTATCATTTTACTTCCCGTATTTTTATTACATTTATGCCCTACATTATTTTCTTCATAACTTGATCATCGTGGGTTCAATTTGCATGATTTTAGTGTCATTTTGATCCTTGTTTCATCATTTTATTTTATGCCATGCTTAATTTTCTCATATGACACCATTTTAAATATGATGAATTTTTAATGTTAGATGATGTTATGGCTCTACATGTCTTTGCCCTGAATTGATGACTACTCATATTTTTTTGCTCAACTCAATTCTGATTTTAGCTTTAATCCGTGCTCATGATTTTATAGAGCATTTTTGTAAATTAATCTTGGGATTGCATATCTTTGCCTTTATTCATATATCATGCATTACATATCTCATAATTGCATGAATATCAACTAAAAAATGCATGCATCATTTAATTGCATTGTAATATGCAAGAAGACCTTAGAAATTGAGAAATCATTCACACATGCTCTTAATTGATCAAAATTTGACAAAGAAATAGAGTTGCTCATGCCCCTGTGTTGGACCTTGGTACACTTACAAAGTTAAAAATACTCCACAATATTCAAGGATTGTGGTTTTTGCTGACCGAAATCCATCTCCTATACTACGACAATTTCCCTTTATTAAAGAGGCGGTATTTTGCATTCATCAAATGGCGCCATTGCCGGGGACACGACTTACCTTTATTATTTGTTGAATTTTGATATATTTTTATGAATTCGCAGGTCTTCTTTTCATGCATTATTTTTGCATCATGTCTGCTGATTAATTTCCTCTATATTTTTTAACATTTCTCTTCTGTGGCAGGGCCCATGAAGGTCGAGGACGCTTGATCTCCATGGAGGCATGGAGTTGGGAGCTCTTGTTGTGAAGGTCGCAAAAGATTTGGTAGTGAAATTTAGGAATTGTTATCAGTCTGCTTGCATTTGCATATTGTAAAAAAATGTTGCATGTGCATTTTTAACAATCCTCATAAGAGGACTCAGATGTTGTAAAAAAAGAAAAAAGTAGATCATTAAATGATCTACTACTCCCCCCCACACACTCGAACATATATACTCACCCCTTCCCCCACCCCCCTCTCTTTTTCTTTCTCTGTATACTTCACATTTCACCCCCTTCTGTGAAAATATACCCCCTAACTCAGATCCTTTACTTAAGATATTTGGAGCCTAAATATAGGGGGGACCCGCACATTCATCCCTCGCTCACATTGTTTTCTTATACTTAGGTCAATTTTTGACCTAAGTATAGGGGGACCCTCCTCCTCAATTATGTTATATCACTCTATATTTAACCGACCATGGCTTTATATCACTTGTGCTATGAGGACATATCAAATGCTAAGTATAGGGAGTATACTGTATACTACTATATATCTACTTTGTCCATAGCTCGTATATTTTTAAACTTTTTGAAAAATCTTTTTCGGCTTGGTTTAAGTAAACCTATGAACTGAGTTTTGTAAAACTCCTATAAAAATGTTTTCTTAAAAATTGAGGGATTGAATTTGTGTAAATAAACCTTTTTCAAAAATTCCATAAAAAATGAAAATTAAAAATCTTTCTTTGAATGAGACTTTGAATACTAGGCTAGTAGCTACTTTCAGTGAGGGAACTTCGGTCACTCTTTGCAGAGTGGGTGGTTTAGAGGACACTGTATATGGCTCCGTCCTTAAGGAACACGGGTCCGTCTAACGACCTGTACTTACACCCATACTGGATGAGAGTAGATACTTCTATTCATACGAGTCTGGGCCAGTCATTATCTCTCAAACACAATTAAAAAAATAAAAAAGAAAAATCCATAAAAATATGCAAAAGCCAAAAATCACACAAAAATATTCACTAACTAAGGAGATGGTGTATTCCTGACACATTCACATTCACTCAAGGCTTAAGGATTTTGAGGACACTTGATTTCTGTGATCTTGAGAGTCTGAGTTAACATGCCTTAGTCATTAGGGTTTTTAAGCTTAATTATCCACACTTCCCTAGTTTGAAAGATTTGAGCGCTATATTACACTCTTCATCTCTACCTTCAAAAGAATATGATCAACAATTCATTTTTTCACAACTGCATGATTGATGAGATGAGTTATCACTTGAGGAACTATGACTAAAGATTTAAGTTTAGTCCCGATCTAATGATGCTCGAGGATGGGATAAAGTTAATGAAGGCTTCAAGAAACCTAAGTATCGGCAAAACTTTAGCCAGTATGTGAACAAGTTCACGTGCTATCTTTTGATATTTACCTATGTGCCAGGGTGTGATGAAACATAATTAAATTGTTGATCAGTGTGCGCCAACTTTTGGTAAAAGCAGTGGAGCTAGACAAACAAACGAAATAAAAGAATTGTCAAAGAAAAGATCTATCCTCCAAAGATAAATTATAAATGAGCTTCCACCAATGGCGAGCGCTCCCAAACATTTCAAAGTGTCCACTTGGACCAAGTGCTAATTAGGACCAAGCAGTCGGACTGACACCAAAAAAAGGGCTCTACATCGTAAATGCTACAAGTCTAGATGTCGATGGTATCTTAGATACTAAAAAATGACACACCATGGTGTACTCCCAGAAAAACAAGTGCAGGAGACTCCAACTCTCTTGACGGACACATTGATCAACAAGCTAAAAAACTACATGTGTTGAGTAAAAAGGCACTCAAGAGGCCCCTTGTTTAAATGTGAGGGAGAGAAAAATAGACACAATCCTATACCCTCCATCATCTGGTCCTCCATCTACACTTCAAGTCTGACAAACTAATGAAACAGTTGACTGCATCAAGAATAGACTTATTCCCTAGTGTTGATGATGATGTCTAGAGGAGAGTCTCTTGGACTGAAACTTCGAGTGATATCTCGACTCAACTCTCATGAATGCAGTACACTAATGTCATATCCTTATATCATATGTACAAAAAGAGAGTCTGATGGTTAGATAAGTTGGATTCCATCTGACTAGAGCATGGTTGAGCCCATAATTTTAGGATTACTAGGGTCTTCGAAAAATTGAGCCTTGAAATCTCCACATGCACAGTCAGGAATTAATCCGACTCCTTCAATCTTTAGATGCTCGAGGAGAGCATTGTTTAAGTATATGGGTATGACGAATCTCATACTCATCATGCTAAAAGTCCATTGTTTATCCCCTAGCTTAAAGAACCCAATAAAAACCTTATAATTCATTCATTTTATCTTGTATTACATTGTATATAATTTGTGTATAATTGACCTATAATAGTTTTTATTTACTCTGTAATTATTTTGTTATAAAAAACCCATAGAAATCAGGTTGGATAATTATCCATAATTTCCTAACCCTTAAAAGAACTAGGTGCTTTTAACCCTTAAAAATACCCCAAAAATACTTTTTGTACAAATGACCTCTTTTGACTTTTTGTCTAACATGAAACTTGTATCTCATCGATATCTACAACTTTCATATTTTGACTTTTTTTTCTAAATTTACCTCTAACTAATTCTTTTTTATTTTCTTTGATTTTTTATTTTCGAATTATCTGGTGTAGCCACGTGGTGCTCTCTAGGCCACCCACGTGGCTGCCTTCTCCTTCCGCCACCCGGCACCCTCCTGGGTCGTTTGATCTTCTCATTCCCGCATCCATCTCTGTCGTTCACCATTTACCCAAACCCTGCTGTTCGACCTCTAGATGTCATCATCGCCTCTCATTCGTGCGTTAACCACAATCGTATGATCTAAGCTCTGATCATATCTGAACCGCTCATTCACGCCTTATCCACAACCGCTCGATTCCACATCTAATCCTAAAACCACCATCTCTCCACGTCGCCCCTACTCTCACCACCCTTAGATCAAGCCCTTCACTTCATCAAGATCGTCCTTTAGCACTTTACTTTCCACTGTTGGATCAGATCTTCGGATCTGATCTTAACCCTCCAACAACTCATCCACCCGAGCCGTTGGATCTAGCAATCCAACGACTACTGCTCATCGTCCTCCTCCAGACCATCCGTTTCATCTCACCAATGCGCCATCCCCTTCCTATTTTGGAAGATGCCACAACCACTCCCTCTACATCCTAACAATTGCTCCACATAGCCCTATCCTCTGCCTCCCTCGTGTAACCTCCACGTCTCTCCTCCATTACTCCACCACCATTAAATCCTCATTCAAAACCCCCGACGACCTCCGGTAACGCCAAAGTCTCCACCTACAAATACCTCCACCCCACCGCCTGTCACCATCATCCACCATCCAAGGGTCTCCTCCCTTGCTTCCTCCATCCTTCGATGACAGCGGAGGGAGGCTTGTAGAGGCGATAATGGCCGCGACCACCCAGGTGAGATCCATGGTCAGCAGACCATGTTGCGGTGGCTCCACCTCGCTCGAGCACCGTGCCCTAGGCTGACCTCGATCGTTGAGACCTCAATCACTCGGGTGATCAATTAAGAAAAGAGACCACCAAATCAGAGAAAATCAATCAAAATCAAATAGCGGTCCTGCTATTATACTAACCTGGTATAGCGACCAGGGTCGAACACAAGGAGCACGTGATGGCCTTGCGGCCTACGAAGTAGTCAAAAAGAAATAAAATAAAAGAAAAGGTATTTTTGGTGGATTTTTGGCTTTTATAATTTTTTTGGATTTTTAATTAATTAAGAAAATAAGGAAAACAAAGAAACAAGCCAACACAACAATTTATTTAATGCATCAAAAATCAATCAAAAATTCAAATAAAAATGTTTTTGTGTATTTTATGATTTTTACTGTTTTTGGTTAATTTTTGGTATTTTTCTGATTTTTATTTAATTTTCTAAAAACTAAACAATGCAATAAATCAACAACAATGTCCAACCGAGCTTTAGGGACTTAGATAAAATATCTAAAAATCCCTAAAAAACTTGGAGGTAATTTTCCTGTATAGAAGAAAGAACAAGGAAAATTTAGGCACTAAAATATTGTTTTTGGATTTTTAAATTAATTTTTAGAATTTTTATGAGGTTTTTAGTGTTTTGTAATTTTTATGAGTTTTATATAATGAAAAATGACTAAAATTGGTCCGAAAATCAAACAAGCCAAAATACACAGTATCTAAGTTTTCTGTAATTTTTATAAGAGTTTTAATATTTTTTTGTGAATTTGTAAATCAAACAGTGAAGAAAAAGGCTGTTTTTGAATTTTTAAAATATAAAATAAAAGAAAAAATGTCTCCAAAAAATTCTAGAATATTTTACAACATGGCAGGAGCCATATGTCCAATTTTCATTGAATTTTGAGTTAATTTCCTATTTTATTAAAAACAAAAATCAAGCTACAGTGCACAGGGACCTAACTGCAAATATAATAAAGCCCTGGACCCCTTGGATAACAAGCCTGGAAAGTGTAGGGCAAGGAATGCAAAATACTGATGAATACTCATTCATCACTCTTTATTCTTATATTTTAGCTATAAAAACCTCTGCAAATGCATGTATATATTTGTAAATATAAATAATTACCAAAAGCATGCATGGTGTAAACAGTAATAATTAGCATGTTTTTGTGCAAAAATAAAAGAATAAAGATTAAAAAGAAAAAAGAGGAAATATTTAGTATAAATATTGAGCAACCTAATCCCAAGGGAGGGCTCAGCATGGGTCTGACTGCATAAAAGCCAAAGTAGAGGGAGATATGGGCTCATGTGTGTAAATATACCTGTAAATATAATAAAAATATTTTCCTCCAAAAAGAGACTAAAATGGGCTTGTAAATACTTGTATATATTTATAAGTATAAAATCAAGATAAAAATAAAAAAATCAAAAAGAAAATAAAAATAGATTACTTGTACATAGTCACCATGTACATAACTCATTTATCTATATTTATTTCACCTTATAAATAAATAAAGTTAATTTCCATAAATTTTATAAATATTCTATATTTTATGGTGGAAATAAATAAAATAAAAACAATTAAAACAAAAATAAAATAAAAAGAACAAAATTAAAAATCACATTGTAAATATACCATGTAGGTACATGTACATATGTATTTATTTGCCCCTTGTATATAAATAATAAAAATAAAATAAAAATATCCTTTTTTCCTAATTTTATTCTATAAATAAATAAAATATAAAATGGGAATTAAAAGGTACAAAAATAATAAATTAAAAATAAAAATTAAAGAGGCATATTGTGTAAATACCTATATATAGCATAAAGTGTAAATACTTTATTTTTATTTTGAAAAATTAATTAAAAATCATCAAAAAATAGGAAAAATTAAAACAAAAATATTTCATGTTTTGAGTTTTATTAATTCAGCCATTTCCTATTTTTAATTGATTTATAAATCTTTATGACGTGGCCGATTCTCATTGGTCCACGGGGGTTGTTGACCGCCCGATCAACTCCCCCTGTGGACCACTTCCCACGGGCTTTGGATGCCCGACCCGATTTCTCCTAATTCTAGCATCCAAACCCGATCATAGCACACCTGAACCCAGGGTCCTAATCACTCTCCTATGGTCCGGGACCCTCGCCCGATCTTCAGCCTAGGGATCCGTGCTCCATCAAGCCGGACCCGAGCCATTCTTCCCGGACCTTCCACCATATAAAGTCCCAGCTCCGCCACCTTTTGCTGCATCTTTGGCTCGTCATTTCTCCACCCAGTGACCTCCATCATCCTCGCGAGAGTGACAGCTCGCCCCGGTGATGTAGCAGCGAGGCAGAGGGTGCTTGAACCACTAATACGGTGAGCTAGCACCGCCGTGCTCCGCCCAGAGCAGGAGCTCGAGCCTCGGGCCACGACGACCCGCGAGGCAAGGACCAGAGCACCAGCAGCTCATCCCCAGTCGACTCGACCACCTAGTTAGCCCTATTTCCTTTTCCTTTGCGTTAATTTGTAGTTTCCCCCAATTTTTGCCGTCGATGTCCACCTCCGATTCCGGCCACATCCATCTTCGTATCGATCATCGGACCTTACCATCGCGTTCGCCTTCCTCCCGCGCACGTTCTACGCCCCCTCACTCAACCCAGCTCGCACAGGAGCTGGGGTTCGAACTCCTTCACCGTCGCTTCGCCGGAGTTCGCCCACACCACCGCACCGTCCACCTTCACCGCCGCTAACGGGGTCGAGGCACTTTGCCCTCGACCCACGAGTCTTCTGGTGCCCTTTTGCAGGTACAACGAGGACTGTCTGAGGTCCTCTAACTCGAGCCCAGGAGCCTCCCCTCCACCGGAGTCGACCGAGCTCCTCAGAGCTCTGTTGCTCCATCGGAGAGTGCCATTTGACGCGGGAGCCCACGACGAGCCTTCTCCGATCATCAGAGCCCCGCGAGGAGGACGGGAGTGCACGCAGCGGGCCGGCGAAGTTCGCCGGCCATCAGTTCATCCTCAATCCTTCTCTGCCGTCCGATGCTCCTCCTGCTCCAATTTTGATCGCCACCGTCCGCTTCAGGAGCCACCAGTAGCGTCAGATCCATCTGAGGAGCGATCTGGACCGTCGATGCCCGAGGTTTCGCCACAGCGACTCTCCTTCATTTGATCTTCCACGTGGAGGAGTTTTGTGTTGGGCGCCACCAGTCCCGCACCGTTCGATCCTCCACGTGGCTGCCATCCATCCCTCGGATATAATAATGGGGTAATTGTTCTTAGGCCCCTCTGTTTATTTTATTTCATGTTTAGTGTTGTAAATACCATAGTCAGTTGTTTTATTTTTAGTACTTTTGCACTTTAGACCTTATCTTTTCTATATTTGCATGTATACCCCTACCTGTAGTGTGTCACGTGCATCGACACGTCTGTTTTTGGGATATTTGCATACTTAGCCTTATAGTTCTGGGATGTTCATGAATGAATGAATATTTTTATATAATTGCATTTCTACCCCTGTGAGTGTGGAATTGGTGCATGTGCGTTTTATTTTTGGGTATTTTACAACAGGCCCCCTGTACTTTTAATACATGTTATTATTTAGTCCAGGGACCTTGTTTTTATTGCAATTAGGTCCCTGTATGCCCCAGATACGCGCCTCGAGCGTGACTTCTTGGGATTTTTGCATCGGACCCCCCAGAACTTTCATTATTTGCATACATGTCCCTGTGCACTATACCTAGGTTTTAATTTTGAATAAAATATCAAACTCACTCCAAATTCAATGAAAATTGGACACATGGCTCCTGCCATGTTGTAAAATTTTCTAGATTTTTTAGGGACATTTTTGGTTTTATTTGATATTTTTACAAATTCAAAAATTGCCTATTCCTTTTACTGTCTGATTTAAAAATTAACAAAAAATATAAAACCTCATCTTAAAATTATAAAAAAAATCATTACTATTTAGTTTATCTTGCTTGATTTTCTGACCAATTGTGGTCATTTTTCATCATATAAAACACATAAAAAATACAAAAACTAAAAACCTCATAAAAATCTGATAAATAATCTAAAAATCCAAAAATACTAATTCTGGTGCCTTAATTTTTCCTTAGACTTTTTAGTTTATAGGAAAATTACCTCTAGGAGCTAAATAGGCCCTTTTGCATTTTAAATTGGCCTTTTACTCCTGACTGGACAGTACCTTCATTTTCTTGCATTGTTTTATTTTTAGAAAATTAAATAAAAATCAGAAAATACCAAAAATTACTAAAACAGTAAAAAAACATAAAATACATAAAAACATTTTTATTTGAATTTTTGGTTGATTTGATGCATTAAATAAATTGTTGTGTTGGCTTATACTTTCTTGTTTCCTTTATTTTCTTAATTAATTAATAAAACCCAAAAAAACACTTTTCTTTTGTTTTATTTTATTTTTGACTACTTCGTAGGCCGCAAGGCCATCACGTGCTTCCTGAGTCCGACCCGGGTCGCTATACCAGCTAATCCAATAGCCAGGACCGCTATCGTGTTTCATTTGATTTTTGCTTGATTTGGTGGTCTGAACCTTAATTTTCTTAATTGAGCTGAGATTCTCATCGATCCGGGCCGCAACGACCCGAGTGATATTTTGACCTGATCCAGATTGATTGAATTTTTTGGCTCATCAAATACCCCCCGGGCCACGCACGATACATGTGACTCATGCCTGGGTGGACCTAATTGTCATTCCTATTAATAAAATACAAAGCATAACAAGCCAAAAACGCAGGGCCAATATTGCAAAAAAACCAAATATTCACGTGTCGACGCACGTGTTCACAACTGGCAGGGGTATAAATGCAAATCAGATAAACAATAGGGTCCTTAGTGCAATATTTACAAAAATAAGAAAACTAAACTATGTATTTACAGGACTAGAAACTAAATGCGAAAAGTAGAGGGGCCTAAGAGCTATTTACCCCTTATTAAATCTCGCCGCCTGGATGAGCGCCACGTCCAATGATCGGGACGGTGGAGAGGAGAGGGCGCGCAACAAAGCAGCCTTGGGCACAATCGAACGGCGGAGAGCCTCCCACGTGTAAGATCTAACGGTTGCGGTACACTGCAGGGAATCCCTCGTTGGATCGACGGCTAAGACGAGGGCACGTGGAAGATCGGACGGTGATCGCTCAAATGCGCCTCCGTATGATCGTGCGGTCTCGATCGATCCTCCTGAAGATCGGGCGGTGGCTGCTACTCCTCAAATCAAAGGCTGTAATTAAATCTGGAGCGAGGGATTTGATCGGACGGCAACTGGACGCTCTCCAAGAACTCGATGCCGGCAAGCTTGGCTGGGCCAATGCACGCGGGGAGACGTCCTCTGGATCTGCCGAGGCATGGAATAGATTCATCTCAATGGTCCGCAGTGCTGGTGAGCTCCGATAGGACCGAGAAGTCGGAGAGACTCCCGGCGGCGAGGAAGGACCTGGAGCTGCTGTGCTCGAGCCTTGGACCTCTAGATGAGGTCCTTACGACGATCTGACCTGCACAAGCAAAACACGGGGTCGAGGGCAAAACTGCCTCGACCCGTCAGAGCAAGCGGGATGTGAAGGATGAGGCGGTATGAGGTCGTCCGGCGAAGCGGTGGCGGAGGAGGACGACAACCCTGCTCCGGACGAGTCAGGGGGGATGGATGGTCGGGAGAAGGTGGAGAGGAGTCTGGTGAACGTGGAAGCGACGATCGGATGGGCGAATGGGTGATCGGAGTGAGCTGAATGGTCGACGACGGTAGCGGAGCAAATTGGGGGAAACCTAAAATTATGCTAAACTAAAGACTAACTAACCTAAAGGGTGGGTGCAGTCGACTGTGCTGGAGATCAGGGAGCTCCGGGGGTCATTGCCTCAAGGGGGCGTCATGTCCCGAGGCTTGGCGTTGCTCGTGGCGGTGCACGGTGGTGAAAGCTGCTGGATCAGTGGCTCCCGGCTTCCCGGGCCTCGCTGCTACTCCCACTCGCTCCGCTGTCACTCAGGCACGGTGGAGGAGGGTTCACAAGCGTCGAGGGGAGGTCCAAGATGGAAGAATGGGGTGGCGGAGCTCGGCACTTATATGGTGGAAGTCCGGAAGAATGGCTCGGGTCCGGCTCGATGGAGCACGGATCCCTATGATCAATGTCGGGCGAGGTTCCGGATGGATGGGAGAGTGATTAGGACCCTGGGTTTGGCGGAATGGTGGTCGGGTTTGGACGCCAAAATAGAGAAGTCGGATCGGGTATCCAAAACCCGGAGAGGTGGTCCACAGGGGGAGTTGACCGGGTGGTCAACATCCCGTGGACCAATGGGAGGCAACCATCTGGAAAAGATTAGAAAAATCAATTAAAAATAGTAAATGGCTGAATTATTGAAAACTTAAAAACATGAAATATTTTTGTTTAAATTTTGTCTATTTTTTGGTGATTTTTAATTAATTTTTCAAAATAAAAATAGGATATTTACACTTTATGCTTTACATAGGTATTTACATAATATGCCTTTTTAATTTTTGATTTTTTAATTTGTTATTTTTGTGCATTTTTATTCCCATTTTATATTTTATTTATTTATAGTATAAAACTAGGATAAAAGGGTATTTTTATTTTACTTTTATTATTTATATACAAGGGTGAAATAAATATATATATATACATCTATATACATGGTATATTTACAATGTATTTTTAGTTTTTAATTTGTTCTTTCATTTTGTTTTTGTTTTTGTTATTTTTATTTTATTTATTTACACCATAAGAGATAGAATATTTACAAAATTTTTGGAATTTAATTTTATTTATTTATAAGGTGAAATAAATTATAAGTGAGTGGACTATATACATGGTGAATATACACAAGTGGAGTGTTTTTGTTTTCTTTTTAATTTTTCTATTTTTGTTTTGATTTTTACAGGTTATAAATATATATACAATATATACAAACCACTTTTATTTTATTTTTAGAGGAAAATATATTTATTTTATTTATAGGTCTATTTACATATATGAGCCCCTATCTCCCTCTACTTTGGCTTTTATGCAGTCAGGCTCCATGCTGAGCCCCTCCCTTGGGATTAGGTCGCTCAATATTTATTCTAAATATTTCCCTCTTTTTCTTTTTGTTCTTTATTCTTTTATTTTAGCACAAAACATGCTAAATTATTAGTTTTTACACAATGCATGCCTATTGCTAATTATTTATATTTACACCTATCTACATGTATTTGCAAAGGTTTTTGTAGCTAAAATATAAGAATAAAGAGTGATGAATGAGTATTCATCACCCCCTATACTTAACTTTGCTAGTCCCTTAGCAAACACTTATTTGAAAAAGAAGTGAAAAAAGAAGAAATAAAAAGAAAAAGAGAAGAATGTACATGGATCAAGGTTGATTATTAAACTTGCCTTCATTTAAATTGAGGTATGGAGCACGATCAGATCTTTGGATTATTAATGTGTCAGAACCTTATTTAGGACTTAAGCTTAAAACTCAACAGCCTCTAAGTTCCACTAATCTATAATCAGACTCCTCAATAATCCCGGTCAGAACAAGTCACCAATCACAAACCCTGAAGACCATGAATCCTTTCCTTGTCCCGTGAATGTGAGGTATAAGCTCTCCACCTCAGAAATGGCAACTTGATAACCCTCCCCCAACAAGGTAACTCTATGGCCTCAATCTGGCCACTCTTTCCTCGAGGAGCGGGGTATTCCCCTTCTAAGTTCAAGTTCAACCGGCTCAAGAAGAGGGGAAGAAGAGAATGGGTCATGGCCAGTGTAGCCATGTACCCTTGGGAGCTTGACCAGTGTAGCCACGTCTCCCTACTGCAAGCTACATAAGGTGGGACATGAATCTCAAGCTTTGCTTATTGCACTATATATACATACTCCGGTGGGATTTATCATTTTCTATCAGACCCACCACTTTTTTGGAGTTATTTTCTTTTCACATATTTTTTTCAAGTGCATCTACACAACATATACAGGTGCAGCATATGTACAAGGAGTTTTTCCTCTTGAGCCAGTAGACTATCCCTCTTTTGAAGGCTTATTGCAACCCACAACTCCCGTCATTAGACCTCATGGCAACCAGACCAAGTTGAGACGCACTTCCTTCACTAAAAGAAGAAGAGAGGTTTCCGCCTAGAAGTACTACCCTCATATGCTACCCCAAGTCAAGGAAGACGCCTCCTCACCACCTCATCCGTAGAGAGCTCGGTGCTAAGTGCTGGTGTCCAAGTAAAGACCTTGTCTATATGAGTCATGTGTTGTTGTTAAGTGCTCTACTTAGGCTTATTGAGATGACATGTGATCATTGCCTAGTGGACTCAAAGAATTAAGTCACCATGGACCTGAAAAGCCTTAAACCTAAGCCTATAAGGTTCTCTTAGAAATTAGGTGGATTAAGATCTTAATCAGCTCCATTTTCTTAATTTGATTCCAGGCTAGTTTAAATGTCAACTATCATCCAGAAAAACTATATACATATGTACAAAGATGCTATCTACACAAATTTTTATAAACATGCAAAATTTTTGAAAAATGTTTTGAAATCATGAATGGATGAATGCATGAAGTGCAAGTTTTGCAAAAGTATTTACACACATTTACACAAGATTTTTGCAAAACTTTTGATTTTCAAAACATTTTGGAAAAATTTTTGTACCATATACATATCATAATACTATGATAAAATATTTACACAAACTATACACAAAAAGATTTTGAAAACATTTTTACAAAATAATTTGTACACTAGCTATTTATGTGCAAATAAAAGAATGTTTATGTACATGAAATTTTTTTTAATTTTTGTGATTTTTAGGGTTTTTACCATTTTATTTATTTACACACTCACACAAAGTACGAGTTATGGCTAAAGTATATATGAAATATATACACACCCCCTATACGTAGCTCGAACGATGTCCTCAGAGTCAAGAGCGACGAAGAAGACATAACTCGTGCTATGTATAGGAAGTGAAAAGGAAGGCTATATACAAAGAGGAATGAATGAATTAGAAAATCAAGAGGATCTCGGCTTTTCCCCCTATACTTAGGATCAAGTCATCCTAAGTGTAGCAGGCTGTACACTAAGGGAAACCGAGTGGAGAATGTACATGGTCTACCCCCCTATTACTTAGGGTGAAGTCTCCCTAAGTATAGGCAGCAAAACAGGGGTAGAAAGACATGAAGAAAATCACGAATATATACAAGAAGAAGGGGCATCACTCCCCCTATACTTTAAGGTGACAAACCTTAAGTATAGGCAACACAACAAAAGTGATGAAACAGAACGAAGAACAACCCGGTGTTTTCACCCCCCTATACTTAGGATGAGCAATATCCTAAAGTATAGCAAAGATATTCCTAAGTGAGACCTGGGGTGAAAAATAAGAACGGAAGAAAGAAAGCTCAAAGCAAGACGAAACACGTATATACAAAAGAGTACAATGTTGAGGTGCCTCTCAACAAGCGCTAGATTTTATGCCCCTAGCTGGGCGCAAAGGCTAGGACAATGCAGTATCAAGGTTCAGGACGGCATCGGTAAGGCGAATGCCGTACTGTCGTCGTAGTCTCGGTATGAGAACAGCGACGAGCTCAACAGTGTAAAGTAAGACACCCAGGTATGCAATCAAGCGGGTGTCTGCTACCGGCCAAAGATATGAAAGTATGTGATCGGGATCCGGTAGCACAAAAGAAATCAACGGCTCTGGATCAGACTGGAGTGAGAGTATAGAGCTGAAGAAATCAAACGTGGAGAAGGATGGATCAGTCATGGAATCCTCCACGTCAATCAGTGTCTCAAAAAGGTATGTATAGTCAAGATCAGGAGACTCTCTAAGAAGACTGATATCTGATGCGTGAAATAGAATCAGATCAGACAAAACATCGAATATCTCCAGAATGGGCTCATCCTCGCGAGGGTCGTCGAGGTGAGAAAACTCAAAATCAGAAGGATCTAAAGACTCCGTTTCGTGTTCCGCCAGATCAGAAACACTCTCAGCAGGTGAAACCGAGTACTCGTCGAGTGCGGCATCCTCCCGCAGATAACCCTCGGGGAGAGATACGAGATCAGAAGTGACAAGAAGAGGATCAGGATCTAGATGGGCATCTGCACTGCTATCAAGTATCCACTCGGTGCACCAGGCTGCATCATCATCGAAAGTGTAGGCCTCGACAATCTGGAAGCAGGAGAAGGTACTAGTCAAAACCGCGGAAGCTGGCAAAGTGTCTGCGACTGATCCTCGCTCTGTGGCTATGCTAGCTGCCAGCTGGTCCTTAGCAAGTATATCTGTCTCGTAAGAGTGGAGGACAAAAGGCTCGAAGACGGGACTCTCTGTGTCTGTACTCTCAAAGTGGTGTCCCTCATCGAGCTGTGGCTGCTGGGCTAAGTCCTGGTAGCTGTCTGCATCCAAGAAGTGTCTCTGCAGAAAGGAGACTGACTCTTCCGGGACTGGAAACTGAAGTAGCTGAGTCAATGGCTGCAAAAGCGGGGACTCCTCGGATTCCTGGAGTATCAGAAGATCTGATATCCAAGACTCGTCGACTGAAAATTCTGGGCCTGCCTCGAATTCCAGCTGGGAAACCAACGAGAACTCGAGTAGACTCTGGGTCCGAACCTCTGCTATCATAATCATCTCCTCTGTCAGTGGTGATGTCTGCTCCAAGTCCTCGGGCTGGTGTGTAAAAGCTGACTCATCATGTAAAGTGACACACCGCACTGGTACTGCATCGTCCGCATGTGTTGTTCCGGCCAAGGCATCTCGTGAAGAAGAACTTTGTGAAAGTAGGCTCGAGATGGTATCGAGTAAGTGAATGTCGGAACTGCGATGTGAACCGCCACATGTGGTAATCACCAGTGCAAGCTGCTCTGCGGTCATCCCCCGCATGGAGATCTCTATCAAGTCTGTCAGTGGAAGTCCGTGCTCAGGAAATCTCCTCAAGAGGTCAAGAAACCTCGGCCATGCCTCGTGCAATGGCCCCTGGACGACCTGATCACTCGGGTAAAAGGTAATCAAGGGTCGTTGCAACCCAAGCAATCAGGCGTGGTCAATCGAGAAAAAGAGACCACTAAATCAAGCAAAATCAATCAAAATCAAATAGCGGTCCTGCTATTATTTTAACCCGGTATAGCGACCAAGGTCGAACACAAGGAGCACGTGATGGCCTTACGGCCTACGAAGTAGTCTAAAAATAAAATAAAACAAAATCAAAATGTTTTTAGTGGATTTTCAATTTTTATAATTTTTTCTTGGATTTTTAATTAATTAAGAAAATAGAAAAAGCAAGGAAACAAGCCAACACAACTATTTATTTAATGCATCAAAGTCACTCAAAAATTCAAATAAAATATTTTTATACTTTTTATGATTTTTACTATTTTTAGTGAATTTTTGGTATTTTTCTGATTTTTATTTAATTTTCTAAAAATAAAACAGTGCAAGAAAATAACAACAATGTCCAGCCAAGCTTGAGGGACTTAGATAAAATATCTAAAAATCCCCAAAAAGCTTGGAGGTAATTTTCCTGTATAGTACACTACAAAGAAAATTTAGCCACTGGATTTATGATTTTTGGGTTTTTAAATTAATTATTAGAATTTTTATAGGTTTTTAGGTGTTTTTCAATTTTTATGCGTTTTATGAAATGAAAAATGACCAAAATTGGTCAGAAAATCAAACACAACAAAAGAAATGGTAGTTAATTTTTTTTATAATTTTTAGATGAGTTTTACTATTTTTTGTGATTTTTTAAATCAAACAGTAACAAAAAAGGATGTTTTTGATTTTTTAAAATATCAAATAACAACAAAAATGTCTCCAAAAATTCCAGAAAATTTTACAACATGGCAGGAGCCATGTGTCCAATTTTCATTGAATTTGGAGTAAGTTTGATATTTTATTCAAAAATAAAACCTAGGTACAGTGCACAGGGACCTGTACGTAAATATCCAAAGTTCTGGCAGGTCCGGTGCAAAAATCCCAAGAAATCACGCGCGAAGCACGTGTCTGGGGCACTCAGGGACCTATTTGCAAACAAAATAAGGTTTTGGGACTATTTGGTAACAGGTACCAAAAGTACGAGGACCTTCCTGTAAATTACCCACAAATAAAACGCACATGCGCCAATTCCACACTCACAGGGGTAGAAATGCAATTATCCAAAAATATTCATTCATTTCATAACAATCCAGAACTACAGGGTTACACATGCAAATTACCCAACAAAGCACGTGTCGATGCACGTGCTACACTACAAATAGGGGCATATATGCAAATAAAGAAACAGACAGGGTCCAAAGTGCAAATGGACCAACGTAAATAAAATCCTAAAAATATTTACAGGACTGAAACGAAACAAAACAAAAGATAAGGGCCTAAGGGAAAATTACCCTTTATTAAAGCGGCCGACGGATGGACACCACGTGTGCTGATGGACGACTAGGAATGGGTGGCGCCCAATAAAGGAAGCCTTCGTCTGATGAGCGGCTGGGGTGTCTCGACGTGGAGGATCGGTCGGCTGGGAAGCGACGTGGTCCGCCCTCGCTGATCGAACGGTCTCGATCAACCCTCCAAGGATCGACGGTGATGGCTGTTCCTTGAATGGACGGTGGAGATCAAATCTGGAGCTGGAGGTGCATCAGACGGCTCTGAAGGGTGGAGGACGAACTGGGTGCCGGCGAACTTCGCCGGGGCTGGGTGTGCTCGATCGTCCTCCTCGCGGCCCGCTGAAGATCGGAGAAGAAAGCTGCGGGCCCTCCGCGTCGAATGGTGGCCTCCGATGACTCAATGGAGCTCCGAGGAGCTCTGGAGAGTCGGGCGGAGGCGAAGCTGCTGGACCAGATGGTCCAAGCCCTCAGATGGGCTCGGATGTGCCTGCAAAGAGCGCCAGCAAACTCGCGGGTCGAGGGCAAAGTGCCTCGACCCCGTTAGTCGTGGTGATAGTGAACGGTGAGGCGTGGTGGTCGAGCTCCGGCGAGGGGTGGACGGAGGAGCTCGAAACCCCAGCTCCTGTGCGAGCTGGGTTGAATGGAGGGGCGCAGAACGTGTGCGGGAGGAAGACGAATGCGATGGTGAGGTCTGATGATCGAATGGAAGGTGGGTGTGGTCTGAATCGGAAGGGGACGACGACGACGAGATTTGGGGGTAAATCAAAATCAAAGAAAAGGGGAAAGAATCTAAGATACCTGGGTGGTCGAGTCGGCTGGGGACGAGCTTAGGCAGCTCTGGGTCCTTGCCTCACGGGACGTCGTGGCCCGAGGCTCTGGCGCTACCTCCTGGCGGCGCTCGGCGGCGGAAGCTCACCGGATCGATGTCTCCTTGCTCCCTCCTCGCTGCAACACTCTCTGGAGCGAGCTGTCACTCTCGCCAAGACAGTGGAGGACACTGGGTGGTGAACAAATGAGCCAAAGATGAGAAATGAGGTGGCGGAGCTCAGGCTTTATATGGTGGAAGGTCCGGTAAGATTCGATCGGGTAGGGCAGCATGAAGCGCGTATCTCGAGGCGGGCACCCCGGCGAGGGTGTCGGATGTGTCGTGAGTGAAACGTCCCTGTGGTTTAGGTGCGAGGTGATCGGGTTTAGGCGCTAAAATAAGGAGAAGTCGGGTCGCTCGCCTAATACCCGTGGGAGGTGGTCCTGGGGGGGAGTTGATCGGGCGGTCAACAACCCCCGTGGACCAATGGGGAACGACCATTTGGAAAAGATTTGAAAAATCAATTAAAAATAGTAAATGGCCGATTTATTAAAAAGTCAAAACATGAAATATTTTTGTTTTATTTTTTCCTATTTTTTGTGATTTTTAATTAATTTTTAAAAATAAAAATAAGGTATTTACACTTTATGCTATATATAGGTATATGTACAATATGTCTTTTTAATTTTTGATTTTTTTAATTTGTTATTTTTGTGCATTTTTATTCCCATTTTATATTTTATTTATTTATATCATAAAATTAGGAATAAAAGGACATTTTTATTTTATTTTTATTATTTATATACAAGGGGTAAATAAATACATATATACATTTATATACATGGTATATTTACAATGTATTTTTGGGTTTTTAATTTTGTTCTTTTTATTTTGTTTTTGTTTTAATTGTTTTTATTTTATTTATTTACATCATAAAAGATAAAATATTTTCAAAATTTTTGGAAATTAATTTTGTTTATTTATAAGGCTAAATAAATATAGGTGAGTGCATGTATGTGATGAATATACACAAGGTGAATGTTTTTGTTTCTTTTTAATTTTTTTCTATTTTTGTTTTAATTTTTATAGTTATAAATATATATACAATATATACAAGCTATTTTTTTAGAGGAAAATATTTTTATTATATTTACAAATATATTTACACATATGAGCCCCTATCTCCCTCTACTTTGGCTTTTATGCGGTCAGGCCCATGCTGAGCTCTCCCTTGGGTTAGGTTGCTCAATATTTATTCTAAATATTTCCCTCTTTTTCTTTTTAATCTTTATTCTTTTATTTTTGCACAAAAACATGCTTATTATTACTTTTTACACCATGCATGCTTTTGGTAATTATTTATATTTACAACTATATACATGCATTTGCAAAGGTTTTTGTAGCTAAAATATAAGAATAAAGAGTGATGAATGAGTATTCATCACCCCCTATACTTAACTTTGCTAGTCCCTTAGCAAACACTTATTTGAAAAAGAAGTGAAAAAGAAGAAAGAAAAAGAAAAAGAGAAGAATGTACATGGATCAAGGTTGATTATTAAACTTGCTTTCATTAAATTGAGGTATGGAGCTCGATCAGATCTTTGGATTATTAATGTGTCGGAACCTTATTTGGACTTAAGCTTAAAACTTAACAGCCTCTAAGTTCCACTAATCTATCATCAGGACTCCTCAATAATCTTGATACGAACAAGTCATCAAACACAAATCCTGAAGACCATGAATCTTTCCTTGTCCTGTGAACGTGAGGTATAAGCTCTCCACCTCAAAAATGGCAACTTGACAACCCTCCTTAACAAGGTAACTCTATGACCTCAATCTGGCTACTCTTTCCTCGAGGAGCGGGGTATTCCCTTCTAAGTTCAAGTTCAACCGGCTCAAGAAGAGGGGGAAGAAGAGAATGGACCATGGCCAGTGTAGCCATGTATCCGTGGGAGCTTGACCAGTGTAGCCCAGTCTCCCTGCTGCAAGCTACATAAGGTGGGACATGAATCTCAAGCTTTGCTTATTGCACTCTATATACATACTCCGGTGGGATTATCATTTTCTATCAGACCCACCACTTTTTTGGAGTTATTTTCTTTTTGCATTTTTTTAAGTGCATCTATACAACATATACATGTGCAACATATATACACGGAGTTTTTCCTCTTGAGCCAGTAGACCATCCCTCTTTTGAAGCTTTATTGCAACCCACAACTCCCGTCGTTAGACCTCATGGCAACCTGACCAAGTTGAGACGCACTTCCTTCACTAAAAGAAGAAGAGAGGTTCCGCCTAGAAGTACTACCCTCATATGCTACCCTAAGTCAAGGAAGAGTGCCTCCTCACCACCTCATCCGTAGAGAGCTCGGTGCTAAGTGCTGGTGTCCAAGTAAAGCCATTGTCCCTATGAGTCATGTGTTGTTGTTAAGTGCTCTACTTAGGCTCATTGACATGATATGTGATCATAGCCTAGTGGACTCAAAGAATTAAGTCACCATGGACCTGAAAAGCCTTAAACCTAAGCCCTATAAGGTTCCTCTTATAAATTAGGTGGATTAAGATCTTAATCAAGCTCCATTTCTCAATTTGATTTCAGGCTAGTTTAAATATCAACTATCATCCAGAAAAACTATATACATATGTACAAAAGATGCTATTTACACAAATTTTTACAAGCGTGCAAAATTTTTGAAAAATGTTTTGAAATCATGAATGGATGATGCATGAAGTGCAAGTTTTGCAAAAGGTATTTACACACATTTACACAAGATTTTTGCAAACTTTTGATTTTCAAAACATTTTGGAAAAATTTTGTACTATATACATAATTTTGATAAGAAAATATTTATAGAAGCTTTACACAAAAGATTTTTGAAAACATTTTTACAAAAATAATTTGTACACTAGCTATTTATGTGCAAATAAAAGAATGTTTATGTACATGAAATTTTTTAATTTTTTGATTTTAGGGTTTTTAGCCATTTTATTTATTGACACACTCACACAAAGTACGACTTATGGCTAAAGTATATATGAAATATATACACACACCCCTTATACTTAGCTCGAACGATGTCCTCAGAGTCAAGAGCGATGAAGAAGACATAACTCGTGCTAGGTATAGGGAAGTGAAAAGGAAGGCTATATACAAAGACAAATGAATGAAATAGAAGATCAAGAAGATCTCGGGTCTTCCCCCTATACTTAGGATCAAATAATCCTAAGTATAGCAGGCTGTACACGAAGGGAAAACCGAGTGGAGAATGTACAGGGTCTACCCCCCCTATACTTAGGGTAAAATATCCCTAAGTATAGGCAGCAAAAACAGGGGTAGAAAGAAACAAAAGAAATACCCAAAGGTCTCACATCCCCCCTATACTTAGGGTAAAGTGCACCCTAAGTATAGCATAATCAAAGATGGCAAACGGAATGTGATACTAAAGAATGTAGTGATATAGACATCTGGATCTATACAAGGCGGAAGATCAGTGAAAATCAGGCATGAGATGCATTAGATGTGAGTCAAAGACCACATCTCACGCAAAAGAATAGGGGCAACATCAACGACCCGCAGCTCATGATCTAGAAATGGCTTGAGCCGCTGGCCGTTCACTCGAAAGGTACTCTCAGAAGACAACTCGGATATATCAATGCTACCGTTGTCGTGTACCTTTCTCACCAAGTAGGGTCCCTTCCACTTGCTCTGTAGCTTCCCTGGAAATAAACGAAGCCTAGCATCAAACAGCCATACTCTCTGTCCAGGCTCAAAATGCTTGTGGCTGATATGAGAATCATGCCACTCCTTCACTCTCTCCTTATACTGTAGGCTGTTTGAGAAGGCGGTATCTCTCAACTCCTCCAGGGCTGCTAACTCTGCCCTCCTCTGGTCTCCTACACCATCTGGATCCATAAGTATCTCAGTGATTGCCCAAAGTGACCTGTGTCTCAGCTCAACAGGCAAATGGCACGGCTTTCCATATACGAGGCGAAAGGGAGATGTGCCCAAAGGTGTCTTGAAAGACGTCCTATATGCCCACAAGACCGAGTTCAAAAGCTATGACCAATCCTTTCGGTCTAGGCGGACAACTTTCTACAATATAGTCTTGATCTCCCTATTCGACACCTCGGCTAGACCATTCGTTTGTGGATGGTAAGGTGTAGCAACACGATGGTCTATACCGAACTCGCTAGCAAGGGCCTTCACCTGGTCGTTGATGAAATGAGACCCCCCATCTGAAATCAATACTCGAGGTACCCCGAACCGCGTGATGATGTGCTTCCTCAAGAATCTGCAAACTGTCCTCGCATCAGCGGCTCGGGCGGGGATAGCCTCAACCCAACGACTAACATAGTCAACGGCCAACAGAATGTACTCAAATCCCTGACTCTTAGGGAATGGACCCATGAAATCGATTCCCCATGCGTCAAAAACCTCACAGAAGTGAATGGGATGCATCGACATCATGTCACGCTGTCCACAAGTGCCCATCCTCTGACAGTCAATACACCTCTTCACGAACTCATCAGAGTCCTTGAAGAGGGTAGGCCACCACAAGTCGTATTGGAGCACTTTCTATGCCGTTCTCCTCCCAGAATGATGTCCTCCTGCCTCAAGCTTGTGGCAGTAAGTGAGGACGCTATGGTGCTCCTCCTGAGGAATGCACTGACGCCAGACGCTATCCCCTTCTTCGTGGTAAAGGATGGGATCCTCCCAGTGGTAGGACTTGGCCTTCGCAAGGAAGGTCTCAAGCCTCTGCCTGGGCCAATCTTGTGGGACTTTCCCAGCAACGAGAAAGTTCACAATATCGGCATACCACAGGAGTGAGGCGATAGCAAGGATCGCCTCATCTGGGAAGGTCTCACAAATGGGATCAATATGCTCGGACTCCTCAGGCTGCTCTAAACGGGAGATATGATCCGCCACCACATTCTTGACTCCAGGCTTATCCTTAATCTCAATGTCGAACTCCTGGAGTAGAAGGATCCATCTAGTCAGTCTGGCTTTGGCATCCTTCTTTGCCATGAGGTATCGGATGGCAGTGTGATCAGCGTACAAGGTCACTCTAGATCCAATGATATAAAATCTGAACTTATCTAGGGCGAATACTACGGCTAGCATCTCCTTCTCTGTGACTGTATAATTCCGCTGCGCGGAATCCAATGTGCGGCTAGCGTAGTGGATAGCAAAGGGGACTCCATCCCTCCTCTGTCCCAGCACGGCCCCCACGGCAAAATCGGAGGCATCCGTCATGATCTCGAATGGGAGAGACCAATCAGGCGGCTGAAGAACAGGAGCCTCTATGACACACTGCTTGAGAGTCTCGAAGGACGAAAGACACTTGTCATCGACAAGAAACTCGGTGTCTTTCGTCAAGAGGTCAGTCAACGGCTGGGCAATCCTGCTGAAATCATGAATAAATCGTCGGTAGAAACGACGTGCCCCAGGAATGACTGTAGCTACCTCAAATTGGACGGCGGTGCGAGTTTTCTAATGACATCTACCTTGGCCGGATCAACCTCCATGCCCCTGTTGGAGATGATATGGCCAAGCACCGTCCCTTGAGTCACCATGAAGTGACTCTTCTCCCAAGATAGCACCAAGTGAACCTCTATACATCGCTGGAGTACTCGATCTAGGCAATCATGATAGGAGTCGAATCCGTCACCGTAAACCGAGAAATCATCCATGAAGACCTCCAAACACTCCCCTACCATGTCCGAAAAGATCGACAGCATGCATCTCTGAAAAGTCGCAGGGGCATTGCATAGCCCAAATGGCATGCGTCGAAAGTTGTATGTGCCGAAGGGACAGGTAAAGGTGGTCTTCTCCTGGTCCTCAGGAGCGATGGCCACCTGGTTGTAGCCCGAGTACCCATCTAGGAAACAATAATGGCTCTTCCCTACCAGTCTCTCAATGATCTGGTCAATAAAAGGCAGGGGGAAATGATCCTTCTTGGTGGCCTGGTTGAGTCTCCTGTAGTCAACGCAAACCCGCCAAGAAGTGGGTACTCGTGTAGCAATCTCCTCTCCCGACTCACTGATCACAGTCGTGATGCCCGTCTTCTTGGGCACCACATGTAAGGGGCTGACCCACTTGGAGTCGGAAATGGGATAAATAAAATCTGCGCTCCACCATTTCGAGATTTCCTTCATGACGACCTCTCTCAAATTGGGGTTCAGTCGCCGCTGGAACTCACGCGATGGCTTCATCCCATCCTCGAGATAGATATGGTGGGAGCACCGTGATGGACTAATCCCATGGAGATCTGCTACGCTCCATCCGATTGCCTTGCGGTTCTTTTCAAGAACCCCCATCAAACGGGATTCTTGCTCTCCAGTCAGATCGGCGGAGATGTTGACTGGGTACATCTCAGGCTCGCCCGCAAGGAATCGATACTTCAACGAAGTAGGGAGCGGCTTCAGCTCTGGACAGCTGGGTGTTGGTGGATCTGGCTTCAAAAGAAGCCACGTGTATGCTGCCAAATCTGCCTGGGAGAATGAGAACGAACTCTCACAAACTGGATCTGAAGAAGGCTGCTCAACTGAACTGTCTCTGATCTGCTCAGCATCTACCTCCTCCTCAGCTGTAGGCTCTGTGGATCTTAGGTCTGGAATGTGATCCTCGTAATCTGCCCAATCAGACTCTGAATCCGAGGGATATGCATCACAAAAGGTGGCATCAACACCACTGTCACACAAGGTGGCCTCAGTACCACCATCATCACTAAACTCTGTGTCGCGGTCGAGAACCGGCTCTGCTGCCACTTAAGTGTCCTGAACCAGGAATGTGCTCTCCAAGCTCTCCTCTGCTGTCATCTCAGCATCAGCGGTGTCTAAAAATGAGAGGATGGCCTGTGCTGCGGGGTCTGCCCATGCTGCCTCATCGTCTGTGATCACAAAGTCACAGTCCTGGTGGATGTCTAGCCCGGCATCTGTCAGCTGCTCTATATCTGTACTGGTCTCTGAGCATGATCTATCTCTGGCTCTGCTGTCCTCGATCGTCTGTATTTATACACTTTCGCCCTCGATGCGAAAGTATACCTTCCCGCTATCATGGTCAGTCACCTCCTTGGCTGTGGCCAAGAACGGACGACCGAGAATGATGGGGGTATCGGTCACTGAATCAGGGATCTCCATGTCCAACACTACGAAGTCCACGGGGAATTGCAGGCCCTGAATAGTGACGACAACGTCTCGCAACAACCCCTTCGGCCTCTTGACAGATCGATCAGCAAACTGAAGGACGGTCCTGCTCTGTCTAAGAGTGCCCAACTCAAAGCGGTCGAGAAGGGCTGCCGGAAGGAGTTTGATAGACGATCCGCTATCTAATAGAGTCCGGTCGAACCTCTGCTCTCTAATGTGACATCTGACATAAGGGGCTCCTGAATCTGGCCTCTTGGCCGACAGACGGTTCTGGATCGCGAAGCACGTGGCTTTCGTCAGCACATGAATCTCTGAGTGGTGGTTCCTCCTCCTCCTCCTCCTCCTCCTGACTGTAGTCCTGTCTCTCAACGAATGCTGAAGAAGGGGGATGTGCTGCAAAGCCTCCTGAAGAGTTAGCTGGATGTGGAATCTATCAATCATGTTCTGGCTGAACTCCTCCTGCTCTCTTTTTTTTGTATTTTCTTTTTTCATCCCCTTCCCCATCTGAAGGGCTCTAGGGAAGGGGATCACTGGGTCCTTCTCAGATGAAGGACTAGGAATAGGTCTAGACGGCTCGACGGCCGGATCCATACGTACATCAAGCACCACAGTAGGACCGGAATAAACTAAACCTTTTCCTTTATTCACCACATGGTTCTGAGATACATCAGATGAAGGAAAAACAATAGATCTCTCTACATGAATACGGGTGGCCTCAGTACCACCACTGGCAGGATCAACTGGACGTCTCACGACCTCAGTACCGCGTGCTGGCTCGGCATCAAGGGTGGCATCAGGACCACCTCCTCGAACTGTGAAGTGGCGGCCTCAGCACCGCCTGTAGAATCAGCATCCCTGGTGGCATCACTACCACCGTCATCATCTCGAACGGCCTCAGTACCGCTCTCCTCCTCCTCATCCGGCACTCTGGGTGTATCCTCATGACGTCGCTCAGACGAGGCGCCGCCTGCTGGTGTCCTACCGCTCCTAAGTGTGACAAAATCAGCATCAAAAAGGTCTGAAGACATGTCATCAAATGGATCAGTAGGAGTGGCATACTCAGTGTAAGCTACCTGCTCAGACTTCCGCTTCAGGCTGTTGGGGTTCGGCTCGATCTGGGAAGGGATAGCAGCCTTCCCTCTCACAATGTCCCGCATCTCCTGGCGGAACTCGTCCATCTCCCATCTGAAAGTAGCCTGCTGGTCCGTGAGGAGGCGGGCTATGTCGTCCAAGGCAGGGCTCTCATAAGGTGGACCATGAGAGCCCGACGGGTAGCCTCTCTGGTAATGAGGCTGCTGGAACTGGTGCTGCTGCTGGTGAGAGGGGTAAGTGGGTGGATGCTGCTGCTGATGAGGATGCTGCTGATGCCTCCAAGACTGTCCCTGGTGATAGGGACGAGGAACGTAGGATGACTGCTGCTGCTGTGGTGGGTGCATGATGAATCTCGTATTCATCATGCTAAAAACTCTCTATTAAAACCCCTGTCTTAATGAATCCAATAAAATCACCTCTAATTCTTTGATTTTATCTTGTACTATATTGTGTATAATTACCATTAATTTATTGTATTTAATTTGCCTTATTTTTCTTGTAATTATTTTATCACTCAAAACCCCCTAAAAATTAGGTAGATAAGTTGTCTATAATTCACTGACCCTTAAAAAGATAAAAAAATACAAAAAAATCTGAAAACCACAAACTTGGTGTTTTTATCCCCTTAAAAACACCCCCCAAAAATAGCTTTTGCACAGATGACCTCTTTTGGCTTTTTGCCCAACATGAAAGTTGTAGATCTCATCGAGACGAGCAACTTTTATGTTTTGACTTTTTCCAGATTCGGCCTCTAACTATTTCTTTTATATTATTCTTTGTATTTTCATTTGAATTATTCTGATTGGGCCATGTGGCACCCCCTCAGCCCGCCCATGTGGCCCGCTTCCCTTGCTGCCATTTGGTGCGCTTCCAAGGCCGTTGGATCTGCTTCAATCGCGTCTATCTCAGCCCTCCAAACCCGCTTCATCCCTCAGCCGCCCGATCGTCCTCTAGATCAGATCCACGCCGTTCACCAGCGCCTAAACATCAACCGTCTGATCTCCAATTCATCCAATGCTCCTCCTCGCGCCACGTCTCCCCCCTCTACATCCGCACGATTTCACTTTCATCCTACGATGGCCAACGCTCCACGTCCCCCTTCAAACCCACACCGTTGGATCTTCCTTACTTTTCATCAAGGCCGTCCCCTCGCGCCCTTCACCCTCCGTAGGATCAGATCGTATAATCTGATCACGACCCTCCGTCCGCGCCATCATCCTAACCGTTGGATCACTAGATCCAACGGTTAACCAGTCATCCCCTACCACCAGACGCCCCCTTACCCAGCCGTTACATCACGTGAAACCCCCGCCCCCTTCCTATTTTGGAAGGTGACTCCTGCCACCTCTCCTCCTCAAAACGCCACCCCATGTAGCCCGTTGAACCACCATCCTCGCGTAACCTCTAAACCTCCGTGCCATTACACCCAACCATCATTATCTCCATTCGAAAACGCCTTCTTCCCTCTGTAACGTCAGCCTCCGCCTCCTATAAATCTCCTTCTTCCGCCACCGTCATTGGCCATCCACCATCTACGGGAGTCTGACCTAGCTTCATCCGCCTCCGGTGACAGCGGAGGACGGTCTATTCGAGGCGATCATGGCCAGACCTCCCCGGTGTGATCCGTGGCCTCCAGCCACGTAGCGGTCGCTCTTATGCACCGTCGAGCACCAGGGAGAGGTCGGCCCTGTCGTGCGACGACCAGGGTTTCATCTGAAGCCCAGCCCAGGCCTTTCCCCTCCGCCATCACCTCGCTCCGGCGAGGTGACTTTTGTTCCCTTTTCTCGTAATTTTCCCGACTCTACAACTCACGACCACCTTCATCCGATCTACCTGCCATCTTCGCTCGACCACCCCGATCCTCGCCGACCCCATTTCCCTTCTCCAGGACCTCCCCTCACTCCGACCCACTCCCTCACCGGTCTGCCAGAGAAGGAACCTCTGTCCTCCGCCTTCTTCGCCGCACATAGGGCATCACTTCATCCATCTCGCACTAGCACTTCACCTCACGCTTCGGCTATGTGCTTCTAACCATTGCAGGCACAAACATCTTCACTGGTCGGACGTAGCACCTGAGCTTCAACTCCGCTCTCCGCCGCAGGTGCAGCTCCACCGTTCAGCCGTTCAAGACATCCCTGGAGCTTCGCCAGCTCTCCAGCTTCGTCGCGGACCTCTCAGCTCCATGGCCTGACCTTCAGGCAAGCGCTGGGAGCGCGGAGGAGCTATGACATGGTCACTGGAGCCCCGCCTCCTCCGGTGGCCCTCGGGGGAAGAGGAATGCACAACTACCGTCCGATCACCAGGATCGGACGGCCAAGATGGAACCACGTGGAGTCCCGAGCCTCGAACCAGACCTACAGGCTCGGGCGGAGATGGACCTCACCCTGACCCTCCAGATGAGGCCACGTGGCCCGAACCGCAGGACTCCTCCCGAGCCTGGCCCCTCGCGTGCGTAGCATGTGAGGTGCTGGGTAAATTGCAAGAACGACCTCGAAAGAATTGATATTTCCACTTTGGTCCCCAGGCACGTGCCTCACGTGCGTGCCTGGGTAAATTTCAGGGAGACCCTCCAGGTTTTGAATAATTACAAAAAGGTCCCTGTGCGCAAATGGGAAAATTTCAACTGGGCCCAGGCGGTTTTCTTTATTTGCATTTAGATCCCTCCAGGGACCTAAATGCAATATTTATCCCTTTATTTTATTGCATTTTTATTACAATTATGCCCTTGCATTGTTTTTAGCATAACTTGAGCATCGTAGGTCCAAATTGCATGATTTTAGTGTCGTTTTGATCCTTATTTTGTCCTCTACATTCTAGCATATCTATTTGTTCCATTTGGCACTGTTTTAATTTAAGTAATTTTTTATGTGAAAAACGGGACCATGCTTTACTTGTCTTGCTGGATTTGACGACCGATTTTTAATGATGTGTTCAAATGGGCCCTAATTTAATTTTATATCACGTTGCTCTCATTTTAGGGTATAATTGTAGCATTTGATTCATCATGCATATTCCTTTGCATTATTTGCCCATGCATCACTTTAACTTGCATAAAAACAAAATAAAAAATGCATATATCATAGCATCGCTTTGCATTGCCTTGTAAATTGCATATGGACCTGAAATTGAGATTAAATCACATTGAACTTCATGAATCAAAATTCAATACTCAAATTAGGCCGCTGTATCCCTATGTTCGACCTTGGTACACTTGCCAAGTATAAATATTCCACAGCATTCAAAGTCTGTGGTTTTTGATGAACAAAATTCACCTCCTGTACTACATCATTATTCATCAGTATTATCGAGGCGAATTTTTACGTCCATCAAATGGCGCCGTTGCCGGGGATACGGCTTTGCTTAATTTTTGGATTTTGATTTATTTCAAAAATTTTTTAGGTCCTCATTTCATGCATCATTTCTTGCTGATTTAATTTCTTTGAGTTTCTCACTTTTTCTTTTGTGGCAGGGCCCATGAAAATCGGGGACGCCTGATCGTCATGGAGGCGCGAAGTCGGGAGCTTCAGCTGAAGAGGCCGCAAAAGAAGCCTTGAAGAAATTCTAGGATTTTTTTTATCAGTCAACTTGCATTGCATGTTGTAAAAAAAACACTGCATCTGCATATTTATTTTCAGTCTTGCATATTGTACACAAAAAAATAAAAAAAATCCCCCCCACACACACTTACACTGCACATATTCACCCCCACTCTCCCCCTGCATATTTCACTCTTTCTCTCTCTCTCTCTCTCTGTGTATATCTATTCTTCACGAACCCCCTCCCCCTCACCCTTGTATTATAGAACCCCCCCTAACGCAGACCTTACTTAGGCTATTTGTAGCCTAAGTATAGGGGGGATCTGCCTGCTCATCCATCCCTCGTCCCGTCTTCTTGTACTTAGGCCAATTTCGGCCTAAGTATAGGGGGACCCTCCTCCTCAGTTCCGCTATATCACCCTGTACTTGAACCAAGCCTTGGCTTCGTGGCACTTGTGCGATGAGGACATAGCAAATTTTAAGTATAGGGGGGTATACCGTATATTATTGTATATTACTTTAGCCTTAGCTCGTGTTTTTAAAACTTTTTAAATTTTATTTTTCAGGCTGGGTTTTGGTAAACTAGTGAACTGATTAAAACCTGTAAAAATTAAAAATTGAGGGTTTAATTTTTGTAAATATTCCTGTATTAAAAAAAAACTGAAAATCTTTCTTGTGAGGTCGATTCTGACTACTAGGTTTAGTAGGTATTTTCAGTGAGGGAACCTCGGTCTCCCTTAGCAGAGTGGGTGGTTTAAAGGACATCGCATACGACCCCGTCCTAAAGTAACACGGGCCTCGGCCCGTACTTACACCCATACTGGTTGAAAGTGTATACTTTTATTTGAGCCTGGGCCAGTCATTGTCTCTTCGAGGAGATAAAAATTAAAAAAAAAGAGAGTTAAAAAAATAATTAAAACCCATAAAATTTGCAAAATCTAAAAATCACACAAAAATTCACTAACCCATGGAGTTGGTGTATTCCTGACACATTCACACTCACGCAAGGCTTGAGGATTTTGAGGACACTGGATCTCTGGAATCTTGAGAGTCTGAGTTAACATGCCTTAGTCATTAGGGTTTTCATGACTTAAATATCCACACTCCTCTGGTTGAAAGATTTGAGTGCTATATTGCACTCTTAATCTCTACTTTCAAGAAAATATGATCAGCACAGTCACTTCCACAACTGCATGATTGATGAGCTGAGATGAGATATCACTTGAGGAACTAGGACCAAAGATTTAAGTTTAGACCCGATCTTATGATATTCGAGGATGGGATAAAGTTAATGAAGGCTTTAGAAAACCCGAGTGTCAGCAAAAACCCTAGCCAGTATGTGAACAAGATTCATATGCTATCTCTTGATATTTACCTAAAAGTGCCAGGGTGTGATGAAATTTAAAGGAACTTGTTGATCAGTGTGCGCAATCTCTTGGTAAAAGCAGTGGAGCTAGCCAATAAAAGAAATGAAATGTCAAAGAAAAGCTCTAAATCCAAAGTCAAATTCCAAATGAGCTTCCACCAATGGTGAGTGCTCCCAATCATTTTCAAAGTGTCCACTTGGACCAAGCGCTAATTAGGACCAAGGAGTCGGGCTGACACCACAAAAAGGGCCCTGCATCGTAAGCGATACAAGTCTGGGTGTCGAAGGTATCTTAGATACTCAGAAAAGACACACCCCGGTGTATTCCCAGAAAAACAAGTGCAGATGACTCCAACTCTCTTGACAGACACATTGATCAACAAATTAATAATTTACATGTTGTTGAGTAAAAGGCACTCGAGAGGCCCCTTGTTCCAATGTGAGAGTGAGAAAATAGACACAATCCCATGTCCCTCCATTATCTGGCCGTCCATCTACACTTTCAAGTCTGACAAACTAAGGAGATGGTTGACTGAAGCAAGAGTAGACTTCTTCCCCTAGTATTGAGGATTAGGTCTAGAGGAGAGTCTTCGGGACTGGAACTTTGAGTGATACATCGACTCGGCTCTCATGAAATGCAGTACACTAAATGTCATATCCTTATATTTTATGTACGAATAGAGAGTCTGATAATCAGAGAAGTTGGATTCCTTCTGACTAAGGCTTGGATAAACCCAGAATTTTAGGATCACTCAGGTCAAGGGTCTTCGAAAGATCAAGCCTTGTAAATATCACGCGTACTGTCAGGAATTAATCCGACTCCTTCATTCTTTAGATGCTCGAGGACGATCATAGTTTAAGTATAGGGGTATGATGAATCACGTATTCATCATGCTAAAAACTCTCTATTAAAACTCCTGTCTTAATGAATCCAATAAAATCACCTCTAATTCTTTGATTTTATCTTGTACTATATTGTGTATAATTACCATTAATTTATTGTATTTAATTTGCCTTATTTTTCTTGTAATTATTTTATCACTCAAAAACCCCTAAAAATTAGGTAGATAAGTTGTCTATAATTCACTGACCCTTAAAAAGATAAAAAATACAAAAAATCTGAAAACCACAAACTTGGTGTTTTTATCCCCTTAAAAAATACCCCCCAAAAATAGCTTTTGCACAGATGACCTCTTTTGCCTTTTTGCCCAACATGAAAGTTGTAGATCTCATCGAGACGAGCAACTTCCATGTTTTGACTTTTTCCAGATTCGGCCTCTAACTATTTCTTTTATATTTTCTTTGTATTTTCGTTTGAATTATTCTGATTGGGCCACGTGGCGCCCCCTCAGCCTGCCACGTGGCTCGCTTCCCTTGCTCCCATCTGGCGCGCTTCCAAGGCCGTTGGATCTGCTCCAATCGCGTCTATCTCAGCCCTCCAAACCCGCTTCATCCCTCAGCCGCCCGATCGTCCTCTGGATCAGATCCACGCCGTTTACCAGCGCCTAAACATCAACCGTCTGATCTCCAATTCATCCAATGCTCCTCCTCGCGCCACGTCTCCCCCCTCTACAGCCGCACGATTTCACTTTCATCCTACGATGGCCAACGCTCCACGTCCCCCTTCAAACCCACACCGTTGGATCTTCCTTACTTTTCATCAAGGCCGTCCTCCGTAGGATCAGATCGTATAATCTGATCACGACCCTCCGTCCGCGCCATCATCCTAACCGTTGGATCGCTAGATCCAACGGTTAACCAGTCGTCCCCTACCACCAGACGCCCCCTTACCCAGCCGTTACATCACGTGAAACCCCCGCCCCCTTCCTATTTTGGAAGGTGACTCCTGCCACCTCTCCTCCTCAAAACGCCACCCCATGTAGCCTGTTGAACCACTATCCTCGCGTAACCTCTAAACCTCCGTGCCATTACACCCAACCATCATTATCTCCATTCGAAAATGCCTTCTTCCCTCTGCAACGTCAGCCTCCGCCTCCTATAAATCTCCTTCTTCCGCCACCGTCATTGGCCATCCACCATCTACGGGAGTCTGCCCTAGCTTCATCCGCCTCCGGTGACAGCGGAGGACGGTCTATTCGAGGCGATCATGGCCAGACCTCCCCGGTGTGATCCGTGGCCTCCGACCACGTAGCGGTCGCTCTTATGCCTTCTTCGCCGCACATAGGGCATCACTTCATCCACCTCGCACTAGCACTTCACCTCACGCTTCGACTATGTGCTTCTAACCATTGTAGGTACAAACATCTTCACTGGCCGGACGTAGCACCTGAGCTTCAACTCCGCTCTCTGCCGCAGGTGCAGCTCCACCGTTCAGCCGTTCAAGACATCCCTAGAGCTTCGCCAGCTCTCCAGCTTCGTCGCGGACCTCTCAGCTCCATGGCCTGACCTTCAGGCAAGCGCTGGGAGCGCGGAGGAGCTATGGCATGGTCACCGGAGCCCCGCCTCCTCCAGTGGCCCTCGGGGGAAGAGGAACGCACAACTACTGTCCGATCACCAAGATCGGACGGCCAAGATGGAACCACATGGAGTCCCGAGCCTCGAACCAGACCTACAGGCTCAGGCGGAGATGGACCTCGCCCCGACCCTCCAGATGAGGCCACGTGGCCCGAACCGCAGGACTCCTCCCGAGCCTGGCCCCTCACGTGCGTAGCACGTGAGGTGCTGGGTAAATTGCAAGAACGACCTCGAAAGAATTGATATTTCCACTTTGGTCCCCAGGCACATGCCTTACGTGCGTGCCTGGGTAAATTTCAGGGAGACCCTCCAGGTTTTGAATAATTGCAAAAAGGTCCCTGTGCGCAAATGGGAAAATTTCAACTGGGCCTAGGCGGTTTTCTTTATTTGCATTTAGGTCCCTCCAGGGACCTAAATGCAATATTTATCCCTTTATTTTATTGCATTTTTATTACAATTATGCCCTTGCACTGTTTTTAGCATAACTTGAGCATCGTAGGTCCAAATTGCATGATTTTAGTGTCGTTTTGATCCTTATTTTGTCCTCTACATTCTAGCATATCTATTTGTTCCATTTGGTACTGTTTTAATTTAAGTAATTTTTTATGTGAAAAATGGGACCATGCTTTACTTGTCTTGCTGGATTTGATGACCGATTTTTAATGATGTGTTCAAATGGGCCCTAATTTCATTCTATATCACGTTGCTCTCATTTTAGGGTATAATTGTAGCATTTGATTCATCATGCATATTCCTTTGTATTATTTGCCCATGCATCACTTTAACTTGCATAAAAACAAAATAAAAAATGTATATATCATAGCATCGCTTTGCATTGCCTTGTAAATTGCATATGGACCTGAAATTGAGATTAAATCACATTGAACTTCATGAATCAAAATTCAATACTCAGATTAGGCCGCTGTATCCCTGTTTTCGACCTTGGTACACTTGTCAAGTATAAATATTCCACAGCATTCAAAGTCTGTGGTTTTTGCTGAACAAAATTCGCCTCCTGTACTACAACATTATTCATCAGTATTATCGAGGCAAATTTTTACGTCCATCAGTGCACTGGGGGCTGCTGCTGCGGCTGGTGATCTCTCTGCTGGCTGTACTGGCCTCCCTGACCAGATGGCTGCTGTTGGGGCTGGGCACCTCTGTTCCTCCACCTGAATCCGGGATGGTCTCGTCGGATCCCAGGCTGAGGACGGTCATACCAAATCCCGTTGACATCCATCAACGGCTCTGCATCGTACTGGGGTGGCGGTAGCACTGCCAGAGGCTGATCCGGCTGGTATACCACCATCTGCAAGTCTGGAGATGGTGGTGACTGGTAGGTGGGCTTCGGCTGCTGGTACGGCTCCGCTTGTACAAGATGAACCTGTCTAGGCTGCTGGTGTGAGCTGGAGCGCTGAGACAAGCTGCTGCTGCCGCCGGTATCGCCTCGCGACTGAAGACGGGGCTGTGAAGCCGTCTGTGCCTCCTGGAGACACATGAGCTGGGTCTTCATGTCGCTCAGAGTCTGTGCCATCTGCTCCATCTGAGTGATGCCCTGGCATTGCTTCTTCTCTATCAGCTCCATCCGATCCAACTTCTCGCTGATAATCCCCATTGCCGCAGCGGATGACTCTGCCTGTACTGCTGCTACTGCGGACGAACTGGATGGACCGGCATCGACCCGTGCTATCCTCTGGTACTGCACGGGTCCTGGATGCTGCTGGGGTCTGCCCTGAGTATACAACCTGGTCTGGGACATCACCATGTAGTTCTCGACCATCTCCTCGTAGATGGCCCAGACCTGGTCGTGATCCTTGGCGAAGTATGACCCACCACAAGAAGCGTTCACCAAGCCCTGGAGCTCTGGTGTCAGCCCGCTGAAAAAGCTCTGTACAAGGTTGGGCTTTGAGATGTCGTGGTGCGGGCATCGATCAGTCAGCTCACGGAACCTCTCCCATGCCTCATGGAATTGCTCGTTGGGGAGCATGGAGAAGTTACTGATGAGGGCTCTCGCTGCATTGGTCCGCCCGAGTGGATAGTACTTGTGTAAGTACTCGGTGCGGAGCTGCTCCCAGGTGTAAACAAACTTCCCCAAATGCTTCAGCCAGGTGGCTGCTCTGTCTGCCAAGGAAAAAGGGAAGGCAATCATCCGAATCGTATCCTGGTCCACCTGACGATCGTGGACAGTGCTGCAAATCATGAGGAACTCCTGGAGGTGGAGATGGGGCTCCTCAGTGGCGAGCCCGTGGAAGCGGGGGAGTAACTGCAAGGTGTTCGAGGGGAACTTGAAGTCCCCCACGATCGCTGGAAGTACGACCCAGTGGTGCATCAACGTCGATCCGGGGTTGTGCAACTCCCCGCATCGGTCTCGGTGGTCCTCCCTGCGCGGCTGCGGCGGCTGCTGCGGCTGCTGCTGCGGCTGTTGCATCAGCATCATTCGGGATCCTCGTCCCGTCTCTCCTCTGCTCTCTCTCTGCTCGCATCTGCTCCATCTCTCTCCTCATGTCTAGCATGAACGCTCCCTGATTCCTCAACTGCTGCTGAACTATCTCGAGGGAGGCGATCAGGGTGGAGTTGATAGCACCCTGGTCCAACACAAAGTGCTCTCCTCTGCTACGATCATCAGAACTGCCGGCCATGGCGTCTGCAAAATCAAATGATCCGAACTCAGGTGCTGATAAATCTGATAATCTCTCCTCTGACACTGGTCTCTCAGAACCGAAAGAAAGGGGGTCGAGGGGGAACAAGGCAGAATCATACTCGGGCTCGGAGAGCTGGTCTCGGCTCTCGCGGGCCAACCTAGATGATCGGGTAGACGCGTCCGAAAGCGGTGCAGCCAGAGGCTGCCTAAGAGATCGTCTACCCATCATCGTGATCTGGCGAGTAAGACGGATGGGATCTGGAGAAACTATGATCAGAATACAAACCCCTCTGTTCACCAACGCAATGCGAGATGAAGACCGTGAAGGCTCGGTCAAATTATCTTGTCTATTTTATTATGGTGAACAAACAATCTATCAGAGCGATTACGTGACCTGCTGGGATACCCGATGCTACCCTAACCGACTGGCCCGCACAGAAGAGTCAGTAATCAGTCAGGAATAGCACCGGAGGGCTCTACCTAGTGTACGGTCACTCTCTCGCACAAGCAAACCAACCAATGAGGGGGTTGCTCTCCCCAAGACAAATTTTTAGATCAAGTGTCTTTTAGGGTCAATAGTTTTAGCAGTCCCAATTTTATTGTTTTTCTTTTTAATATTTTTCAATAAAAACAAAAGGCCTAACGAATTTTTCGGTTCTCCTGATTATTTAGTCCAAAACAGGGGGAGAAGACGAAAAAGCCGATGCACGAAGAAATCAATGAAGCATGCAAAGATAGAAATGCGTACCTGTCTCCAGCACTCTACATGCAAAGTGATCCGCGCAGAAATGTAAAGGACTGAAAGAAACTACCTATATGGTGCAGCGGTAAAAAGCTGAGTCTTAAACAGGCAATTCTACTCGAAGAACCGTCTAACTGGTCACCGATCCTTCAAGCCAAAGGTCCGTTCTCGGTCTACCCCTCCTCCTCCCGATACATCGGGTTCAGGAGAAGCGCTTGGCAGGGCAGGCTACGGCACGTAGGCTACGAAGGGAGTGAGTCAGTTATTTTTAATAATGAGTTATTAGTAGGTCCAATTAACGTACTATAGGAACATGCAATCATTAGGTGTGGGGATCCTACTAATTACGACACAGTCAAGCAGAAAATCCTAAATCTAGGGGCTCGAGAAAAACCGCGTAAAACCGTAAAAGGCAGCAAGAAAACAAAAAGCCACGAAAAAGCCGCGAAAAACCTAAGGGTCCCCCGAGCACACCGGTTCTCGACAAAATAGACCCGCTAATCAAACCAAGTCCACAGTCTGAGTGTCCCTGTATTATTACAATTAATCAAATGAATGAAATAACAGCTAAGCTAATCCTCGTCCGCTCGTCTACTCTCTCACGCTCTCCTGCAGCTCCGTGTAGAAGGGGGCTGCCTCCAAGTCCTGCGGTTGCGCCCGGCTTCTCGAAAGCTGCTGCCTCAGTCCTCGGGCCCTCGCAAGAAAGAAGACAAGTGTCAAACCAACAGTAATATAATCAAATATGAACAAGAATAAAAAGAGAAGGGTATATGTGCCAAAATGACAAATAAAATAAACAAACAAAAATCAAACAAAAACAAGAATAAAAGAAAATAAATAAAACAAAATAAAGCAAAAATAAAAGAAAATAAAAAAGCCGTGAAAAGCTGCAGACTCAGAAAGAGCCGCGGAAAGCCGCGAAAAAGAAAATAAAGTAAAATAAACACTACTAAGCCGTGCTCCCCGGCAACGGCGCCATTCTGATGACACGACCTAATCACTCGGGTAAAAGGTAATCAAGGGTCGTTGCGACCCAAGCAATCAGGCGTGGTCAATCGAGAAAAAGAGACCGCCAATTCAGACAAAATCAATCAATATCAAATAGCGGTCCTGCTATTATTTTAACCTGGTATAGCGAACAGGGTCGAACACAAGGAGCACGTGATGGCCTTACGGCCTACGAAGTAGTCTAAAAATAAAATAAAACAAAATCAAAATGTTTTTGGTGGATTTTTAATTTTTATAATTTTTTTCTTGGATTTTGATTAATTAAGAAAATGGAAAAAGCAAGGAAACAAGCCAACACAACTATTTATTTAATGCATCAAAGTCACTCAAAAATTCAAATAAAAATATTTTTATACTTTTTATGATTTTTACTGTTCTTAGTGATTTTTTGGTATTTTTCTGAATTTTATTTAATTTTCTAAAAATAAAATAGTGCAAGAAAATAACAACAATGTCCAGCCAAGCTTGAGGGACTTAGATAAAATATCTAAAAATCCCCAAAAAGCCTGGAGGTAATTTTCCTGTATAGTAAACACTACAAAGAAAATTTAGCCACTGGATTTATGATTTTTGGTTTTTAAATTAATTATTAGAATTTTTATAGGTTTTTAGGTGTTTTTCAATTTTTATGCGTTTTATGAAATGAAAAATGACCAAAATTGGTCAGACAATCAAACATAACAAAGAAACAGTAGATAATTTTTTTTATAATTTTTAGATGAGTTTTACTATTTTTTGTGAATTTGTAAATCAAACAGTAACGAAAAAGGATGTTTTTGATTTTTTAAAAATATCAAATAACAACAAAAATGTCTCCAAAAATTCCAGAAAATTTTACAACATGGCAGGAGCAATGTATCCAATTTTCATTGAATTTGGAGTAAGTTTGATATTTTATTCAAAAATAGAACCTAGGTACAGTGCACAAGGGACCTGTACGTAAATATCCAAAGTTCTGGCGGGTCCGGTGCAAAAATCCCAAGAAATCACGCACGAAGCACGTGTCTGGGGCACTCAGGGACCTATTTGCAAACAAAATAAGGTTTTGGGACTATTTGGTAACAGGTACCAAAAGTACGAGGACCTTCCTGTAAATACCCGCAAATAAAACGCACATGCGCCAATTCCACACTCACAGGGGTAGAAATGCAATTATCCAAAAATATTCATTCATTTCATAACAATCCAGAACTACATGGTTACACATGCAAATTACCCAACAAAGCACGTGACGATGCACGTGCTACACTACAAACAGGGGCATATATGCAAATAAAGAAACAGACAGGGTCCAAAGTGCAAATGTACCAACGTAAATAAAATCCTAAAAATATTTACAGGACTGAAACGAAACAAAACAAAAGATAAGGGCCTAAGGGATAATTACCCTTTATTAAAGAGGCCGACAGATGGACGCCACGTGTGCTGATGGACGGCTGGGAATGGGTGGCGCCCAATAAAGGAAGCCTTCGTCTGATCGAGCGGCTGGGGTGTCTCCACGTGGAGGATCGGTCGGCTGGGAAGCGACGTGGGACGCCCTCGCTGATCGAACGGTCTCGATCAACCCTCCAAGGATCGACGGTGATGGCTGCTCCTCGAATGGACGGTGGAGATCAAATCTGGAGCTGGAGGTGCATCGGACGGCTCTGAAGGGTGGAGGACGAACTGGGTGCCGGCGAACTTCGCTGGGGCTGGGTGTGCTCGGTCGTCCTCCTCGCGGCCCGCTGAAGATCGGAGAAGAAAGCTGTGGGCCCTCCGCGTCGAATGGTGGCCTCCGATGACTCAATGGAGCTCCGAGGAGCTCTGGAGAGTTGGACGGAGGAGAAGCTGCTGGACCAGATGGTCCAAGCCCTCAGATGGGCTCGGATGTGCCTGCAAAGAGCGCCAGCAAACTCGCGGGTTGAGGGCAAAGTGCCTCGACCCCGTTAGTCGTGGTGATAGTGAATGGTGAGGCGTGGTGGTCGAGCTCCGGTGAAGGGTGGACGGAGGAGCTCGAAACCCCAGCTCCTGTGCGAGCTGGGTTGAATGGAGGGGCGTAGAACGTGTGCGGGAGGAAGGCGAATGCGATGGTGAGGTCCGATGATCGGATGGAAGGTGGGTGTGGCCGGAATCGGAAGGGGATGGCGACAGCGAGATTTGGGGGTAAATCAAAATCAAAGAAACGGGGAAAGAATCTAAGCTACCTGGGTGGTCGAGTCGATTGGGGACGAGCTTAGGAAGCTCTGGGTCCTTGCCTCACGGGACGTCGTGGCCCGAGGCTCTGGCGCTACCTCATGGCGGCGCTCGGCGGCGGAAGCTCGCCGGATCGATGTCTCCTTGCTCCCTCCTCGCTGCAATACTCTCTGGAGCGAGCTGTCACTCTCGCCAAGATAGTGGAGGTCACTGGGTGGTGAACAAATGAGCCAAAGATGGAAAATGAGGTGGCGGAGCTCAGGCTTTATATGGTGGAAGGTCCGGCAAGATTCGATCGGGTAGGGCAGCGTGAAGCGCAGATCTCGAGGCGGGCACCCCGGCGAGGGTGTCAGATGTGTCGTGAGTGAAACGGACCCAGGGTTTAGGTGCGAGGTGGTCGGGTTTAGGCGCTAAAATAAGGAGAAGTCGGGTCGCCTGCCTAATACCCGTGGGAGGTGGTCCTGGGGGGGGGGAGTTGACCGGGCGGTCAACAACCCCCGTGGACCAATGGGGAACAGCCATTTGGAAAAGATTTGAGAAATCAATTAAAAATAGTAAATGGCCGATTTATTAAAAAGTCAAAACATGAAATATTTTTGTTTTAATTTTTTTTCTATTTTTTGTGATTTTTAATCAATTTTTCAAAATAAAAATAAGGTATTTACACTTTATGCTATATATAGGTATATGTACAATATGTCTTTTTAATTTTTGATTTTTTAATTTGTTATTTTTGTGCATTTTTATTCCCATTTTATATTTTATTTATTTATATCATAAAATTAGGAATAAAAGGACATTTTTATTTTATTTTTATTATTTATATACAAGGGGTAAATAAATACATATATACATTTATATACATGGTATATTTACAATGTATTTTTGGGTTTTTAATTTTGTTCTTTTTATTTTATTTTTGTTTTAATTGTTTTTATTTTATTTATTTACACCATAAAAGATAAAATATTTACAAAATTTTTGGAAATTAATTTTATTTATTTATAAGGCTAAATAAATATAGGTGAGTGCATGTATGTGATGAATATACACAAGGTGAATGTTTTTGTTTCTTTTTAATTTTTTTCTATTTTTGTTTTGATTTTTATAGTTATAAATATATATACAATATATACAAGCTATTTTTTTAGAGGAAAATATTTTTATTATATTTACAAATATATTTACACATATGAGCCCATATCTCCCTCTACTTTGGCTTTTATGCGGTCAGGCCCATGCTGAGCCCTCCCTTGGGTTAGGTTGCTCAATATTTATTCTAAATATTTCCCTCTTTTTCTTTTTATTCTTTATTCTTTTATTTTTGCACAAAACATGCTAATTATTACTTTTTACACCATGCATGCTTTTGGTAATTATTTATATTTACAACTATATAACATGCATTTGCAAAGGTTTTTGTAGCTAAAATATAAGAATAAAGAGTGATGAATGAGTATTCATCAGGGGTCAACTGAAAAATCGGTGATCAAAGACCGCATGAAATCTACTCTACGTGGAGGGAAGTATCTCTGTAAGAACTCTCGGCGTAGCTCTCCCCACGTCTCGAATGTCCTCCCCAATCGTCGGTGCCATCTCATGGCTCTGTCCTGAAGTGTGAAGGGGAAGGTCCTGCTCATCAGCTCCTCTGCAGTGATATCTGAATATCTCTGAGCTCTGCAAAACTCCTTGAAAGTGGACAGGTGAAGATAAGGCTCCTCGTGCGCCTCTTCTGAAAATGTCGACAGTCGCTGAATGTAAGCCAAATCCAAGACGAATGGACCTAGTGTAGAAGCTGACTGAGCTCCCTGTGCTATCTGCTCCTCCATCCTTCTCGAATAGGATATGTCTGCTGATCTCCATTGCTCTCTCTGGTCACCAACGGAGTGCGCTCTCAACTCAGCAACGACATCGTACGGGTCTCACATCTGCTCTATCTGGTATCCTCGAACGTCTTGCACAACATGCCCAGAGTAGTGAGATGAAAGGGAGGGAGGGAGTGGGAGGTTGGTCGGAGATCCGACCTCCCTAGAAGGTGGACTGGAATGATGGTCAGAAGATGGAGAAGAAGCCGTAAGAGTCGGCTCGAAGTGAGGGAGATCCATCATCCAAGGGTAAATGAGAAGAAGAGAAGAAGAGTGAGGGGAGAGAGGGTGGGAAAGAGATGGATAGAAAGGAGGATGGGGAAGGATCGAAGGGATCTGGAAATCACACAAGATGAACAAGCAAACACCAATTCACCTACGCACACGAGCTGAAGACCGAAAGGGATCGGTCAATTATCTTATCGATTTTATTTTAGGTGATCATTCAGTCTATCAGAGCTATTACGTGAGGTAATAGGAATCCGATATCTCTCAACCGACTGTCCCGTACCAAAGAGCCGGTAATCAGTCGAGAAAGATCGGATGGCTCTATCCTAAGGTGCGGATCACTCTCTCGCTCATCCAAACCAAACAAGGAGGGGGTTACTCTCCCCAAGACAGATTTTCAGTGAAGTGTCTTTTAGGTCAAGTGTGATTAGCAGTCCCAATTTTATTGTTTTTGTTTTTAGGTATTTTTCAAATAAAAAGAAACGCCTAACGAATTTTTCGATTCTCCTGATTATTATGTCAAAAATAGGGCGAGAAGACGAAAAAGCCGATGCGCGAAGAAATCAATGATGCATGCAAAGATAGAAATGCGTACCTGTCTCTAGCACTCTACATGCAATATGATCCGCGCATAATGTAAAGACAGAAAAGTAAACTACCTATATGGTGCAGCGGGAAAAGCCGAGTCCCTAAACAGGCAACTTCTACTCGAGAGAGCCGTCTAACTGGTCACATGTCCTTCGATCCAAGGAGTCCGGTCTTGGTCTACCCCTCCTCCTCCTGACACATCGGGTTCAGGAGCAGCGCTTGGCAGGGCAGGCTACGGCACGTAGGCTCGAAGGAAGTGAGTGAGCTATTTTTATTAATAATTTATTAGTAGATCCAATTAACGCTCTATAGGACCATGCAATCAATTAAGTGTGTGGATCCTACTAATTACGGCACAGTCAAGCAGAAAATCCTAAATCTAGGGGCTCGAGAAAAACCGCGTAAAACCGTAAAAGGCAGCTAAGAAAACAAAACCGCGAAAAGCCGCGAAAAATCCCAAGGGTCCCCCGAGCACACCGGTGCTCGACGAAACAGACCCGCTAATCAAGTCCAAGTCTGCAGTTTGTCCCTGTATTATTACAATAATCAAATGAATGAAACAAAAAATCTAAACTAATCCTCGCCCACTCAATCTCTCTCTCACGCTCTCCTGCGGCTCCGTGCAGAAGGGAGCCGCCTCCGAATCCCGCGGTTGCACCGGCTTCTCGAAAGCTGCCGCCTCGGTCCTGGGCCCTCGCAAGACAGAAACAAAGTGTCACAGACCAAGAATGATAATCAAATAGCAAAAAATAAAAACAAGGGTATATGTGCAAAAATGCCAAATAAAATAAACACACAAAATAAAGCAAACCAAAAAGAAAAGAAAAGAAAAGAAAAGAAAATGAAAACAAAAATAAAAGAAAAATAAAAAAGCCGCGAAAAGTCGTGGACGAAGAAAGAGCCGCGGAAAACTGCAAAAAAGAAAATAAAGTAAAAATAAAAACTACTAAGCCGTGCTCCCCGGTAACGGCGCCATTCTGATGACCAACAAAACCGAGCGAGCGAGGTAAATCAGGTGTATCTCAAGCGGTCGTTGCGACCTCAATCACTCGGGTGATCAGTCAAGAAAAAGAGACCACCAAAATCAGAGAAAATCAATCAAAATTAAATAGCGGTCCTGCTATTATATTAACCTGGTATAGCGACCAGGATTGAACACAAGGAGCACGTGATGGCCTTGCGGCCTACGAAGTAGTTAAAAAGAAATAAAATAAAAGAAAAGGTATTTTTGGTGGATTTTTAGCTTTTATATTTTTTTTGGATTTTTTAATTAATTAAGAAAATAAGGAAAACAGAGAAACAAGCCAACACAACAATTTATTTAATGCATCAAAAATCAATCAAAAATTCAAATAAAAATGTTTTTGTGTATTTTATGATTTTTACTGTTTTTGGTTAATTTTTAGTATTTTTCTGATTTTTATTTAATTTTCTAAAAATAAAACAATGCAAGAAATCAACAACAATGTCCAGCCGAGCTTTAGGGACTTAGATAAAATATCTAAAAATCCCTAAAAAGCTTGGAGGTAATTTTCTTGTATAGAAGAAAGAACAAGGAAAATTTAGGCACTGAAATTATTGTTTTTGGATTTTTAAATTAATTATTAGAATTTTTATGAGGTTTTTAGTGTTTTGTAATTTATGAGTTTTATATAATGAAAAATGACCAAAATTGGTCAGAAAATCAAACAAGCCAAAATACACAGTAGCTAATTTTTTTGTAATTTTTAGATGAGGTTTAATATTTTTTTGTGAATTTTTAAATCAAACGGTGAAGAAAAAGGTTGTTTTTTGAATTTTTAAAAATATAAAATAAAAGCAAAAATGTCTCCAAAAATTCTAGAAAACTTTACAACATGGCAGGAGCCATGTATCCAATTTTCATTGAATTTGGAGTTAATTTGCTATTTTATTAAAAATAAAAATCAAGCCATAGTGCACAGGGACCTAACTGCAAATATAATAAAGCCCTGGACCCCTTGGATAACAAGCCTGGAAAGTGTAAGGCAAGGAATGCAAAATACCCCCTGGGCCACGCACGATACTCGTGACTCAGGCCTGGGGGGACCTAATTGTCATTCCTATTAATAAAATACAAAGCATAACAAGCCAAAAATGCAGGGCCAATATTGCAAAAACACCAAATATTCACGTGTCGACGCACGTGTTCACAACTGGCAGGGGTATAAATGCAAATCAGATAAACATTAGGGGTCCTTAGTGCAATATTTACAAAAATAAGAGAACTAAACTATGTATTTACAGGACTAGAAACTAAATGCGAAAAGTAGAGGGGCCTAAGAGCTATTTACCCCTTATTAAATCTCGACGGCTGAATGAGCGCCACGTCAATGATCGGACGGTGGAGAGAAGAGGGCGCGCAACAAAGCAGCCTTGGGCGCAATCGAACGACGGAGAGCCTCCCACGTGTAAGATCTAACGGCTGCGGTACACTGTAGGGAATCCCTCGCTAGATCGACGGCTAAGACGAGGGTACGAGGAAGATCGGACGGTGATCGCTCAAATGCGCCTCCTCGTATGATCGTGCGGTCTCGATCGATCCTCCTGAAGATCGGGCGGTGGCTGCTACTCCTCAAATCAAAGGCTGTGATTATATCTGGAGCGAGGGCTTTGATCGGACGGCAACTGGACGCTCTCCGAGAACTCGACGCCGGCAAGCTTGGCTGGGCCAATGCACGCGGTGGAGACGTCCTCTGGAGCTGCTGAGGCGTGGAATAGATTCGTCTCGATGGTCCGCAGCTGCTGGTGAACTCCGATAGGACCGAGAAGTCGGAGAGACTCCCGACGGCGAGGAAGACCTGGAGCTGTTGTGCTCGAGCCTTGGACCTCCAGATGAGGTCCTTACGACGATCTGACCTGCACAAGCAAAACACGGGGTCGAGGGCAAACTGCCTCGACCCGTTAGAGCAAGCGGGATGTGAAGGATGAGGCGGTATGAGGTCGTCCGGCGAAGCGGTGGCGGAGGAGGACGACGACCCTGCTCCGGGACGAGTCAGGGGGGATGGAAGGTCGAAGAAGGTGGAGAGGAGTCTGGTGAACGTGAAGCGACAGTCAGATGGGCGAATGGGTGATCAGAGTGAGCTAAATTGGTCGGCGACGGTAGCGGAGCAAATTGGGGGAAACCTAAAATTATGCTAAACTAAAGACTAACTAACCTAAAGGGCGGATGCAGTCGACTGTGCTGGAGCTCAGGGAGCTCCGTGGGCCATTGCCTCAAGGGGGCGTCGTGTCCCGAGGCTTGGCGCGCTCGTGGCGGCGCACGGCGACGAAAGCTGCCGGATCAGTGGCTCCCGGCTTCCCAGGCCTCGCTACTAATCCCACTCGCTCCGCTGTCACTCGGGCAAGGTGGAGGAGGTCACATGCGTCGAGGGGGAGGTCCAAAGATGGAAGAATGGGGTGGCGGAGCTCGGCACTTATATGGTGGAAGGTCCGGGAAGAATGGCTCGGGTCCGGCTCGATGGAGCACAGATCCCTAGGATCAATGTCGGGCGAGGTTCCCGGATGATGGGAGAGTGATTAGGACCCTGGGTTTGGCAGAATGGTGGTCGGGTTTGTACGCCAAAATAAGGAGAAGTCAGGTCGGGCATCCAAAACCCGTGAGAGGTGGTCCACAGGGGGGAGTTGACCGGGCGGTCAACATCCCCGTGGACCAATGGGAGGCAACCATCTGGAAAAGGTTTGAAAAATCAATTAAAAATAGTAAATGGCTGAACTATTGAAAACTTAAAACATGAAATATTTTTGTTTTAATTTTTTCTATTTTTTGGTGATTTTTAATTAATTTTTCAAAATAAAAATAGGATATTTACACTTTATGCTATACATAGGTATTTACACAATATGCCTTTTTAATTTTTGATTTTTAATTTGTTATTTTTGATGCATTTTTATTCCCATTTTATATTTTATTTATTTATAGTATAAAATTAGGAATAAAGGGGTATTTTTATTTTACTTATAAATTTATACAAGGGTGAAATAAATAGATATATATATATATCTATATACATGGTATATTTACAATGTATTTTTAGTTTTTAATTTTGTTCTTTTCATTTTGTTTTTGTTTTTGTTATTTTTATTTTATTTATTTACATCCTAAGAGATAGAATATTTACAAAATTTTTGGAATTTAATTTTATTTATTTATAAGGTGAAATAAATATAAGTGAGTGGACTATATACATGGTGAATATACACAAGTGGAGTGTTTTTGTTTTCTTTTTAATTTTTCTATTTTTGTTTTGATTTTTATAGTTATAAATATATATAAAATATATACAAACCACATTTATTTTATTTTTAGAGGAAAATATATTTATTTTATTTATAGGTCTATTTACATATATGAGCCCCTATCTCCCTCTACTTTGGCTTTTATGCGGTCAGGCTCATGCTGAGCTCTCCCTTGGGATTAGGTCGCTCAATATTTATTCTAAATATTTCCCTCTTTTTCTTTTTGTTCTTTATTATTTTATTTTAGCACAAAAATGCTAATTATTAGTTTTTATACAATGCACGCCTTTTGCTAATTATTTATATTTACACCTATCTACATGTATTTGCAAAGGTTTTTGTAGCTAAAATATAAGAATAAAGAGTGATCAATGAGTATTCATCACTCCTCCTCCGCCAACTGTCTAGCTCCAACTATGCACGTTTTCCTTATTTTCTTCCCCTTTTCTCTGATTTTCGCACCGTACACATCATCTTTCATCACTCATCGACCACTTCCCGATCTCTGCCCTACCACTAGCACTTCGCTGACACCTATGCTCATCCTTCTCCTTTCTCCACAAACTTCTCTGCTCCGACCCACCTCCTCCTCCACCACACCGGAGGAGGAGCACATGCCATCGCTCCCGTCGCCTCCACGACCTCCATCCACCCCCATCTCACTCGCACTTCATGCGCATTCGCTTCGGTTATGCTTAACATATGCAGGTACATCAATGGTCAGACTCTGCAATGCCTCGCCGGTCTCGAGCACCCATTCCGACCACCTTCATCCACCTTGCCTTTCCAGACGCTGATGGAGCTCCACCAGCCACCAAGCATCTTCGTCCGGATTTATCAATCTTCCCCGACCATCCAGTTGGCCCGCGAAGCACGAAGGAACATACATGATTTCGTCGGAGCCCTGCCTTCTCCAGCGACAAGCGGCAGAGCACGAAGTACACATACCGTCCGATCATCCGGATCGGACGGCTCGAAGCTCTAGGCTTTGGTCTCCCGAGCCTCAATCCGAGTGATCATGACATGCCACATCAGCTCCGAGCATGCGAAGACTCCTGAACTTGTCCCCCTCATGTGGCCAGAATGTGGGTCTGGGTAATTTACAGGAAGGACCTTAGAAGTTTTGGAAATTGCATTTTGATCCCCATGCACGTGTCTCACATGCGCGCTTAGGTATTTTTTAGTCACACCCTCACAGGTTTTGAGAATTACAAAAAGGCCCCTGTACTCAATGGAGAAATTACAATGGGGCTCAGGCGGTTTTGCTGTATTGCAAATAGGTCCCTCTAGGGACATATTTGTGATATTTATCATTTTATTTCCTGTATTTTTATTACATTTATGCTCCTACATTTGTTTTCTTCATAACTTGAGCTAGATCTAATTTGCATGATTTTAGTGTCATTTTTATCCTTGTTTCATCATTTATTTCATGGCATGCTTAACTTTCTCATCTGACACCATTTTAAATATGATGAACTTTTAATGTTAGATGATGTTCTGGCTCTACATGTCTTTGCCCTAAATTGATGACTACTCATATTTTTGTGCTTAATTCAACTCTGATTTCAACCTTAATCCGTGTTCATGATTTTATAGTGTATTTTTGTAAATTAATCCTGGGATTGCATATTCTTTGTATTTATTCATATATCATGATTACATATCTTATAATTGCATGAAAATCAACTAAAAGTTGCATGCATCATTTAATTGCATTGTAATATGCAAGAAGACCTTAGAAAATAAGAAATCATTCACACATGCTCTTAATTGATCAAAATTTGACAAAGAAATAGAGTAGCTCATATCTCTGTGTTCGATCTTATTACACTTACCAAGTTAAAAATACTCCACAACATTCAAGGATTGTGATTTTTGCTGATCAAAATCCGTCTCCTATGCTACGACAATTTTCCTTTATTAAAGAGGTGGATTTCGTGTTCATCACCCACCACCCCCACCCTCCTCTGCCCCCATGCTCCTCCTCCTCCCCCCTCATCCGGTGCACTCCCTTCCTCCCTCGAGTCCGCTAAGCTCATCGAACAAGCCCTCCACCCTCTGCTCCACAAGTACAATTAACACGAGGGGTTTTAACGTGGAAATTCTCAAAATGTGTAACAACCAAGATTTTTTAAGGATTAATTACCTTTCATTTCTCTTATCATTATTACCGTTTTTATTACCTTATTGAATGAGTGTTAATATTTCATTAATTCCCTTTATTGAATCCTTTAAATCACATTAATCCATCACTCTTTAGTGCATAAAAATCTCATGCCTCTCAAAATACACTTCAATTGCATCCCTTCCCATTTCCATGTCCCCGTGCGAGAGAGAGAGAGAGAGGGATCACGTATAATTAGTCATGTCTTCTTTGTCGGACACTACCATATGTTTAGCTTTTTTTTGACGTTCCAAGTTAATAAACGTTGTGCTTAATTATTTATAAGCTGACGTATATAAAAACGTCCAGACTCCTTTTTTTCTTACGATGTTTAAATGCAAATGTCGTCATACTTTTATTGAGGTCGACATCTAATTAAGTAAACGATGTGTATGTGTGATTAAGTAAGTACTTAAACTCAACATTTATATTAATGTCATTGACTCCAAAAGTAGTTCTCCCCCGACCCTTCAACTTCCATCAAACCCTTCTCTCCTACAAAATCCCCATCCCCTCCTTTGTGAAATCCGTCCAGATCTCTGCTCATATTCAGTGAACATCTCCAAAACATGTCTAACCTTCCTGGCATCTGTATCGTCATGGGTTCTTCTTAGGTGAAACTTGGGGCATCACCACCTCTCCCGCGCATCTATGGTGACTCGTATGGTCCAGCATCCTGTAAGTATCCCATTCGTCTCCACTATATGGATTTTTCTCCCGTGTGCCTCGTGTTCAGTTCAACCCATATGTGATTGCAACTTGGGTTCTTCTCATGTGGAACTTAGGATGGTGGGTCAAGACCTAGGAATTCTCGGTTGTTATCTTCTCCGGCTAGGGCCCGAAGATGGAGGTGGAGCAATGATAGGGGAGATCTGCAGCCACAAAGGCAACGATCGATGACTGCCTTGGGGTGACAACGACGAAGGAGTCGTCTGACCTCAATGGCGGTGCTTCTTCTCGAGTGAGGGGTGGCTAGTTGTGTAGATCCGAGAAGGATGACCTTCATTTTGGTTGCCACGAGGTAGCATGCATCTACTAAATGCAGGGCCGACCCTGAGGCTCGTTTGGGAGTGCAACGGCCCAGGGCCCCATAATTTTGGAGGCCCATTTTTCTTATGTCAATAAATAGAATATACCTCATAAATCCCTGTGCAACCCAAAGTTCCACCAACCTCACTTCTCAAAATAGAAGGGTGTTTCATCTTCCCACGATCCACCCGAGATCTCAACAGTAACTAATTTAATTCATTAAATCTTGTATCTCTCTCTCCCCCTCTCTCGCTCTCAACATCCAGTGCCGATTATGCCATTTCTGTAATTTAGAAATATCTTATCTCCCCATAATTCAATTCCAAATGGCATCAAGTTTTGATTCGACGTCGAGTTCTTAATCGGACGGCCAATCCACCTTCCATTGCACTCAGCGTCCGGCGATCGGACTCTAAATCGGTGTTCGACAATCCCCCTGACTGACTTAGGTGAGTTATGATGGTATTGGTATGCTTACAATTGCAGGCTGCAGTCTGCAGGAGAAGAAAATCATCCCATTTGTCTTTTAAATGCATCGACTTTTTTCGTAAATAGGTAACATTATAATAATCCCTGCAAATCAAAGTAAAAAAGGGATTTTACAGTACCGAGTCTTTATTATTATAATACTCTCTGGTTTCAATTCATATTTATATATTTCTGGATATATAATGTTTAAAAAGATTAGCAACATTTTAATAGTTTATTCTAGATATATAGTTCCAATTTATTATCATCATATCCATTTTTATATACTTTTTATATATGAAGTGTATATAATATTAACCTATTTACTAAATTTACTTTTTATTCTTCTAACAAACAAATTTTGAATGGATATTTCTTGTGTATCGACCATTTTAAGCATCGATTAAACTGATGTGAATTGCCCAAAACTTATAAGGTTTTGGTTTTGGGTAAATTACAAGAAATGGATTGATTTTTATACGAATTCCCAAATTAGGGATTGGAGTTCTAAACACTTGAATGAATTCTAAACATTTTGACTCTACTTTAACAGAAGTGAGACAACCATATTCCACAAGGTCCGAATATTTTCATCGCACATAGAATTTTTTAACTTTGCCCGTGACAGTGGCATCGGCCGAAAGAAGTTTTTTAAAACTAAAATTGATAAAAATCTATTTAAGATCATCGATGTCGCAAGAAAGACTGAATGGTCTTGCAACATTATCTATAGAAAAAGATTTAATAGAAAACATTGACGTAGATGTTATTATTAATGATTTTGCCTTCCAAAAAGCTCGTAGAAATCGTTTTTTATAATTTTTAGTTCATGACTTATTGTTTGATGCTCATCGATTAAAAAACTCACAGTTCTTTGTAAAATTTAAAGAGACTTTTTATAAAGAATTTTATATTTTTTAAAAAAATTATAGGGGCCCTCATTTTCTCTTTTGCCCAGGGCCCATGAAATGTCAGGGACGGCACTGACTAAATGGTGGACATACGAAGGAGAGAATAGGAGTTCGTGGATGTCCATGCGACGATGATGTTCCGGCAGTGGCAAGTGACGAGCAGAACCGGGTTGATAATTATTTTTTTAGAAAATTTAGAACTTCTTTTACATATATTTATGTATGTATGTAACACATACATACACACGTATATCTGATTTTTTTGTTATGCGAAATGTGTATTTGAGATTGTTATATCATGTATGTTCAAAGCGTACATGGAGCAAGAATGATTATTTATTAAGAGCAATATGTATATGGATACATAACATGAAAAAAATCACAAACATATAATATATAACAAAAGGCAATGTTAAGTGGAATGCTTGACATTTTTATGACGTTAAAACATCGCACTTGCTGGTTCAAGGTCGACATTTAAACGTCGGTGGTACCAACTAATGGCATCTTCAAGAGGTAATTGAAACATTATGTCAATGTTTGAATGTCGGCCTTGGTCAACGGTCAAGGTCAACATATGTTATTGAGTATTGACTTAGCCTAGGACGACGAGGTTAAGATGACATATCTTGATGACATTTAATAAATGTTGATTTAGGCCATGGTGATGTTTAACAAAGGCTTGATCGATGTTTATAAACGTCAATAAAGAGTCATATTCTGCTGGTGGGAGGCGTCGATGTCAAATCGGAGGAGCACATGGACTTGCAGCATTGAAGGTGTACTAGACGAATGACTGCAAGTTTGAGGGATATGCAATAAAATCTAGGTATGTATAGGTTTAGGATTACGTGTAATCGGAGTTCATATTCGAGATACAATCTTTAAATGTATACGTTGCCATAGAATTATGCATATGCTAAAATATCATATCTAAGATACTATCTCTGAATTTATATGTCGGATTTTAGATTAGTTTACGGGTATATTGAATCGATTTAGAATAAACCTCTGTGAATAATATGCATACATAATGACTAGATTTGAGAGAGAACATATGTGACAGACATTTAGGACAATATCCTTATCGACGGTGACA